>OZ024749.1:27524871-27609871 GCA_964016885.1 Eledone cirrhosa | reverse complement strand
AATTATTAATTATCTAATTGATTGATAATAAAACAAATGAAAAGCAATGTGTGATTGTGTGTGTTTGTTATTGGCAATATGACCCTTCCAAAGTACGAACAATACATGAAATATTATTGGAATATCTGTTTTGTCACGAGCCGTGATGACACGTCCAACCCATGCCAGTATGGAAAAATGGACATACAATATTGATGACATGATAATATACCCTATTGATATATACCCTATTGATAATGTAGATTAGACATTATCTTGTTGATACTACTTATCACAGAAATAATGTCTGTTAACATAGTTTATCTTGTTAATAATACTTATTAAAACTTATGGCATATTCTCTGGCACAGGGCCAGTGATTTGGGAGGAGGAGAAAGTCGATTAAATTGACCCCAGTGTGTTGCTGGTACGTTATTTTATCGACCCCGTAAGGATGTAAGCCAAAGCTAAACTCAGCAGTATTTGAACTCAGAACCTAAAGAGGCGTAACTCTATGCCACAAAGCTCTGTATTAATAATATAGATTTGATATTAACTTATTAATACTTATCAAAATTCATGCATTATGTATTGATAATCTAATTTAGATATTAACTTGTAGAGACTTCTCATTGTTGTATCTTTATTGTATTATTATTATTATAAAATAAAGTACCAGTAATTGCTGGCCTTGTGCCTAAAGTAGAAACAATTATTATTATTATCATAATCCTCAACAATATCTTCCTCCTCCCCACCACCACCATCATCATCATCATCATCTTTGTAATCAACCTCCCATCTTTGTTTTAACAGTAACTCATCTGGAATGACTGCACTAGACAAGCTCCTTCTCTTATATATAGGGAACACTCTATTGTTCTCTCCCCTTCTATATACAGCATTCTATTGTTCCCCCTTCTATTCTCCACCCCTTTTCCTATATATATATAGAGCACTCTATTCTCCACCCCCTGCTCCCATATATAGAGCACTCTATTCTCCACCCCCTGCTCCCATATGTAGAGCACTCTATTCTTCACCCCCTTTTCCAAATAGAGCACTCTATTCTCCACCCCACTTCTTCCATATGTAGAGCACTCTATTCTTCATCACCTGCTCCCATATATGGAGTAACCTATTCTCCACCCCATTTCTCCAATATTTAGAGCTCTCTATTTTCCTCTTTATAGAGCACTACACTACATCAACCTCCTTCTCCCCTACATAGAGCACTATCCTTTTGTTTCCCTCCTCTAATACTGTCTAACCACTGTCTCCTATAAAGGGGACTGTCTTTCCCTGCCTCTCCTATAATGTGTGTGTACACTACAGCCTTTGTTTCTACAGTGATGTGTGATTATTTACCCTTGTTTAGATAGTGATATGCAGTTATCTGCTCTTGTTTATGTAGAAATATGTGGTTATTTACCCCTATTTGGTTATATGGCCTTGTTTGTACAGTGATATTTAGTTATCTGTCCCTGTTTGTACAGGGACGTTTAGTTATCTGCCCTCGTTAGTACAGTGATTTATGGTTATCTACCTTTGATTATACATATATTTTGTACATGGACATGTGGTTATCTACCCTTGTTTATACATATATTTTGTAGAGACATGTGGTTATTTAACCTTGTTTATACATATATTTTGTACAGAGACATGTGGTTATCTACCCTTGTTTATACATGCTGTTTTCTGTCCTTGTTTGTACAGTGATTTATGCAGATATGTTGTACAGTGATTTGTCGTTTTCTTATCTTTGTTTATACATTGATGTAGCAGTAATGCATGATTATCTACCCTTGATTTACCTGCATGTTGTCATTGCATGTACCAACGTTTGCTTAGTGAGCTTTGTCCTCCTTCCTCTTTAATCAGCCTCAATATGTCATTTATTGCCACATACTCCACATGATTTGCTAGTTTTCAGTTAACTTAATCAGTGTCACGATTGAATTGACTTTCATATATATATGTATGTATGTAAAAGGTAAACAGAAATAACACAATCGGTACAGTATATGAAAGGAATATATTAGGTTAATGCTTGAAAGGAATATATTAGGTTAATAGCAGGAAGATAGTCTTAACCTTTCGGATGCTAGTCCTTCATCAGAAGAAAGAATGGGAAATAAGATAGATTGGGGTGACGGGCGGGTTAGAATTGGAAAAAATGTCTTTAGATAAAAATAACAGGTCCATTCATGTTGACATCTCTTGCAAACTGTAGTATAAATTTAATATTAATATCTAAGGATTATAGTACTCAGTCCATAGGACGAGTTAAATATAATTAGTTACAAAAGTGACATGTACAGGTACTTAGGTTTTGTTGGCTTATTCATCCAGCCTGTCAAACAATTATGGGGAGCTATTTTTAATTTTATGACAGGCTGAATGAATTAGGGTAAATAAGCCAATGAAACTTAAGTACCTATATATGTCATTTTTGTAACTAATTATATATATATATATAATAGTAGTAATATTATTTACTGGAGTAGTTAAACTGCTTTACCAGTTGATTAAGAGATCAATGCAATGGGGTTCATGTAGAGCTTGTTATATATTAATTTCAAAAACACCAAAGATTTAAAGCATTGTCAAACAAGCATATGTTTCTACCGGCCTAAAATCAGCAAAATTTTGTAGTTTTATAACTTAACCCTCAGGTGTTGGCTCTATGTCGGCATCATCAGAGTTTATTTAAGCATCATCAATATTTCACAAGTTCATTTCTTTAAGAATTCGTTCATCATTCATTATAATAACAAATGTGTGACTTATACGCAAATATATATATGGTATCTGTGTCTATATATTTGTTGTATGTCTGAAATATTACTATATATACTTATCTATAAATACACCTCCATTTTACATACGTTTACAAACATATCGTATATATTTTGAAATGAGGTTTTGTATGTCCAGTAGATAGGTCGCATGCTATTTTTTTTTTCTTTTGTGGGAAAAGAGTGACTTTCCTACAAGTATATACCCTATTTTCTGCGGTAGGAATAGAAAAGTTTTTTTTTTATATAAATAATTATTGTAAAAAAATATGTTGTATAATTTGTTGCTATAATAACTACAATTTAAATTTCTGATTAGTTTATTGTTTTTTTTTGTTTTTTTTCTGTTTCTATAGCAGTTTCTCTCCGGTCGATACAGTCTTGGTAGCCTCCAGGGCCGTCACACAGCATCCATCATTAGTCTTCTCAATAATACATCCGGAGCCAGCACTGTATGACACAACAGGGGAGCCAAACAGAATGCAGCAGATATGTTAACAAAGAGGATTATTATGGTGGTGACGACAGTGACGATGACAATGGTGACAACAATGGTAATGCCAATGGTGGAGGTGGTCATGGTGGTGGGAGCATATATTTGATTACTTCACCACCAACCACGACACCACCCAGTCCCCAGTCTGACCGTTTCTGCATCCACATTCTGTCTCCAACAGAACGTTTCTGCTGTAATAGTTTAAAACACACTTGGATATTTCTGTGTCTGTCCTTCATCAACTGCAAGTTTTGCAGACCACATGATAACAACAACAAAAACTCCTCTCTTACCACTGCAGTTTTAACGAATCTATTGTTTTTACATATATATATATATATATATATACACACACATATATATATATATATACATACATATGCATATGTATATATATATATATATATATACTTATATATATATACACATATATACATACACATGTATATATGTATATATAAACATGTGTATATATGTATATATATATACATGTGTATATATGTATATGTATATATGTATATATATATATGTGTATGTATATATGTGTATATATATATGTGTATGTATATATGTGTATATATACATGTGTATATATATGTGTGTGTGTATGTATATATGTGTATATATATTTGTGTGTGTATATATATATATATATGTGTATATATATTTGTGTATATATGTGTATATATATTTGTGTATATATGTATATATATACATATGTGTATATATGTGTATATATATTTGTGTATATATGTATATATATACATATGTGTATATATATATATATATATATATGTGTGTGTATATATATATATATATATATATATATATATATATATATATATATATATATATATATACACACACACACACACACACACACACACACATACATACATAGACAACAAATATAATTAATTGGTCAATTAGAATTGATTGATCTCCAAAACTGTTTTTCTATCATTTCTGTGATATGAACTGAATTCCTGTGCTCTCCTCCCGGTGAGCCACTGCTCCGCTGACCTTAACACCAGACCTTCACTGCTTCACTTGATCATCACCAACCTAACAAACAACCAACAATGCCATCTACACATTCTTGCTAACACATCCGACCAATAACTTCTCTTTTAGAACATCATTGCTTCAACTCACCTAACGACCATCTACAACATCAATAGATGGATTTAATGAACTAACCATAACCCCAGCCACCCTACCACCCCAACTACCACAGGTTTATGAATTCACCCCCAAACCTAACAGCAACCAAGAATATAAAAGTGCCCCAGCCAAGCCTGAAACACCCACAGATATAAGAATGGTGGCCCTTCCACCAACCAAACCTGACAACCACCACAGATGTATGAATTCACCCCAAAACTAACAGCAACCAAGGATATAACAGTGCCCCCAGCCAAGCCTGAAATGCCCACAGATATAAGAGCAGTGTCCCTTCCCTCAATGAAACCTAACAGCAACTATAGATATCAAAATACCTCAACTTTCAACCAGACCTAACACTAACCTGAGGTATATGTACTCACCCCAAACTTAACAGCAACGACAGATATAATAGTGCCCCCAACCAAGCCTGAAACACCCACAGATATAACATTTTTGATTTTAATGTCCTCACAACACTTACTGACATAACCACGTTTTACAGGCCTGACAACACTCACAGGTATAAACCCCCTAGATTTAACAATGCCCCACCCTGCTTCCAGACCTAACAACACGCAGTGGCACAATATTGGTGGATTTAATGATTTCACAGCACCTACAGACATCACATCACAGACGATGGGCTGGAATGCCTTTGAACATAGGTCTTACTTTGGACCTAACAACTGCAATATATCTAACAATACTAACATACCTAACAACATTTACAATTGAACTCGGTACTTTTTATTCATAACTGTCTATAGTAAACTTTTGTAAACCCCCCTGGTGTACATTTCTTATGAAAGGGTAAGTGATGTACTCCTTGGGTAATATTGCTTACAGTAGCTCTCTATTTCTGGGGTATATTATTAACAGAAATGCTGAACTGTTGCATGTGCATACAGTTTTTGACAGAAGTCCTGTACTCCTAGGGTACATTTTAAACCGAACTGCTGTAGCGAATAGTGTTGGACACTATGGGTACATTGCTTACAAAATTACTTTTGTTTTGGGAGCACTCAGCATCCTAGTATCTTATTGTTCACAAGAGTACTATTGCACTTCTGGGGTACATTGCTTGCAGGGTGCCACAGAACCTCTGTGATACATTTATTACAAAGGTACTATTGTATGTCTATGGTACAGTTTTGCAGGGGTACTACTGTGTTCTGTGGTATATAGATTACAGGGTACTACTGTGTTCCATGATATATGGACTACAGGGGAGTATTGTTTTGTGGTACATGGGTTACAGGGTACTATTGTGTTCAATAGTACACGGATTATCGGGTACTACAGCATTCTGTGGTACATGGATTACCATTGTCCTCCACTGGTTGCTGGAATATCACAGCATTTCTGTTGATGTGTACTACTTAAGGGGTTGCACAAGAGACTGGGTTGGGTTTCACTAACTACCTGTCAGTGTGATATTAACAATCTGGGGTACATAAGGGTATATGAAAGGGTACATGTGATCTGTGATCTAACTGACAAGTGTATGTTACACATATAGTAGTATTTATACTATTTGACAAAAAAACGTCAACTAAGTACCCAACATAGGCCTGCTGCAGGGATATATCTTAATCTGGTAAGGGTACATATTTATGTACCTCATTGGGAAACAGTGTGTTTATATACTACTACTACCCATGAGATAATATTTGGCTAGGAAGAGGTACAGTTAGTTGTGTACACTGAAATGGAAGGAGGTACCTGATGTGTACCTTATATGAAACTTTATTTAATGAAACAACAAAACCAGCTACTATAATAATAATAATAATAATAATAATATTTGCAATAAACGCTTTAGTGTTTTTAACTGGCCCCTTCCCCTCTCTCATACAGTTGATCTTTTTCATAAAATTTTGTTTTAAAATTTGGCTTTTGTTTTTATTTGAAATGATGTTTTTGTTGTTTATTCATGTCTTTATTTTTCCAGCAATTCTATATCTATATACTATATATATAGATATTATATATATATATAGATATATATACCGTCTAAACCCATGCTAGCTTGGAAGATAGACATTAAACGATGATGATGATATATATATATATATATAGAGAGAGAGAGAGAGAGAGAGAGAGAGAGGGGGATACTATAGACGTGGCTCCAATGAAATACTCTTCAAATACAGGGATGTTTATTTGATAAATATGAAATAGTCCTTAATGTGGCTAAAGAAGAAACAATTATGTATCTTGTATTTTTTTATCACTAACAAACAAAAGAGAAAAAAAGAATCTAAACTTTTTCCTCCCTTCCTCTGAGAAAGCACTCCTGATTCCCTTGTCTCTCCTCGTCAAATCACATATGGTGTTCATCCCTGCAGGACCCACACCAGTCCTTCTTTTCAGGAATATCTGTTCCATGGAACTCCTTGCTCGTCTTCCCCACCACATCCCTATTCACTGCAATTGGATCAGAGTTGGCTACCTGCAAGTGCAAGCTTGACAAAGTGAAATGGCTGTTCCTGTCAGCCGGCACTACCAGGCGGACTGACCCTTAAATTTCATTAATGGTGGTTGTTTACTTGAGAAATGAAACACACACACATATATATATGCATATCTTTTTTTCTGCTATAAATTGTTTATAGCTAATTTAATGGTCATTGCCACACATCTAGCCCTGATACATACGCTTACGTTTATGTATGAATCAGTACTCCCTGTCCTTCTGGTCCAGAATGTTCGCTCTATGGAACTTCCTGCTCATGCCTTTCCCCCTCAAAAGTACACTATTATTTCCAGAAACAGATCTGTCTGTAAGATATCTATTACCATCTTCAAATAAGCATATTTATTTCCATATTAATTGTTCTGTATGTATGTACAAAATACTAGTTTTTTTAATTAATTTATATATAGAAATGGGATGAGAGTGAGTTAACACACGGAATATATTTTGAGGCATGTTATCTCGCTTTCTTTCCGTTCCCATTTTTTTTTTTTAAATAAATAAAATGTTACCTATAAATATAACTAATTTATTAAATAGTAATGCGGCCTTGCGTAGCGGTTCGGACTTCATTGCCTACTTATGCATGGCATGAACCATTCTATGTGTCTGAAGATTGAATCGCTGCAGAGGCATACAGCCTTGTTGGTAGGCTGGCGTGCGTCCTTCACCGCACGAGCAATGACTCATGCCTTAAATTTGATTAGAGTTATCTACCTTTGTTTGGAGTTACTGCCCCTTTATAGAACTCTTCTCATTTTGGATACATGTTTTCATCTAAATAAGTATGTAATGTTTTCTTTGCTGTATACTAGCACCATCTCTCTATACACATACATTTTATGTCAATAACTCTCACATTTTGAATATTGTGTTCATGTGAAGAAGTATTTTATTTACTGTAGCTTTCTTGCACATATTCACCCACTTTTAAACTAAAAAAAATACACGTACAAATAAATTTACTTGCGAAATGAAACACACATGCATATATATATATATACATACATTTTTTTCTGCTATGTTTAATGGTCATTCCCACGCCTCTAGCCCTCATACATACGCTCGCGTTTATGTGTAAATCAGTACCGCCAGACCTTCTCGTCCAGAATGTTGGCTCCATGGAACTCCCTGCTCATGTCTTTCCCCCTACTTGGATTTTTCTAATAAAGCTTTATTTTATGTTGATCAGTTTTATTGAAACTAATTTTTATTTCCCTAATGTCAGAAATAATTATTTAAACGTTAGTTTTGTTTAGTTTCTGCCACACCTTACCTTCTAATGTAATACAACACCTCCTCCCACAAATGTGTATTTTTTTTATTATTTTAGTTGGTAAATTTCTAGTTCCCTTCATGATATCCTCATGTTTTGTTATAAATTCGTTTTGGAAGACTTGCTCTTTGTCGACATAGTGTAGCTCCACGTCACTGATGTTGTCCAACTCATTTCTGGAGCAGCGTCAAATAAAGTGTCTTGCTGAAGAACACAGCGCAAAGCCCGCCTGCCATAATGTCAGAAATAATTATTTAAACGTTAGTTTTCTTCAGGGTGCATATGTTCCATAGGATCTCCTACGGTCAACTAAAACATTGGTCAATGTCCCATAGTTTCTCCCACGCTTGCATGCGTCGTCTTGCTTATATATGTGTGTGTGCTGTTAGGGAATGAACTTATAGTTGTCCATCAATTGTGTATCCTTTGGTGAATGTATAGACAGGACAAAGGAATATTTGGTAGGATCCTCTGTGGCCTGCTTAGAATTCGACAGGAACAGTTTAAGGACATACTTCTCGTAGGATCCTGGTCAGTACAAGGCTAGAAGGCGAAAGAATCATATACTTCACGTAATATCTAAGGAGTTTTATAGCGTATACGTCCCACGGCCAAATAAACGCTGGTCAGAGGGCGAAAGAAGCACGTCAATAATGTAGCTGGACTGTCGTCTATACGGAGGTAAGTGATTTTCGATTGAAAAAAAATATATAAATGGAGGTAAATCGTTCGGAATACAGAAAATTGTTAATGCGTTGGTCTCAAGACGATATTTCTGATAAATATAATTTCATATTTTAAAGCAAAACCCAATTCAGATATCGTCATAATACCACCAATGCGCTATCAATTTTCTTGTAAATATATTTACTCCCGAAATTACCTCCATTCGTTTCGTTTTTTTTTTTTAAACAAAAAAATGTGAAAAGTACCCATAAGTATGAGTATTCTACTCAGTAGAATTGCGGCCTTCGAGCTGGTGCATGAGCTGCGTCTCGGACTCCCAGTCTGGGTGACTGACGTTCGTTTCGTGGTGGCGTGCGATTGCTAAGTGGGCCTGGGACTATCTGGGCTGGCATGCAGACCTTTTGCTAAAAAAAAAAATGTGATTATTTTTTTAACTTTTTTTACTTCATTTACATTGTTGGTTTTAGACACTTCATATACATTCTTAGTTTCTTTCTTAAGAAAGTTCGACTTTTTCGAGTTTAGGTTTCTTTCTTAAGAAACTTCATCTACATTCTTGCTTCCTTTCTTAAGAAACTCTCATAGCTGAATCTATGGCTGAACTAGAGAGGAAGTTCCAAACATGAAAGCATGGCCTTGAATCAAAAGGACTTAGAGTCAACTTGGCTAAGGTTCTAGTATGCAGAAAGGAGAATAGGGCACAGGTTCCCTCTGGGAAATGGCCATGCTCAGTGTGTAAGAATGGAGTTTCTGCGTACTCCTTTCTATGTCCCAAATGCAAACTATGGGTACATAAAAGATGCAGTGGGATCAGAGGTAAGCTATCTAAGAATGTAGATTTTATATGTGGCCGATGTTCAGGTGCAGTAAGTAGCAAGGACCCACTGGGTGATATCTCCTTCAACTGCCCAGATGATTCTATAGAAATAGTAGACACCTTCCGTTACCTGAGTAACAAAATCAGCAGTGGAGGAGGGTGCTCTGAAAGTGTAGTAGCCAGAGTTAGAATGGGATAGAAAAAGTTCAGAGAGCTAATACTGCTGTTGGCCACAAGGGGTTTTTCTCTAAAAATGAAAGGCAGATTGTATGATGCATGTATACGAACAGCGACATTACATGGTAGTGAGCATTGTGTGCTGAAGACCTGCGTAGATTAGAAAGAAATGAAGCTTGCATGCTCTGATGGATGTGTAATGGTAACGAACTAAGCATAAGAGGTATCAAATGTTGTGTTCTGGAGAGGAGACTGCGCTGGTATGGACATGTGATGCGCATGAAGGACAATAGCTGTATAATAAAGTGCAGGGCAATGAAAATTGATGGAAGCTGCGGAGTGGGTAGACCAAAAAAAACCTGGGACAAGGTGATAAAAACTGACCTTCCCACCTACACCTCTCTAAGACAATGACACTGGATCGAGACCTTTGGCATCATGCAGTTGTACAGAAGACCTGACTACCATTGCATACAAACCTAGTCAGTATACACCTAAATGAGATGCAATTTGGATTTGTGCTGGGAAAAAGCACCAACGACGTCCTGTTCCTTGTGAGGCAAATGCAGGAGTAGTACTTGACTAAAAGCAAGTTGCTCTCACTAGCATTCGTAAACCTAGAGAAAGCTTTTGACAGTCCCCTCGACCCATAATATGGTGGGCCCTCAGAAAACATGGCATAGATGAGTGGCTCATGAGAGCAGTGCAGGCCATGTACAAAGGGGCCACCAACAAAGTTAAAATCAACAATGAATACAGTGTGGAATTTAGCGTACAAGTGGGGGTTCACCAGAGTTCCATCCTTAGACCCTCCTCTTCATTATTGTCCTACAGGCTATAACAGAGGAATTTAAGACTGGTTGCCCTTGGGAACTACGATACACTGACGACCTGACGCTCTTAGCCAAGTCTGACAGAATTAGAGAATAACTTTCAGACATGGAGGCATAACTTGGAAACAAAAGGCCTCTAAGTCAACCTGACCAAGACCAAATTCCTTGCGAGCAGTAGAGGAAACAGAGCTATGATACCCTCAGTATGCAGGAAAGGGGTAGGCATAAATTCTATCCAGTTTTCCAAATGCAGACAGTGAGTACACAAGAGATGTATGGGAAAACAGGCAGGCTAGCAAAAAACACGGACTTCATATGTGAACCCTGCACAGGGATAGTAAGCAAAGATCCTCAAATAGCATGCCCCATCAATTGCACAGATCTCATACAAATAGTTGATAGCTTCTGCTATCTGGGGGACCAAATCACCACCCAAACCAGGAATCAAATACATAAACAATATTAGGGTTAGGGTTAGTCCAACACCCTAACCACTGGACCTCACATTGCACCCAAGGTAAACTTTGCCCTTAATCCATCAATGAGTAGAGGAAGGGGTGGGTGGTCAAACATTTTCTGAATTTGTACCTATGATTAAAAACAATTATTCAAAGTTTATTTATTTATTTATTTTTGTCTGTTAAATAAAAATATAAACTTTACCATTCACTGAAAGGATAAACTTACCCCATCAAAATATATTATTTTAGAAGACCAGATTTACATAGAGATTGGCATCTGACTTTCATTTGGTATTTGATCTTATGCTACAAAATGGCTTGAAGAGATTTTTGGCACTCCTCCCTTTGGCTTCAATCTTTAGATGAACAGACAGAGACACAAACAAACAATGAGACATAATGATTGGTTGTTTTAACTCTTATCATCCTGTATTGACTTAACAGAAAATATCTAAAAACAACTTTGTTATAGTGCTATTATACTAGTGGACAGATTGTTGTGAAAATTTGTTGTATTAAAGTAAAGATTAAGTTTTAATGTGATGCAGCCATAGTACTGCTTGTACTAAATATTTATAGTATCTTTAGTACTGGACAGATTGTTGTGAAAATTTGCTGTATTAGAGTAAATATTACATTTTAATGTGATGCAGCCATAGTACTGTTTGTACTAAATATTTATAGTATATTTACTAGTGGACAGATTGCTGTGAAAATTTACTGTATTAGAGTAAAGGCTAAGTTTTAATGTGGTGCTATTTTGAACCAAATATTTATAACGTTTAGTGGACAGATTGTTGTGAAAATTTATAATATTAAAGTAAAGACTATAATTTCTAATTAGCGGCAATAATATTGTTGTTTTGTACTCTTCAATAATGTCTTACCAATATGGTTTCAGTGGTTTGTTAATTTAAGTGATTATAGTAACTTTATTAATGGATAGATTGCTGTGAAAATTTTCAATATTAAAGTAAAGAGTTCTATTCTCAATGTGATGCAGTCATAATGTTGTTTGTATTAAATATTTATAATCTCTACAACTCAACTAGTGGCAGTATTGAAGTAAAGACAACAATTCTTAATTCTTAATTAACACTAGTAGTGTTTTGTACTTTTCAAGAATGTCTTGCTAATGTGATTTCATGTGGTACAGGATGTGAAGAGATAAACAGAGATAATAATCTGAGATCAGCTGAAGCCCCAGTAAGATGTCGGTGCTTTATCTCGTAGTCGGCCTCGAGCCACAAATGATGTGAAGGAAGATACACAATTTCCAATAAAATGTTTGGATTTCTCCAAGATTGCAAGATCCAGCTGAGGTAACCATGGATCTAAATGGAATATCTGGACCTATTAAAAAGAAAAAAAAGGAAGTATCTTTAAAATATATATATATATATTTATATGTGTATGTATTTATATATATATGTGTGTGTGTATGTATTTATATATATATATAGAGAGAGAGAGAGAGAGAAATTCCATCCTCTGTCCCAAATGCAAACTATGAGTGTACAAGAGATGTAGTGGGATCTCAGGAAGTTTAGCTAAGAATGTAGGCTTTACATGTAGCAGTTGCACTGGGGCAGTAAGCAGTAAACGACCACAGGAAACAAACGGTATCTAATTCTGGGAAGGCTCGGTAGAAACAGTAGACAGCTTCTGCTACCTGGGTGATGAAATTAGCAGCAGAGGTGGGTGTTCCGAAAGTATAGTAGCCAGAGTAAAAACGGAATGGAAGAAGTTCAGGGAGCTACTACCCCTGGTAGCTTCAAAAGGTCTTTCCCTCAAAATGAAAGGCAGACTGTATCATGCTTGCATACAAACAGCAATGTTGCATGGTAGTGAGACCTGGGCGTTGTGTGCAGAAGACTTACATAGATTGGAAAGAAATGAAGCTTGCATGCTGCGATGGATGTGTAATACTAATATACATGAATGGCAAAGCATAAAGAGAAACTAGGCATATGTGTATACATATATATATATATGTATCTATGTATAAGTGTGTGTGTGTTTGAGTATGTATATGGGTGTGCATGTAAGTATGTATATGTCTACAACTATGAATGTATGTTTGTGTATGTGTGTATCCACTTGCCTTTTGATCTTCCAAATTTTTCTGTAAAACTTCAATCAAGGGGTCTTTATCAGTGGCAACAAAAATATGGTTGACTCCAGTCTTAATAACAATAGCTTTTGTTAATCTGAAAAATTTAAAGGTTAAAAATATAAACCCATGATAAAGATATTTTTCCCCTTCTTTCCTCATTTCATTGTATTTGAAATCTGAAGTGCAATATGTGTTATATGTATGAATAATAATAATAGATTATGATTTAAGCACATAACCAACAATTTGAGGGGAGCAGAAAAATTGATTAAATCGACCCCCGTGTATTACTGTTTTTTTTTTTAGATCCCGTAACACCTTTACGAAGGTCTGACTTCCACACCGATCTCAAACTGTGACGTGTCACCCAGGCTTTTGCGCTTCTTCTCAACCACATCATCCTCTGTGTTCCCAATCTTTGCTCCCAGATATTGGAAATCCTCAACCAGCTTTAGTGGCTTCCCGCCTACATTCAAAATCTTCTATGGCTTCTTAATGTTCTCTACCAGATACTTCGTCTTAATGTCATTCATTCTCATCCCCACACTCATCGGCACAGTCTCCACTTCTCGCATCAACTCCTCTGCCTCCGTCACCAGAACTATGTCATCAGCAAATTCAGCAACTGATATCTTTTTAGCCTTAACTCTCCTGCTCTGAGCCGGTGCTACAGTGAAGCCAGAGTCCTGGTGCTTCTCTAGTGCAAGGAGCATACAATAGTCCACTGTGATGATAAAAAGGTAGGGAGCCAATGTATCTCCCTGGAGTACTCCAGTCAGTATCTCAAAGAACTCCGTCATCCCATCAGGTGTAAGTTGGTGGAGAGCAGTGATATCTGGTCCACTATCTGCTTGGGGATTCCATAAGCCTGTAAAATCTTCATCAGGCAGTAATGGTCCACAGAATCAAAGGCCTTCCTAAAGTCAATGAAAACCATGACAGCAGGAAGGCTCTTTGCTCTAGCTCCTCCTAAAATTCTCCTCAGCATCAGGATGTGACTGGTGGTTGATCTTCCCTCTCTGAAGCCGTTCTGGTTGTCCCTGAGCTTCTTCTCAGGGTCTTTGCCACAAGTGACATTAATGAAATCCCCCTGTAATTGTTTGTGTTAGAGAGATTTCCCTTCTTTGGTATTGGGACGATATTACTGATCCGGGGGAAACTCTTTTCTTTAATCCTGAACTCCAGGATGATATCATCAAAATCACACCTCTTCATCACCTCTGATGCCACTCCATCTTCTCCATGGGCCTTGCCCTCCTTGATCTTCTTTTTGGCTCTCTGAAGCTCCTCTCTGGTGGAGGGTCCTGTCTCAATATCCAGTTCCTCAAACAGCTGTCTGACTTCCCCGGAGTTCTGGGCTGTGGAAGGCAGCTCTCCTAGTCACTTCCTCTTCCTATCCTCAGGTTCTGACCTCGAACTCCCTCTCTTCCTCCCTGTCATCTCATTGATGATCGTCCAGTTCTCTTTACACTTACACCATATGTAGTTGACTGACAACTGAGAGAAAAGAGAACTCAATACCAAAGTAGCGTTTAAATATTAATCTTATTAAGGCTAAACAGTAAGTCTGGAGTTTCACCTGGATGACCCTGTGAAAAACAGGCAAAACTCCAGTGTAACAAGACTCCCTATTTAGCCTTAAATGAATATATATATATAATTATAGTAAGGGGTTAACCAAAGAAGGCTGTGTGGACCACATAATGGTCTGTTGGTTGTGAAGTTGATAAATGTAAGCGCTCATCAACCTGTATAAAAGTGTAAGGTGGAGCATTATATATCAATAAAAATCTGAAGCCATATTCATCTGATTTTGGTTTATTAAAATCCGTAATGAATTTATCAGTGTTAGCGCAGGCATTACGGATTTTAATAAACCAAAACCAAATGGATTTATATATATATATATATGCACACACACACACACACACACACATATGAGAACGAAAGAGAGAGAAAGAGGTGGATGAGTAATGTTCATGTTTCCAATAGAAAAGTCTTGTTACTGTACCTAACGACCTCCTGGACAGAAGGGAAACAAATCTCATGTGTCACTATACGATTCCCTGAATATCCCAGACATTGAGGTGATGCCATATATGATGTCATCTTGTATTTATCAATGTTAGCACAGGCATTCAACTGTGGAAAATAGAAATAAAAAGACACTTCTGTTAAAACAAAACAAAATCAATGCCCAATCGTTAAAACATTCACTCATAACATCCTAAAATGATTTAGCAAACAATATATTATCATGATCATTATTATTATGTGTTTTGGGGACATTTTAAGCCTGGCAGAGCCCATCCCTCTCCAGGTCTGAGTACAGCAGATTTCTTCCAAAGAATGGAAGTGAGAAAGAGATATAGAGGAAGAATCGATCCCAGTACTAGACTGGGACTTTTTTTATTGAACTCAAAAGGATGAAAGGCAAAGTTGAGCTCGGCGGGATTTGAACTCTAAGAGCAGTAGCAGTGGTGGTAGTTAGTAGTAGTAGCGGCAGCAGCAGTAATAATGCAGTAGAGAAAATATCTTGTGATATTTATGTCTACGTTTTTAGTTCAAATCCTGATGGCACTGACTTTGCCTTTTATCCTCCTAGGGTCTACAAAATAGTAGCAGTAAAGTACCAGGAATCGATGTATTATAATTTACTATATGCTCCATCTTCCTAATAACTATTGAGCTTGTAACTTATAGAGTTGTCTGCCCTTGACACCAAGGAGCAAGGGAAATAACTTTGCATTCCTCAGTCTGACTCTCAACTGTCGACTTTTTTTTTTTTTTTTTTTTTTTTCTAAGTAGTCATAGACTAATATTCTATTAGAGACGTTCTCAGGCAATGAACGGAAAAAACGAAGATAATACGTCATATGTGGAGCGGGGAGAAAAATTGCACGCAAAGACAAAACCACGTAAATGGTATAACTGAAGTCGTAGACTTTAAGTTATAAAGTACACAACATGTATATATGTATGAGATGAAAGAATGGTATTTAACTAATGTATTGGTACGCGATGGGGCCCACCCACAGCCCCGGTGGACAGAATGGAGAAGGCGTTTCCCCAGAGGACGGCAAGGGAGATCGCTTAAACAGCTAAAAACAACAGCCAAAATTTTCTTCAAATCACACTCTACTGTTCTTTAAAAAAGGGGTACAATACATTGGATAATAAAATTCCTAGATATTGTATGTATCCAGGATTTTTTTTCTGGCTGGATGCTCTTCCTATCACTAATCAGTTTACAGTATAGACTGGGTGCATTATTCGTGCCACCAGCACTAGAGAGGTTGTCTTACTGGATTCAAGAGTCCTCTCTACCCTGAGTCAGTTTTTCCTTGGAGTGTCTACTCTCCTAGACAGGTTGCCTTCACTACGACTTGTGGAGTCCACATCTGCTCCCTGTAGTCGTTTTTAAATATTTATAGAAAAGGCAGAATGAGACAACATTTTGACTAAATCCACCACATAATACTTAGGTGCTTTTAGTGGGGTCTGCTTTGTTGCAAGCTTTCAGGTTAAGTCATAAATTTGAAGACATCGTCTTCTCTCCCTTCCAGCAGTCTTAGAGACCCTAAAAAACGTCCATAGGCACTGCCTTTCTCTCCTGCCTGATTAAACTGAAACAACAATATTTCAAGACATCTCTCCCTCCCAGCAGTCTTAGAGACCCTAAAAAGTGTCTTCTTTTCTCCCTGATTAAACTGATGCAGCAATATCACTTACCCAGTCGACACCATTCCGTAAGTGGATACCAATGAAGTCTTTTCCATCAAAAGTGTCTACAATGTAATCATTGACTCGTGCCTCAATGGCATCTGACCAGTATAGATATTTGTGTAAGGAAACATATTGTTCTGAGACAGGGAAGCTGGAAGGAGCACCTCGCATGGCAACCACAGGGTACTTAGATGCTGGATACCTTAACAGGGAGAGGAAAAAAGCAAGAAAACAAAACATAAACACAAAGAATAACATATATCTATCATGTACTTGTGAAGATAAGTCACACCTCCATCTTACATACAATATTTACAGTGTACCATATATTATGCACTGAAGATTTGTATGTCCAGTAGATAATTTACATTTCCAATCATCATCATCATCATATGTCCACTTTTCCCTGCTTGCAAAGGTGGGACGGGTCCTCTTCAGCACAGCATCTCTCCATTTGTCATGGTCCTTCGCCATCTCCTCTGTGAGCTTCAGTGATCTGAGGTCAGCTCTCACCACTTCCATCCATGTTTTCCATGTTTTCTGTACAATATACCATATATTTTGCACAGAAGATTTGTATGTCCAGTAGATAACTTTCACTTCCATTTTATACAACATTTACAATGTAGTATATATTTTAAATTGAGGTTTTGTTGGTCCAGTAGATAAGTCACATCTCCATTTTATATACATTTACAATGTACCATTTATTTTGAATCAAGGTTTTGTAACTCATGTACATAAATTATGCACTGGTTTTTTCACACCTTTTCAAAGAAAAGGTGCAACATATACATGGATATATATTTAGTAGATTAAGAATACAGCAAGGGAACCATGGTGTGGTCCAGTCAAACTGATAAAAACAGTAGCAAAATTTCCCTGAATCGCCACCCTGATCTCTTAAAAATGGATGAATAGATTTACTTCATCAAGATTGACCTGGGGTTAAACAATAACAACACCATTAATGATAAACTCAACCCGCTACAAAATCTCCCTCAAATCATATCACACCCTGATGTCGTCCTTCATGCACTATGTCTAGGAAATGGGCAAAGCTGGAATATCTTTGATCAGGACTGATGTAGGGTTAAACAACAACAATACCAACAAACAAATTAAACCCTTCCTACATAGCTAAACCCTGCTTACATGGCTAAACCCTTGCGACACAGCTAAATCCTTTCAAGGCTTCTAAACACTTCCTACACTTCTAAACCATTCCTATACAGATAAACCCTTCCAAGATTTCTAAACCCCTTCTAAGGCTTCTAAACTTTTCTTACACAGTTAAACCCTTTCAAGGCTTTTAAACCCCTTCCTACATTTCTAAACCCTTTCAAGGCTTCTAAACCCTTCAAAAGCTTCTAAACCCTTCCTACACTTCTAAACCCTTCATAAACTTCTAAACCCTTCATAAGCTTCTAAACTCTTCCTACATTTAGTGAAACCTGCAGACAACCAGGTGGACTGAGGAAACAAACAAAGCTATATATCTTGTTCAGTATTGTCAAGTTGGTGACAGTAGATTAGATGTGAGAAATGTAGTTACCTTTCTTTCCATAGTTCTGGCAGTTGATAGGTGATTGTGTAAGGCATGTTGCTATCAAACTCAACACCTAAGCCATCCCAGAAGGGTCCAAATGGATTGCCTGCAATCACATATCAAAAGAACACATATGAAAGAAACGGAAATTATTATTTTTACTAGCTGGCGCCATGCCATAAAAAATGACAGTTAATTGTAATATCTATAAATAATATAAAAAAGATATGTTTGTTTGTTTGTTGGTTGGTTGGTTCCTTCGCGCTCACTCACATAAGTGATACAAACACACAAACATACAGCTGTGGTGAATCTTAGAACGCTGAATTTCTATAGTGTTTCACCACCTCCTCCTTCCTCAGTTATCGCATAAATGTGTATGTATGTTATAAATATTTTTTCCAAGTGTCTGTTTATATATATGTAGGTGTAGATTCGTGTGTTTGTAAGTCTATTGTCTATGTATCTTTCTAAATAAACACACAAAACACATATACACTCACACAAATATCATATATGAATATAATTTACATAAACACACATATACACATACACAAACACACATAATCATAACAGCCAATGTGTGAAGCCAATTTGCTATACATATACACACACAGATGTAGCGAATATTGGATGTTGCTACCCCTTCCTTCCTAAGTCGATGTTATCACCCCTTCCTTTCTCAGTTGACGTTATCACACCTTCCTTTGTCAGTTTGTCACCACCCCTTCCTTCGTCACTCATCTCTTGTGACAGACAAATACACAAGCATATTATATATTAATAGATTATTATTATTAATGCAATTATAAGGGTGGTGGATTGACAGAGGGTCGGATGCCATGCTTTGCAGCATAGAGTTACGGCCCTTTATGATCTGAGAACAAATCCCGCCGAGGTTAACTTTGCCTTTCATCCTTATGGGGTCGATAATATAAAGTACTAGTCACTCACTGGGTTGATTTAATCGACTTTCCCCTCCCCCAAAATTGCTGGCCTTGTGCCTATATAAGAAACCTTTATTAACCACAAAGGATTTACAAAAAATATATTAAGGACAGCACAGGATGGTACAAATATGGGTTTCTTGCAAAATACCTATTAAATTATTTTTTTCTGTTTTGGCCCTTGTAGCCAACAAAAAAATAAAGGTTTCTGATTTAGGGACAAAGCCCACAATTTTGGTGGAAAGGGGATAGTCGATTAAATCAACCCCAGTGCATTACTGGTACTTTATTTTATCGAACCCAGAAGGATGAAAGGGAAAGCTAAACTCAGCGGGATTTGAACTCAGAACGTAAAGGGCTGTAACTCTATGCCACTAAACATGTTGTCCGACACTCTACTGATTCTGCCATCCACTGCCCGTAAAGAAATAATAATAAATATTATGGGCCAATAAAGAAATCATTATTATTATTATTATTGTTATATATATAAGGGCTGTGGATTGGCAGTACTGGTAGAGTGTCAGACATGCTTCGCAGCAAAGAGTTATGGCCCTTGGTGTTCTGAGTTCAAAGAAACTTTTAACAAAACTATGTGGAATAGACACCAGCAGGCAACTCTTGTGAACATCCAGGCTAGTTCTCCCATTTGAAGGTACTTTTTTCCTTCCCTCTCCCTTCCATCTCACCTGCCTTAGGGTCCCTGGAAAGCATCAGGTGCACTGCCTTTCCTCCTGACTAACTGATAAAAACTTTGCAGTGAAAGATTGTAAAGTTGAGATGGCTCAGTGGGTACACCACCAGTCTATATACATACAATGATTTAGGTGTTAAACCTTTTAGCATATAAACTGGCCGTATGCAGCCATAACTCTCACCTCTTTCTGTTCAAACCGGTCATAACTGGCCACTCATACCTACATTAAGGTATTGTTCTCAAAATAAATAACATCAAAATCTTGTAGATTCGATATTATGTGCGATAATCATGTAAGGTAAAGCCTTTACTGTGATAATACAATAGTAAATATAGAGTAATGTAAATGCTAAAGGGTTAAATCTATCATAGGCCTTCTGCTGTTGGAGTTGTTGTTCAGCCCAAGGCAGAACCCCAAGTGATCCAGCAGAACAGACTTGTGATAAAAAGCATTCCAGTCATGACCATCCAGTTTATTTTGTATGTCAGACATTTCACAGTTCAATATAATCTTTATTTATGATAATGATAATGAAATGATTGTGTAAAGTGCTCAGGAGCACTACAACTCGTCAATATAGTACATAGAATAATACACAAATGTCAGGGAAGTACATGTGTGTATGTGTTAGCTGTAGTGTTGGCGGATCTCGGGAAGCATGGAGTTAGCATTTAAACCGGCTGTAACCAGCCAGATTTTTCTCACCTCTTTCTGTTCAAACCAGTTGTAACTGGCTGCTCATACTGATGTTAAGGTATTGTTCTCAAAATAAAAGATATCAAAATATCATAGATTCGATATTATGTGAGATAATTATATGAACTAAAGCCTTTACAGTGAAAATATAGTAGTACATATAGAGCAATGTAAATGCTAAAGGGTTAAAGATGATTTGGCTGCTATTTCTAGCAGGCTTAGCATCAGTGCAGACACTCAGTTGTGGATCATACTCCATGTTGTTTTTAACCCCAGGTCAATTAAGGCAATATGGTGTGATTTGATAAAGACTTTGTTGTTGATTCTAGCAAGGTCAAGTGGTTGAATAGTATATATATATATTATATTCAAGGTTCTTGTTAATTTTTTATATGTTACTTCCATAACTATGTGTGTTTATACTCTTTACAAATTATCCCCTGTAATTGTTTAATGTGTTTATTTTATATATATATATATACATACATACACACACTACTCAACCACTTATATACATATATATACACACACACTGCTCAACCACTTGACTTCCTTGCTAGAATCAACAGTGAAATATGTATGTATATATATATATATATACACACACACATACATATAATGTATGTTTATGTGTGTGTATGTATATATAATGTATGTGTATGTGGACTGAGGAGATGGGACTAACCGTCTTTCTTTGTTTTTGCCATTGTCTTTGTCCTGTGTACCCCTTATTTTGAATATATATATGTGTGTATATATATATATATAAACACTGCATCCTTTAAAACCTCCATGCTTCCTGAGATTCGCCAACACTACACCTAATATTCCCCCTCCATACACATACACACATGTATATCATGACTCATACACTATCCACTTCCCTGACATTTGTATATTATTCTATGTACTATACATGCACCTTTGACGAGTTGTAGTGCACCTGAGCACTGTACACAATAATTTCAATATTATTATTTTATTTTATTTATATATATATATATATATATATATATATTAAACGTTTGAATTTGTAAAGCCAAACAATGCAGGTATGGACATAGAATAAAAGATGCAAATGCAAAAGATATTGTTAACAATTAGTCTTTTACCTTAGATTTATTTAAATGTCCTTAATTTTCGAGATAATATCTCTTCTTCGGAGAGAAGTAAAGCGGTTAAACCAGTGTTCTAAATAGCTTGCCAAGTCATGCTGACAGGAAATGGTATAGAGTTCATACCTGCACTGTTTGGCTTTGCAAATTCAAACGTTTATACCTCATTACACAATGCTTCAAGTGAACTATAACTTCCTCCATATATATATATCATCATCATCATCATCGTTTAACGTCCATCTTCCACGCTTGCATGGGTTTGGATGGGAATTTTCCCACTTGAGGCAAGATTGGTTGTCTTGCTCGTATAGGACTGTCTGGCAGGTTTTCTACTTCTGGATGCCCTTCCTAACACCAACCACGTTTACAGTGTGGACTGGGAGGTTTTTACCGTGTTACCTACACGGCCACATTACAGCGTGGACTGTGTGTTTTTTTGTCGTGACACCTCATTTGTTTCAGACTGGATGTTGTGGTACCAACATAACTTCACATTTAAGGGGGTAGTGTGGATGGGGTGGGGGTAGTGGGACAGGGGTGTATTTTTGTTAGAGGTGCCTACTGACTAGGTTTCGCTTTGTATTTAGGCAAGGTGGGTCTTCTGTATTACTGTGTAGCGCCAAAGATCTCGGTCCAGTGACATTGTCTTGGAGAGGTCTAAGTGTGTGAGGTCGGAATTTATCAAGTCGTCCCAGGTTTTTCTGGGTCTGCCTACTCCGTGGCTACCGTCTATTTTTATTGCCCTGCACTTTTTTATACAGCTGTCGTCTTTCATGCGCATCACGTGACCGTACCAACGTAGTCTTCTTTCGAGTAAACAACATCTGATCCCTCTTATTCCTAATTTCTCCCTTAGTTCATTTATGCTTTGCCATTCATGTATATTACTATTACACATCCAGCGGAGCATGCAAGCTTCATTCTTCTCCAGTCTGCGTATATCCTCTGCACACAATGCCCAGGTATCACTGCCATGTAACATTGCTGTTCGTATGCAGCCATCATACAGCCTGCCTTTCATTTTTAAAGAGAACCCTTTAGCGGCCAATAGTGGTATAAGCTCTCTGAACTTTTTCCATCCCGTTCTGACTCTAGCTACTGTACTTTCAGAGCACCCTCCACCACTGCTGATTTTGTCACCCAGGTAACAGAAGGTGTCCACTATTTCTATAGAACCATCTGTGCAATGGAATGAGCTAGTATTCTGTGGGCACTTGCTGCTACTTATTGCACCAGAGCACCGGCCACATACAAAATCTATATTCTTAGTTAGCTTACCTGTGATCCCACTAGATCTTTTATGCACCCATACTTTGCATTTGGGACATAAAATGGAGTTTCTGCCTACTCCTTTCCTACACACTGAGCATGGCCATTTCCCAGATGGGACCGGTGCCCTATTTTCCTTCCTACAAACTAGAACTTTAGTCTTAGACAAGTTAACTTTAAAGCCTTTTGATTCTAGGCCATGCTTCCATGTTTGGAATTTCTTCTCTAGTTCGGCCATTGGTTCAGCTATGAGCGTTAGATCATCTGCGTATAGGAGTTCCCATGGGCAGCCGGTCTTGAACTCCTCTGTTATAGCCTGAAGGGCAATAATAAATAGTAGGGGGCTAAGAACGGAGCCCTGATGAACACCAACTTTTTACGCTAAACTCTTCACTATATTCGTTGTTAATTCTAACCTTGCTGACTGTTTCTTTATACATGGCTTGTATAGCTCTCACAAGCCATTCATCAACACCTAGTTTTCTAAGAGCCCACCAGATAATGGAGCGGGGGACTCTGTCAAAGGCTTTCTCCAAGTCAACAAAAGCTAAGTATAGGGGTTTACTTTTAGCTAGGTACTTCTCCTGTAGTTGTCGTACAATGAAAAGAGCGTCTGTGGTACTTTTACCTGACACAAACCCGAACTGCATTTCATCTAGATCAATTCGCTCTCTGATTAGTTGCTCTATTACTTTTTCTGTGACCTTCATGACCTGGTTGATTAATTTAATGCCTCTATAGTTACCCCTATCTAGGGCATCTCCTTTACCCTTGTAGCAGTTAAAGATGATGCTGTTACACCAGTCCTTTGGAATGACCCCATTCTGTATGACTTGGTTTACTATCCTCTGTTGTCGTGTACATCTTGTCCTGACTATGAGGTCGCTGACTATGAGTCTATGTTGGGAGGTGCATTCTTCATGGGGAGGGATTTAGTGTTTAAAACAGACACTATCACTTTTTTCATATAAGACTCTCTCCGTAAGTTCATTAAATAAATAAATCTCGCTACCTTAATCCTTAATTCTCTAATAACTTATTTTGCAATTTATCATTTTGCAATTTAATATTTTTAATTTAATTTAATTTCATCCTATAACTCGCAACATAAGTTTAACGTTCCAATCTTCGGTTCACACATTAGACCATACAGACACGCATTATAGATTCTTTGGGGTAGCATTTTTTCGCGGCATTTTCTAGCATGAATGTAGTATGACCCTTACACTACACTTCTTTCTCCCTTTCTTTCTTTCTTCCCCTTCTTCTTTGACGGAGTGGTGGTAGTGCATTATAAGCCTTCGCCCCCTCACCAGATATTCATTAGTAGCTTCAGTTGCCACCACTTTGAGGGTGACTGGCCGAGAAGCTAGTTGGTCAGTCGTCCTCTCTGTCTCTGATTTTTCGGACCCATAGTTTTTTACATATTCCTTTGTTATATTCCAATACCTGATGATATCACCGGATTCATATGGAACCCGGTCATTGAAATGATCATGGTATAATAAACCTTTCAAGGATTTACACCAGTCCAGCCTCCTGTTATTTTATTTCATTTATAATTAACTCCGTATTCGCACCACCAACTACGCAAATGAAGATGGGTGAACTGCACTGCGTTGAGTACTCTTCACAATATTACACCAGGATTGACCATACGGAATGACCAGTTCTATCCAGTGGTGAACCAACAAACCTAAAGATATATATATATATATTTATATATATATATGTGTGTATGTATGTATGTATGTATGTATGTGTATATATATATATGTACATGCATGTGTGTGTGCATGTATGTGTGTGTACATATATGTGTGTGTATGAGTGTGTGTATATATAGATATATAAATATATATAGGATTGGGCGTATGTATGTGTGCGCTTGTATGTATGTATATATGTATATGTTTGAATAGGCCATGCTTATCCCAACCGGATACATGGGGCGAAGTAAACAGCCGCCATAAGGCTTGTGGCGATATGTATATACAAGTGGGTGTGACTGGGTCCGTGGAGGTGAGGGAGAGAGTGTGTGTGTATATATACATATATGTCTGTATGTGGGGGTGTGTGTGTGTCTGTGCATGTAGACGTACATGTGTGTATGCATAAGTCTGTCGGTGTCTGCATGTGTGTGTATATTAGTATGTGTGGGTGCTTTCTCTGAAGTGTGAACAGACGTGTGTGATGCTGAACCCAGCATGACTCCATCGAAATGTGTCGGACGGAAAATGGCTGATGACCCGTGTGGCAGTAGATACTGACCAGAACTTGTGATGACGTGGAGTAAAAACAGCCAACGGCATGACAAGAGTGGAAGTAGGGTTTTTTGAGGGTGTTTTTTGATGATAACACCCCAGTGATAAAATTTGCTCCAAACGAAATACTCGTGTCTGAATGAACCTGCAGAAGTAGAATCAGCCAGGTCCATACAAGGACCATGTCTCGAGCTACCTGCCGGAGAAACAATTGTAACACGCAATAATGGAGGCACATGGCTTAGTGGTTAGAGCATTGGCCTTGCAATCGAAAGGTTGTGAGTTCAATTCTCAGACTGGGTGATGTGTTGTTTCCTTGAGCAAGACACTTTATTTCACATTGTTGCAGTTTACTCAGCTGTAGAAATGAGATGATAGGGACTGGGGTCCATATCATTCCACTGCAAAGTGGTCGTGGAGGTGCCACGGCAAAAAAGCACCCAGCACTCACTGTAAATGAGGTTGGTGTTAGGAAGGGCATCCAGCTGTAGAAATCAAGCCAGAATCAGTTCCCGTCCCACCCTTGCAAGCAGGGAAAAGCAGACGTAAAATGAAAAGAAAGAAGAAAGAATAAATTAAGTCCAGATGCATCACTGATTTTTCGTTTTCTTTATACTATATATATACATATATATATGAAAAATTCATATATTGTATATATATATAGATATGAATTTTTCATATACATATATATATAGGAAAATGTTCAGGACCCCGTGTGTTCCAGTTTGTGTGTGTATGGGGAAGGATGTTGCCCACTGTCATCTAATCTACCAAACAACAACAATACATCTACCCCTACCGCTGTAGATAGTAGATAGGAATGCCAGATATTTTTATATTTGATGAAACTATGTGGCATTTAATTTTTACTCAATACATCATTATACTTCACTGAACACACCTCTGATGTTTTTTTTTCACACATACAAATTTCCGTATCATCATTATCATCACCACCCTTTTGTGTCTTCCTGGCATGGGCTGGACCAGTTGTCATAGTCCGTCACCAGACGGATTGGAGCTACTCCATCACACTCGTTCTTTCCATATTTAGCATTATTTCTACAGTTGGATCCCCCACCTAACACCAACTACTTTACGGGTTGTACTGTGTGTGCTTTTTTTTTCTGGAGGTAGGTAAGTGGCACTACTGCTTCCACTTTACACAGCGGATTCGACTGGGCAAGTTTTTTTGTTTTTTTGTGTGGGTGTATCTTATCATGGTACAAACACCATACAGGCTGTATTGGGTGTATTTTATCATGGTACCAACAGTACTGGGTGTATTTTATCATGGTACCAACAGTACTGGGTGTATTTTATCATGGTACCAACACTATATAGGCTGTACTGGGTGTATTTTATCATGGTACCAACACTATATAGGCTGTACTGGGTGTATTTTATCATGGTACCAACACTATATAGGCTGTACTGGGTGTATTTTATCATGGTACCAACACTATATAGGCTGTACTGGGTGTATTTTATCATGGTACCAACACTATATAGGCTGTACTGGGTGTATTTTATCATGGTACCAACACTATATAGGCTGTACTGGGTGTATTTTATCATGGTACCAACACTATATAGGCTGTACTGGGTGTATTTTATCATGGTACCAACACTATATAGGCTGTACTGGGTGTATTTTATCATGGTACCAACACTATATAGGCTGTACTGGGTGTATTTTATCATGGTACCAACACTATATAGGCTGTACTGGGTGTATTTTATCATGGTACCAACACTATATAGGCTGTACTGGGTGTATTTTATCATGGTACCAACACTATATAGGCTGTACTGGGTGTATTTTATCATGGTACCAACACTATATAGGCTGTACTGGGTGTATTTTATCATGGTACCAACACTATATAGGCTGTACTGGGTGTATTTTATCATGGTACCAACACTATATAGGCTGTACTGGGTGTATTTTATCATGGTACCAACACTATATAGGCTGTACTGGGTGTATTTTATCATGGTACCAACACTATATAGGCTGTACTGGGTGTATTTTATCATGGTACCAACACTATATAGGCTGTACTGGGTGTATTTTATCATGGTACCAACACTATATAGGCTGTACTGGGTGTATTTTATCATGGTACCAACACTATATAGGCTGTACTGGGTGTATTTTATCATGGTACCAACACTATATAGGCTGTACTGGGTGTATTTTATCATGGTACCAACACTATATAGGCTGTACTGGGTGTATTTTATCATGGTACCAACACTATATAGGCTGTACTGGGTGTATTTTATCATGGTACCAACACTATATAGGCTGTACTGGGTGTATTTTATCATGGTACCAACACTATATAGGCTGTACTGGGTGTATTTTATCATGGTACCAACACTATATAGGCTGTACTGGGTGTATTTTATCATGGTACCAACACTATATAGGCTGTACTGGGTGTATTTTATCATGGTACCAACACTATATAGGCTGTACTGGGTGTATTTTATCATGGTACCAACACTATATAGGCTGTACTGGGTGTATTTTATCATGGTACCAACACTATATAGGCTGTACTGGGTGTATTTTATCATGGTACCAACACTATATAGGCTGTACTGGGTGTATTTTATCATGGTACCAACACTATATAGGTTGTACTGGGTGTATTTTATCATGGTACCAACACTATATAGGCTGTATTGGCTGTATTTTATCATGGTACCAACACTATACTTTACAGACTGTACTGGGTGTATTTTATTACACAAAACACCAGTGTCAACAGTTTTCCAAGAGATGGCAATATGAATAGACCTGGTGGTGGTGGTGGTGGTGGTAGTGGTGAAGATAATGATGGTGTTGGTGATGATGGTGATGGTTGTGGTGGAGGTGGTGGTGGTAATGATGTTGGTGATGGTGGTGGTGATGGTGGTGGCGGTGGTGAAGATAATGATGGTGTTGGTGATGATGGTGATGGTGGTGGTGGTGATAATGATGTTGGTGATGGTGGCGGCGGTGGTGATGATGGTGGTGGCGGCGGTGGTGGTGGTGAAAATAATGATGGTGCTGGTGATGATGGTGATGGTTGTGGTGGTGGTGGTGGTGGTGGTGATAATGATGTTGGTGATGGTGGCGGCGGTGGTGGTGGTGGTGGTTAAGATAATGATGGTGTTGGTGATGATGGTGATGATGATGGTAATGATGATGGTAATGATGATGATGGTAATGATGACGATGATGATGATGTTGATGATGATGATGATGATGATAGTGGTGGTGATGACAGTGATGGTGATGATGAACTTACCTTCCTTCATTTGGCAGTCTTTGGATTTATCAGTTTCAATAGAGAAACACCAACCAGTTCTGTTACCGGGTGGCCAATAAGTTGGGGCAAGGTGTGCCATGAAGTCTTCAGCTAGTATCACAGAATGGTAAGCAGACAAAGGCTCAACTCGGAACCATTCATCAAATGGTATGTTTTTCTGTGAATATAGAACAATATATATATACATATTATCATCACCAGCATCATCATCTAACGTCCATCTTCTATGCTAGCATATACGTGTGTGTGTGTGTGTATAAATATATATGTATATATATATATATATATATATGTTAGTGTGTGTGTATAAATATATATGTATATATATATATATATATATATATATATATATATATATATATATGTTAGTGTGTGTGTATAAATATATATGTATATATATGTGTGTGTGCGTGATAAATATATATGTATATATATGTATATATGTGTGTGTGTGTGAGTATGTGTGTATAAATATATATGTATATATGTTAGTGTGCGTGTATAAATATGTGTGTGTGTGTATAAATGTGTGTGTGTGTGTGTGTATAAATATGTGTGTGTGCGTGTATAAATATATATGTATATATGTGTGTGTGTATAAATATATATGTATATATGTGTGTGTGTGTGAGTATGTGTGTATAAATATATATGTATATATGTGTGTGTGGGTGTGTATAAATATATGTGTGTGTGTGTGTGTATAAATATGTATATATATATATGTTAGTGTGTGTGTGTATAAATATATATGTATATATATGTGTGTGTGTGTATAAATATATATGTGTGTGTGTAAATATATATGTATATATATATATATATATATGTTAGTGTGTGTGTATAAATATATATGTATATATATGTGTGTGTGTGTGTGTGTGTAAATATATATGTATATTGTGTATAAATATATATGTATGTATATGTGTGTGTGTGTAAATATATATGTATATTGTGTATAAATATATATGTATGTATATGTGTGTGTGTGTGTATAAATATATATGTATATGTGTGTGTGTGTGTGTGTATAAATATATATGTATGTGTGTGTGTGTATAAATATATATGTATATATGTGTGTGTGTGTATAAATATGTGTGTGTGTGTATAAATATGTATATATATATATATGTGTGTGTGTGTAAATATATATGTATATATATATATATGTTAGTGTGTGTGTATAAATATATATGTATATATATGTGTGTGTGTGTATAAATATATATGTATATATGTGTGTGTGTGTATGTGTGTATAAATATATATATGTGTGTGTGTGTGTGTATAAATATATATGTATATATATATATATATATATATATATATATATATATGTTAGTGTGTGTGTATAAATATATATGTATGTATATATATATGTGTGTGTATAAATATATATGTATATATGTGTGTGTGTATGTGTGTATAAATAAATATGTATATATGTGTGTGTGTGTGTATAAATATATATGTATATATATATATATGTTAGTGTGTGTATATAAATGTATATGTATATATGTGTGTGTGTGTGTGTATAAATATATATGTATGTATGTGTGTGTGTGTGTATAAATATATATGTATATATATATATATATATGTTAGTGTGTGTGTATAAATATATGTGTATATATATACGTGTGTGTGTGTATAAATATATATGTATATATGGGTGTGTGTGTATGTGTGTATAAATATATATGTATATATATGTGTGTGTGTGTGTGTGTATAAATATATATGTATATATATATATATATATAATAATAATGAAATTATTGTGTAAAGTGCTCAGGTGCACTACAACTCGTCAAAGGTGTATGTATAGTACATAGAATAATACACAAATGTCAGGGAAGTACATGTGTGTATGTGTTAGCTGTAGTGTTGGTGGATCTCGGGAAGCATGGAGGCCTTAAAGGATGCAGTGTCTCGACAGCTAACAACTGATGCAGGTAGTTTGTTCCATGCTTCAGCAACTCTGAGCGTGAAAAAATGTTTCCGAAAGTCATGGGAACTGTGCTGTTTTCTGACTTTGTGGGCATGTCCACGTGTGTTAGACACATGGAAATCAAAAAGGTACTCAGGGTTGTTGTTGGCAACATGGTTAACAATTTTGTGGGTGTTTACCAAGTCAGTTGCCAGGCGTCGGAGCTGCAATGTATCCATGCCCAGGGAAGCAAGGCGCTCAGAGTATGGTAGATGCCTGATGGAGGGTATTCGCTTGGTTGCACATCTCTGAACAGTTTCCAGGTGGTCAATGTTCTGAACAAGATAGGGGTTCCAGACTGGTGATGCAAATTCTAAGTGTGGTCACACCATAGCCATGTACAGCCTTAAATAGATATCTGGAGAGCGGCTGACAAAGGTCTTGCTGAGTGATGCTAAGACACCCTCGGCCCTCTTGACAATTTTAGAGATGTGCCTCGTCCAACGCAAATCGCTGCTGACCGTAATGCCCAGGCCACGTTCACAAGAAGACTTCTTTATATTAGTGCGGTGGAGGGAGTATGTGGATGCTGGGTTTTCACTCCCAAAATGCATGGTGGTGCACTTGTCCACAGCTAGCTTGAGTTGCCAGTCTGAGATCCATTGTTGCATTGTGTCCAGGTCAGACTGCAAGCAAGATCTATAGCATTCAGGATCTGTCCTTTTTATCTCAAGGTACAGCTTGATGTCGTCTGCATACTTTAGTACTGTGGCATTCTTTAAGTTGGCATCTATGTCATTAATATATGCCACAAACAAAAGGGGGCCAAGAACAGATCCCTGTGGTACACCAGATGACATCTCATATGGTGAGGAATGCTGTCCCAGAACCGTGACTACCTCTCTTCGACTGAGAATGAAGGACTTCAACCAGTTAAAAAGATCATCCTTCACACCCATTGTAGAGAGTTTTGCCATAAGCCTTTTGTGTGGCACAGAATTGAAGGCTTTCGCAAAGTCAAGGTAAACAAGATCCACCCATGAGCCGTCATCAGTGATCCGGGTGATGTCCTCAAGAAACTCTATAAGTTGATCACAGCAGCTGGAGTTGGGGATAAATCCAAATTGCGAGGGCGGGATAAGACTGTGAGAGCTCCAGAAGTTCCAAAGTGTTTCTCTGACACAGGAATCCATCAGTTTGGCGATGCAACTAGTAAGTCTGACTGGACGATAGTTCACAGGTGATGTGCGGTCACCCTTTTTGAACAGAGGAATGACACTGGCAGTTTTCCACTGTTCTGGAGTAGCACTGTTGTTCAGACAGAATTGGAAGAAGCGTGATAACTGATGCAGAAGGAAGTACCCACCACGTTTAAGAAGCAGGTACGTAACACCATCAAGACCAGGAGAGGCATGGTTGCGTTTATTTTTTAGGTGACGTCGCAGCATTGCAGGTGTAAATTCCATGGTTGTAATAGAGTCCGGTGTCATAGGTGGTGGAGATGGTACACTCTGGTCTTCAATAGTGAAAATGCCTGCATAGCATTCAGCAATGAGCTCTGCGCATTCCTTGGGGTCGTCAGTAACCTGGCTTGTGTGGGGATTGCGAAGAGGACCAACTGGAGAGTAAGGTCTCTGCTTTGAGTGAACATACTTCCAGAACACCTTACTGTCAGGGCTGGTTGCTATGCGCTGCTCAAATTGAAGCACTGCCTTTTTTGTCACCTATTTGAGGTGGTTGGACGATCTATTTCGCCTCTTCCTATTCATGTCTTCCTATTAATGTCTTCCTATTAGTGTGTGTGTATAAATATATATGTATATATATATGTGTGCGTGTGTATAAATATATATGTATATGTGTGTGTGTGTGTATGTGTGTATAAATATATATGTATATATGTGTGTGTGTGTATAAATATATATGTATATATGTGTGTGTGTGTGTATAAATATATATGTATATATATAAATTAATAAAAATAATGAATAAAAACAAAGAAACAGTTCCTTATATTAAAAAATTCATCATTTTACGATCGTTTCTAGGATATATGTGTGTTGGTATGTATATCATATAGATCTATGTAAAAATTTTACAAACTATCAGAGGGAATATACATACCTACACATATATATACTGTCTTCAGAAATAATTGTTTCTACTTTTGACACAAGGCCAGCAATTAACCAGTGCATTACTGGTACTTTATTTTATCGACCCCGTAAGGATGAAAGGCAAAGTCAACCTCGGCGGAATTTGAACTCAGATCGTAAAGGGACGTAACTATGCTGGAAAGCATGGCGTCCGACCCTCTACCGATACTGCCAATCCACCGCTGTCTTCAGAAATAATTGTTTCTACTTTAGGCACAAGGCCAGCAATTACCCAGTGCATTACTGGTACTTTATTTTATCGACCCCGTAAGGATGAAAGGCAAAGTCAACCTCGGCGGGATTTGAACTCAGATCGTAAAGGGACGTAAGTGTGCTGGAAAGCATGGCGTCCGACCCTCTACCGATACTGCCAATCCATGATATTTGTTTATTGAAAAAAACCAACAAAGATTTAATATAATAGGTCTGTTTGGGAACAGGTTTTGAATTGACCAATAGAAAAGTAGTAAGTGGTCAAGTTGATAGAATAGTAGTAGTAGAAATTTAATTTAGGGGTAGAGGAATGCAGACTTCAGTTTTGAATGGAAAGAGTATTTTGAATGAAAAGATTACTTTGGGGATGAAAATAGGTCAAGCCGGTGAAAGGTACAAGAAAATTTGATGTTATTAAAGAATAATGTTAATGTTAAAATCTAAGGAGAATAAAATTTTACGATAAATGTGTTAGTAAAAAATATCAATCTTATTTAAAACATAAGGAATTTAGATCTATAAAAAGAAATTAAATTAATTTAATTGATAGGTATATTTATAGGGATAAATTTATATTAATTCATATAGATATGATAATTAAGAGTTAGATGTTATTAAAGAATGTTGTTAAAAACGAAGGAAAACATTTTTTTTTTGGGGGGGGGGGATAAATGTATTAGTGAGAAATAACAAACTTAAAAAGATTACAAGGAATTTAGATTCATAACAGGAAATTAAAATAGTTTATATGTATACTTATTGGTATAAATTTTAGGAAAAGATAGCTGTAAAAGGGAAATAAAATTATGCAGTTCTTAGTAGTAGAATATTAATTATAGGTTAACTAATTTAAAAAATTAATTATAATAATTTGTAAAATATAAGTGTATATTAATTAGGTTTATAATATTTGAAAGTTTTTCTAATTCTATGATTGCACGATATAATTAATTCTTGTCGCTTATTTAATAGGATATCCTTAGATTTCATTATTTCAAAAAGTTCCTGGGAACATAATCTACATTCATATCTATTATTTTGATAAGGGGTGGCCCTTTTGAGCACACTCCAGGTCAGGTTATAATCGATATTCTTTTTTCTATAAAGCATTTTTAAAACTGTGTTTGTGGGTATTAAATCTTACTTTAAATTGGTTAGAAGTAGCTCCTATATATGAATAAGTTGAGTCCTTAGTGCTAATTTTACATTTATATACTATGTTATTAATAAGGCAATTTTAATGGGCAATTAGCTTTTAATGGGCAATTAGCTTTGTTTCTACAGTTACAACCTTTCGTGAATGTTATATCAGGGGAGTTAGTCAAATTAGGTGTGGAATTTTCCTGACTTTTTGTATGTGAATGAGATGGTGGTTTGCTGTGGTTTATTTTAGTATTATGGTTAGTTTGATGTGTTGGTGGTATATTCATGGTTTTTTTACATTTATATGCATTGTAGGCACTTATATTTTGTTGTATATTTTTCGTTGTGGAGTAGGAGAATTTGACCGTTGATCTATTTAAAATTTGATGGTATTTATGGTTTGGCGGGAAGTTTTTCTCTAGGATAGTAAAAATTTTTTTAGGTATATTATCTTTAATTTGTAGGTCCCTATCATCTCATTTCTACAGCGGAGTAAACTGGAGCAATGTGAAATAAAGTGTCTTGCTCAAGGAAACAACACATCACCCGGTCTGAGAATTGAACTCACAACCTTTCGATTGCAAGGCCAATGCTCTAACCACTAAGCCATGTGCCTCCATGTATATGTGTGTGTGTATATATATATATGTGTGTGTGTGTATATATGTGTGTGTGTGTGTGTATATATATGTGTGTGTGTATGTATATATATATATGTGTGTGTATATATATGTGTGTGTATATATGTGTGAGTGTGTGTGTATATATGTGTGTGTGTGTGTATGTATGTGTATATATATATGTATGTATATATATATATATAATAATGAAATTATTGTGTACAGTGCTCAGGTGCACTACAACTCATCAAAGGTGCATGTATAGTACACAGAATAATGTACAAATATCAGGAAAGTGAACAGAGTCATGATATACATGTGTGTGTGTGTATGAAAGGGGAATATTAGGTGTAGTGTTGACGAATTTCAGCATGGAGGTTTTAAAGGATGCAGTGTCCTGGCAGCTAACAACAGATTCAGGTAGTTTGTTCCATGCTTCAGCAACTCTGAGCATGAACAAAAATGTGTGTGTGTGTGGGAACTTCTCTATGCTGACGATCTGGTTCTTATAGCAGAATCAGTAAAAGAGCTAGAGAATAAATTCTGGCTACGGAAACAGCAGTTGGAAGCAAGAGGACTGAGAGTGAACCTAGCTAAGACAAAAATGTTGATGAGTAGAAAAGAGGACAAAACTCTGATTCCGTCAGGGAAATGGCTATGTTCGATATGAAGAAAAGGAACTAGCATAAATTCTATAAAATTTACACAATGCAGATCTTGGGTACACAAGAGATGTAGTGGGATAACAGGCAAACTAACAAGTAGGGAAAAATATGTATGCAGTAGATCTACAGGGAAATTTGACAGTAGAAGTTGCATTGATAGACACATTTTTCAAATGCAGGTGGGTTCTATAGAAGTGGTTGATAGCTTCCAGTACCTAGGTGATCAGATTAGCATGGGAGGGGGGGGGGGGGGTCCAAGGTCATAGTATCTAGAATAAGAATGGGTTGGAAGAAGTTTAGGGACAAGCTTCCTCTGCTGACAAAGAAGGGTTTCTCCCTGCGTATGAAAGGCCGGTTATATGATGCCTGTGTGAGATGCATGATGCTGCATGGTAGTGAGACATGGGCAGCAACTGCAAAGGATATGCGATGGCTGGAGAGAAATGGGGCAAGCATTCCCCGTTGGATGTGCAATGACAATGTGCGTGAACGACCGTGCATGGATGTGTTGAGAGAGAAACTGTGCTTATGAGGGATAAGTTGTAGTGTGTGGGAGAGAAGACTGCGATGGTATGGACATGTGATGCGCATGGAGGATGACTGCTGAGTAAAGAAGTGCCAATAAATGCCAGTTGAAGGAAGACGCAGTAGAGGAAGACCACGAAAAACATGGGCGGAGGTGGTGAGAGCAGATCTCAGATTGCTGAAGCTCACGGTGGAGATTAACGAAGGATCGTGACAAGTGGAGAGATGCTGTACTGAATAGGACCCATCCCACCCTTGCAAGCAGGGAAAAGCAGACGTAAGATGATGATGATATATATATATAGAAATTACAGCATGGAAGTTTGGTTGTAACCATTTAAAAAAAAACTCAAAATCTATTAACTTTGCTTAATATTTATTTCTTGGTATGAAGAAAACTTCAACAACAGCTGTAGAAACCACGCCAGAAACAGTTCTGAATGAGCAAGATATGGTCACCTGCTCTGACATGTCTCACAATGTCAGGACAACTCATATAACTCATTCTAGCATGGAAAAATGGATGTTAAACGATGATGGTGATAATATATATATACGTAGAGAGAGAGTGAAAAACAACCCCAGTACAGTACTGAACTCATACTTTATTTACCGACCTCAAAAAGATGAAAGGCAAAGTTGACTTGTGGAGGATTTGTACTGTGAGAGCAATAAGCCATACTGAGGTTTTTTTAACCTGATACCCTCACAACTCTGCTAATTTACCACCTTATGAATTGAGAATGAGAATGTGAGTTAACAAAATTGCCCTGATCTGTCTACTTAACCCTTTTTGGGACTGGTTATATTTTCTACAATGCGAGGGAACTAACAATTTTATTTCAGGCGTAACCTCCGACTACAAAATGTTAGACATTCAAGCGAGACTCCAACCGAACTCTTGACAACAAGACATGTTGCTTATTTATAATAGTCCGCCGAGTCTATTTCTTTAATCCGAAAGGGGCGGACATAAAATTACAATGATGATAATGGTTGTGGTGGTGATGGTGATTATCATCGTTGTTAACCCTTTAGCATTTACATTACTCTATATATATACTATTATATTTTCATGGTAAACACCTTGTCTCACATAATTATCTCACATAATATCGAATCTATGAGATTTTGATATTTATTTTGAGAACAAAACCTTAACATAAGTATGAGTAGCCAGTTATGGCCGGTTTGAACAGAAAGAGGTGAGAAAATTCTGGCTGAATACGCCCGGCTTAAATGCTAAAGGGTTAAAAAAAAAAATCTTACGTATGTTCTCCATGGCGGCAACACCAATGTCCGGTTGATGGATTTTGCAAAACCAAGTGCTCCTAGAAATTGTTCAGCTTGGTTTCCAAAACGTCCTTGTAATAAATAAATAAATAAATAAATAAATACATTATTTTAGAACAAAATGTTTGGGTTTTTTTTTTTTTAAATATAATTTCATTTGAGCACAATATTCATATTAGCATATAAACACAATATATATATTAGCATATATTTTATTGTTATTACTATATATATATATTACTATATTAGTATCTAAACACAATAAATATATATTAGTATATATACACATTATATATATTAACATCTAAACAATATATACTTTAATATATAAACACATTATATATATTAGTATATAAACACATTAAATATATTAGTATCTAAGCACAATATATATATTAGTATATATACACAATATATATATTAGCATATAAAAACATTATATATATTAGTATCTAAACATATATACATTATATGTATTAGTATAAAAGCATAATATATATATCTATCTATCTAGGGCAGGTAAAATTCTCAATATCCATAGACGAGTTCTCTCCAGCGGTCTCTGTCCTTCATCATCACCGCCATGTCCTGCGTATCCCAGAGAGCAGTGTCTGTTCTTAGGGCATCAATATATATCTACTTCGGTCTCCCTCTTCTAGTGTATCTATGTAGGGGCTCCCTCAGAAGCACTGACTGTAATGTCAACTCTGAATGTCGGTGAGCATGAGTCTTCTCTGTGTTACTTTCGAGCTGACTTTTGGGAGGCTCCCGTACAGCTCTGAGTTCTTCCTCTTCAGTGTATACTGATTAATGTTCAGAGCCATCCTTGGCATTCTCATGTAGCACCCACCACCATCTGAGTAAGTTTCTTGGTCAGTGTCCAAGTCTCAGACCCATACAGTAGCACAGACTACACTGTATCAATGAAGAGACAGATCTTCAGGTCTTTATGAAGGTCCGACTTCCACACCGATCTCAAACTGTGGCACGCCACCCAGGCTTTGCTCATCCTCTGTGTTCCCAATTTTTCCTCCCAGATACAGAAAATCCTCAACCAGCTTTAGAGGCTTCCCGCCTACATTCGTAATCTTCTCTGGCTTCTTAATGTTCTCTACCAGATACTTCATCTTAATGTCATTCTTTCTCATCCCCACACCCATCGACACAGTGTCCACTTCCTGTATCAACTCCTCTGTCTCCTTCACTGTGTTTGTCACCAGAACTATGTCGTCAGCAAATTCAGCAACTGATATCTTTTTAGCCTTAAATCTACTGCTCTGAGCCAGTGCTATAGTAAAGCCAGAGTCCTGGTGTTTCTCCAATGCAAGGCGCATACAATAGTCCACTGCAATGATAAAAAGGTAGGGAGCCAATGTATCTCCCTGGAGCACTCCAGTCAGTATCTCAAAGAACTCCGTCATCCCATCAGGTGTAATGACGTGGGCTCTGGTGTTGGTCTAGAGCAGTGATACCAAGTCCACTATCTTCTTGGGGATTCCATATGCCTGTAAGATCTTCATCAGGCAGTGACAGTCCACAGAATCAAAGGCCTTCCTAAAGTCAATGAAAACCATGACAGCAGGAAGGCTCTTTCTTCTAGCTCCCTCTAATATCCTCCTCAGCATCAGAATGTGACTGGTGGTTGATCTTCCCTCTCTGAAGCCATTCTGGTTGTCCCTAAGCTTTTTCTCCATCTCGAGCTGGACCTGTTAAATATCAATCTGTTGAGGGTCTTTGCCACAAGTGACGTCAGTGAGATCCCCCTGTAGTTGTTGGTGTTAGAGAGATCTCCCTTCTTTGGCGCTGGGACAATGTTACTAATCTTCCACTGATTAGGGGTAACTCCTTTCTCCAGGATATCAAAATCACACCTCTTCATCACCTCTGATCTTCTTCTTGGCTCTCTGAAGCTCCTCTCTGGTGAAGGGTCCTGTCTCAATATCCAGTTCCTCAAACAGCTGCCTGATCTCCCCAGTGTTCTGAGCTCTCCTAGTAGGGCTTTAAAATGGTCCATCCATTTCCTCTTCCTATCCTCAGGCCCTGTTTCCTGAATCTGACTCAAACTCCCTCTCTTCTCCCTGTGATCTCATTGATGATCGTCCAGTTCTCTTTACACCTAGACCTGTCAACCGTTCTCTCCACACTTCTGATCTTCTCTATCAGAATCTCCTCTCTGGCCTCAGTGTAAGCGGTAAAGTTCTTCCTTCCTCTCCTCCGTAGGATCAACATAGAATTGATCCTTGGCAGCTTTCAGGTGTTCTCTGGCTGCACACAATTTTGGTTCTGCAGAGCTGACGTTCTTCCTCTTCTTGTCTCTCCTTGACACCAGGGTCTCACTTGCTTCTGCCACTGCATTGGTGAAGTACCCGTATCTCCTCATCACTCTCTCCTCAGTCCCTCCAATCTCTCATCTCCTTCTCCACACAGAGCATTGAACCTGTTCCTCACTTCTACTGTGTACCTCTCCTGTAGCTTATCTTCCTTGAAAGCTCCCCAGTCATAGATTGCTCTCCAGAGCTAAGCCTTACTCTTTCTTAAGCTCACCCAGACCTCACTTATAACAAGCCAGTGGTCACTGCCCAGTGTACTGAAATAATTGTATGGTTCTGTGTTCAGAACACTCTTCCGCCACTTCTTCCTCACCAGAATGAAATCAATATATATATATATATTAGTATTTAAAAAAAAGTAAAATCCCCCTTCTGTCATGAATGACCCTGGAGTTTTGCACCTAGAAAGTTCCCCTTTGAGGCACAAGCCTGGGTAAGGTGTTTTTTTGTGGCAGACCAGTAGTTGCCCATACATACCAGTCTCCCCTCTCCATGCTATTGATGTTGTCCAAGGGAAAGACAAAAGCGGACACAGCTTGGCAACATTGACGTCGCAACTAATTTCTACAGTTGAATGAAATGGAGCAATATTAAATGAAGTGCATGGCCTTGTCTGATCTGGTCTGGGAATCGAACTCACAACCTCATGATTGTTAATCCAACTCTTTCACCACTAAACCACATGCCTTCACATGTTAATATATAAACACCATATATATATATATATATAAAGCAGTATAGTTTACATAAAGCATTGTGAGATATATAATGTGGATAGAAATATATAAAGGTGGTTCTGCAATAAAAGGATGACAACAAAATAAAACAAAATATTGTTTTACCCAATACATTTCTTTATGATATTTCAAGGTAAATACCTTCTTTTCAAATAATTGTACAAAAATGAGATGTTCTGTTTGCTCCAGGTCATCATAGAGGTGATGGAGAGGAATGTAGGGAAACCTATGTATTAAAGAAGCTGTATTTATAAACTTGCTGCAACCACAAATGAACAACAGAACAGAGCTACACGGAGCAGAGTGCCTATAATGAGTGCTGTGTACATGTGCAATCTAACTGCCAACCATATACAAACATAAAACAGATGGCAAAATGAACTGTGAAAACCTGTGGAGTCAAGAGGGCCCTCACAGGCATTGGCTCCAACTCTGAGTGCAATTTAAATGTGGAGCACATCATGAACAAGAATGTCATTAATTTTGGCCAAGCATCAACACTGTCTCCCAAGAATTTAGAACTCACAGAAAGTAAACAACACATTGAGAATTGATCAGATGGATCAACCTATGTTGTTCCAGTCTCTCTGCTTCAGTCTATCCTCCTTTGTATCAAGAACTGACAAATGCAGCTCCCTCCACCTCCCTGTTGGAGCTAGTCCATCTTGGAAAGGTGAGGATGTTAACTACTAGTGAGGTGCAAAGATGAATGGAAGAAAGAAAGCAAGGAAGAGACAGAAATAAACACTTACATAGACCTAGGCACTCCAAAATCATTTGGGCAATACATCCTGGTCAAGAGACTCTGAAGAAGGTGACTTTGACCAAGTATTGGGCAATATATCCAGATCAAGGGGCTCTGGAGAAGGTGACTTTGACCAAGTATTGGGCAATATATCCTGGTCAAGGGGCTCTGGAGAAGGTGACTTTGACCAAGTATTGAAGTTTGCCAAAGATTAGGCCATCAAAATGTGGCAGAGATGATGAGAATCTATATGAAGAACTGATGTTGATCATATACAAGAACTTAAAAATCAATAGGCATAAAAAAAAACCTAAATGGGCCTCAATTACATCAATACTTTTGAGTAAATTGCTTGAGGTTTATTGTCTTGGAAATAAAGTTGAGCTCAAAAGCTAGAATAGTAATTGGGGCTCAGACTTCCAAGCTGACGTATTGTTAGATAGGCAAACATTCTTCAACAGTTTGGAGAAGGTATGGATAAAAATATTCCAAACTCCCTTTGGAATCCAGTTGGTGGGCTTCAGTTTAGATAAGTGCCACAAAGTAGTGGCAATATCTTCAGCAGGAAGCTAAACTTTGGAGCAAGATTGTGCCGTGAAGGATGTCAGAGCTGAAGACTTTTGCCTTGAATCTTAGTTCTCACACAGCTCCTCAGATAGATTCTGCCACACAAATGACATCATCATCAAACGTGTTTTCCCTGCAAGCAAGTGTTGGGAAAGTCATAACAGATTCAGCCAGTACTCAAGAAGAACTACTCTAATGGAAATGCTGACCTCTCAGATAGTCTAAGAGCCTCCATCTTGCTTACCTACGATCCCACACCAGTGCGTGCTTAGGCAGGCCAGGAGTCTGCCTTACACTTACAAAACGTTGACACACTCTACCAAGTGCATTTTTTCATAGCACCAGCACTAGGAAGGTTGTCATGTTTTTGACACAGCTGAATAGTCCTGATCCTTTGTGTGGCATATTTCTACACCTGGATTCCCTTCTTATCATTAACTTCTTTCTAGAATGTATTGTATAAATGACCCACACACATGATTGTCATGTTTTTGACACAGCTAGATTTCAAATGGCAAGTTGTGCAGACACAAAGAATACAAATGGGCGAATAAATTGATGGCAACCAGCTCAGATTCTGATACTGATTGAATCGGTAGAATCGGATAAACATGATCAACACTGGAACTTATATGGGAAGAAAGTAGTGGTGGAAATAGAGGGAGAAAGAGGCTGGGTAAACAGTAGTAACCTTGGCTGTGAGGTTAGGGTGGGAGGAAGGTACTGGTTGAAACAGGATAGCTGTTGAAGGAATGGTAGGATGAACAGCTCTAATTGTGTTCTAAAGCTACGTTGGCGACGAGGGGGCGAGAAACAGGGTGACGCAAGTTAGCTCCCTTAGTATGTGATGAGGTGGGGGGGGGTCTAGCGACCCGAATATTGTTGACAAAATCGTCTTTCAAAATCTAATTTACACTTTAAAATTTTAGCTTGATTAATCTGTTAGTAATTATCGTATAATCTCGTTAAAAGATGAATTCTTTTTTCAGACTAGATTTTGAATTAGGCCGAATTTCAGCCATTGATTAAATACGCAGATACTATTTTTGAGGTGCTGAAATTTTAAGCTGCCATATCTGTAGCAGAACTACCAATGGTTGCCACGTAATCGGCAAGATTTCCTAACTTTTATATTCTTCCATCCTTAAGGTCAATTGATTAGACCATTTGTGCCGTCTGGAATACGGACCCCCCCAAAAAAACCCTGCCGGTCAAAGACCCCCACCGGATAACAATCCCCTCCTCCCATGGATCAAAGACCCCCCCCCACCTTACAAAGTCCTAATTGTAATAAAATAACTAACTAGCCAAAAATCCCCACATAGTAAAAAACAAAACATTAAAAGTTAAAACAAAATCTATTTATAATTCTTTTTTTTAATAGCTAACATTACGAAATGCAATTTTACTCGATAAAGACTAAGCTAAATATATAAATATCAATATTTTAAATTCGGTGTTTTTTTTTGGGGGGGGGGGGGGTTATATGTGGGAGGACGGGTTGTCCGGTGCAGGTACAGATTTTGTCCAATGGGGAGAGGGTGTCAAGGACCTGTGTCGTATACACACATACATACATCATTTTTTTTTTTAATTCATAGAAGTTTTTAATTTTATATTAGCTCCATCTTCGTATTTTTATTCATTTCATATTCACTTCTTTCCTTCTCTCGTTTCGTCACAACATCCGTTATTTTACTTAATTATTATTTATTTATTTTTACTTATAAAACTAGGATTATGCTTCTATATATATATACATACACACACAGGGTGTCCCAAAAAGATGTATACAAACTTCAACACCATTCTAATCTCAGTGTGTATATATTTTTGAGACACCCTCTGTAAAGAAGCACACTAAGCAGCCGATGTGTACGATCGTGGGAAATCAAGACAGCGCTGTGTATAAGTGTATATACATTTTTAATATGTGGACATGTAAAAATGCTAGAAAATACGAATTTCCTCGTAAATTTTTTCAATTTACAAGAAAATTCGCATTTCCTGGCATATTTACAAGTCTACATATATTTTATTTTTATATACATACTGGCGCAGTCTCGGTTACCCACTCTGTATATACACAGATATAACTTTATATATGTATGTGTGAGTGCGTGTATATATATATATATATGTGTGTGAGTATATGCTACAAGGTACTTGGTTCGTCTTCTTCGATTGTCGAGAAAACTTCCAAAAAAACAAATAATCACTTGTTGCTAAGTAAAGCTTAATGACAGAAACAGATATATAAATAAACTATAAAGATAGCTATCAATTTATCATTGAAGTTAAGGTGTTGGCTATTATTATATACACGCAACTAATCCATACACACACACTTACCCATGCAGGGACAATAAATTAAATATCCACGTTCATCCCAGACGAAAGTCTTCACAAGTTTCTTTGACTGGTCCGTCGTGGTATTGGCCGAGACTTTTAATGAAATTATCAAGAGAAAAGTCAATAAATATACATATTCAAACCGCCATAGTCGACGGCAAAGCCGACTGGCAAGCGGAAAGCACGCCATATCTTCTTTCCTGTGTTTTAATACATACACACATATACACATGTAAATATATAAACACTCACGCACACATATATACACATATGTATATAGAATGTACATATAAACACATGTATGGAACATACAAAAAGTATGTATATATATATATATATATATGTAAATATGTACATGCATAGATAAGTAATATATATAAATTTATATACACATGTGGCCGTGTTCATAAGATAATGAAAACGTAGATGAAATTATTATTTATTTATTTTAAAAAAAAAGAAATCATTATTAGGTACGTCCCTTTACGATCTGAGTTCAAATCCCGCCGAGGTTGACTTTGCCTTTCATCCTTACGGGGTCGATAAAATAAAGTAGAAGTAATGCACTGGATATTTGCTGGCCTTGTGCCTAAAGTAGAAACAATTATTAGTTGTAATAATTTTAATTATTATTATGTGTCCCACCTCCTCCCCTTACCTACATCATTATTATCATTCTATTGTATGATTGTAATTGTGACGTGCGTGTCTTGTGATATGGCATTGTTAGTAACGTGGCATAAAGTTGGTTTGGAGACGATTTCTCGGCCCGGCTCCTAATAAATTCAGCCCAGGAAAAGAATGAATGTCACATCTCATTTTTACTCACACGCTTTAAAAAAGTTTTCGTAGTAACGATTATTTCTAATGTGGGTTCCTTTCCTCACTGGCGGCTCGCCTAATAGAGGTGACTAGCGAATCTCGCGAGGGTGCTTGGCGCATCAGCCTCGCCATCACCTGAGGCAACGCTGCGAGTGTGCTGGCTTGCCTCGAAAATCATTAGAGAGGTTGCCCAGTACTCCTCGTTGCTGTCTTTTGCTCTGGTGTTGGCTCCGTTGTTCATCCCTTCCTTTACATTTTCTTTAATATTGTAACATTAAAAGAATATATATTTCATTGTATCATCCTTTATAATGTTGTCTAAGCATTTGTAATGTTATTTATGTATACATTTAAAACATATTTGTTATGTTATTCTACTGTAAATTTATTTATATGCTCTGTTTATATTTTCACTCACTCTGAAGGAATTGCAAACGATTTGTAATGTTATTTATACAACTGTGAATAAAAGTATATATATATATACATGTAAATAAATATGTTTTAATAAACGAAAAAAGGATGATTTTTATGTAACATTTATTAATTAGGTTACTGGGCAATGTAGTTTCAGAATATATATTGTTTTGGGGGTCTATCTCCAAAACCATAGGAGGAGTTCGTGAACAAGCAAACAGACAGGAACTACAACTTTATATATATTCTTGTTACAACACATCTTGTTCCATTTATTGGCCAACATTTTCAATATAGGGAGTTTAACCCCTATTGGAATGTTTTAATATTATTGAAATTTTGTGAATAGGCATCATTTTAATCAAAGGATTCCCCCGGGTTTGTGCCCTCGGGGAACCCTTTGATTAAAATGAAATATACTTATCCAAGTACCCTGGGCAATGTAGTTTCAAAATATATATGGTTATGGGGGTCTATCTCCAAAACCATAGGCGGAGTTCGTGAACAAACAAACAAACGGACAGGAACTACAAGTTTATATATATATATATATATTAATAGCAGTATGTATTTATGGGTCCCGGGGGCTGCAAACTGAAGGGCTGCTCCAGGTGGTACACTGATCCTGTAGGGGTCTCTATATAGAGTTACTCATGTACTATTCGGTTCTCTAGAAGAATTAAGGAGAGGTAATCAAAGGAACTTTTCGTTATTTAAGCCTTGTTTAAATAAGATAGACTTAATTGAGTTAAAACCATTTAATTATTCACAGTTGTATAAATAACATTACAAATTGTTTATAATTCTTACAGAATGAAAATATAAACACTAATAATATAAACAGTTAATTATTGCTAGGAACCTTATAAATATAATATACAAAAATATATAATCAAAGCGAGAGAAAAAATCAACAAAAAACCCATCAATTCAACACTAGGTGCGCCATTTTGTCATTCTACAGTTTAATCCCAGATCAACACTGATCCTGCAGACCAATAAAGGTACTCATGAACTATTTGGGTCCCTAGAAGAATTATTGGAAATTAATGAAGGAAGTTTCTTATCAAGAAAGCTCTACTACTACTACTACTGTTACTGCTGCTGTTGCTGCTACTACTACTACTACTACTACTACTACTACTACTACTACATTCATCCACTTCTCTGTGGTGGACATGATAAAACCTTATCATCTCACACAATCCAAGATTTACTGCCTCAATTCTTCACCACATAATACTGTATCTTCTTTGATAACTCTTTTGAATGTCTGGAGTTATCTTCCTCATTTGCATATCATATTAACATGCTCTCATAGTAAAAGTTTTTAGGTTCATTTCCTCTCATGACATAACCTACAAGCTGAAGACACCTGATACGGATGGTATGGCTAATGTGTGGGAGGATGATGTAGAGTATTCTGTTTGATGCTTTTCAAGTTTTATTTAAATAAAATACACTTAATTGGATGTATCTACAGTTTAGAATACCTCCACTCTATGTCTTCGTCCCAAAAGTGAAAGTTTATTATGATAATTGTTTCTACTTTAGGCACAAGGCCAGCAATTACCCAGTGCATTACTGGTACTTTATTTTATCGACCCCGTAAGGATGAAAGGCAAAGTCAACCTCGGCGGGATTTGAACTCAGATCGTAAAGGGACGTAACTATGCTGGAAAGCATGGCGTCCGACCCTCTACCGATACTGCCAATCCACCGCGGCATTCAACAGTAATGCACCAGCTTCAACATTCAGTAATCAGAAGAAGGGAAGTAGGTGTAAAAGCCATACTCACTATCTTCAATTAAGTATTCGTGCCAACCTTTACCCATGTTCATGAATCTTGGGTAACGACCGAAAGAATACAATCACGAGTATAAGCAGCTGAAATAGTATTACTCTGAAGGGTCTTTAGAGTAACGTCACTCGATAGAGTGCAAAGCTCAGAGATCAGAGAGCCACTTCAGATAGAGCTGCTATTTCTCTAAATTGATATTACAGGTATGTGGTTAGAATTGCTGGACAGCTCTGATATTACAGATCTGGTTAGAATTGCTAGACAGATTTTATGGACAGATTTTATGGACAAAAGCATTTCAACAACTTTTTGGAAGGAAAAGTCTTCCACAACTAAAGAGCCACAAAAAAATGCCTTCAAAGAATTCATCACATCCAGAATTTCAGAATTCTATGTTACTGGAATAACTAAACCTGTATCTTGTTGACAAAAATATGAAGACTCTTATGATTTTTATTCCAATCAATAAATTTTAGTTATTTTAAAATTAATGTTTAAAAACCAGCATTAAATTTCTGAACAATCTAAAAATATCTCTAAAATCAACTTAGCAAGATGGTTGGTGTTAGTTAAACTATCTGGAGATTAGCCAATATCTAAAAACAGAAAAGTCATCATCATCACCATCACCATCACCATCATTATCACCATCATCACTTAATGTCCATATTTCCACGCTTGCATGAGTTAGATGGGTTGTCATGTTATGAAACAAGTCAGGTCAGTTGAACAGGTTTTGTTCATACAGATCTGTAGTGAAGTGTTGTTATAAACATATATTTTCTCTTGAGCTGAAAATGTAGCAAGATTTTCAGGCTAATAAATTTTATTGGCAATTCTTATTAACTATTCATGATGAGAGTGGTGAAAAAGTGCCAGAGTTCAAATCGCTGAAACTTACAAAGAAGATGACAAAGGAACGTGGAGAGTGGGGGGATGCTGAGAAAGACCCGTCCAATCCATGCAAGCATGGTAAAACGGACATAAAAACGATAACTATGATGATGATGATGAAAGGGTGATGGATTGGCAGAATTGGTAGGGTGATGGATTGGCCATGTCGAGCACAGTGAGGGCTGGATCAGCAAAGTGATGAATGTTGATCCAGGAGACAGTAAAGGCTTAGTAAGACCAAAAAGGACTTGGATGGAGGATGTCGGTCAGGATCAAGCAAGTCTTGGCCTGGCCCAAGTGAGACCGGTGGACAGAAACACATGGAGTGGGACACTAAGGGATGCTGTCAGGCAGGACCCAGCCCTACTTAGGGATTAATTGTATCCTACATAATCAAAAACTGGATGATGATGATTATGATGATGAGTGACTGCTCATTATATTCTGATTTCGAGGTTAACTTTGCCTTTCATCCTTATGTACTGGGTAATTGCTGGCCTTGTGCCTAAAGTAGAAACAATTATATTCTGATTTCAACTTTGCCTTTCATCCTTCCAGGGTTGATAAAACATAGTACCAGTCAAACACTGGAGTCATTATAATCAACTTTACTCTTCCCCTAAAATTGCTGGCCTTGTGCATAAATTAGAAATCACTAATTATTTATGATGTGCTTTTTTTTTCTCTTTTTACCCTACTCCCCTCCTTGTCTTTGGGTTTGAGTGTAGTAAGGCTTCCCTTCTTAATTTCGCAACACTTGAGATCATGTGCCAACTCGTTTGTGGTGTAATTAAGCATAGTTAAATATTTATCAATGATGAATGAGCTGAGTTAATTTAGCATGCGTGTGTGTGTAATATGCTTCACTGGCTGGATATATATATAACCTTTTGGACATCTTTTTATAAACACATGTGGGTATATATATATATATATATATAAAGGAACGATCGACTTTCGTCAAATCGGACCGAGGGAACAATGTTTCCGTTGGTCTTTCCAATTGCTAATACTATCTATCGGTCGCAACTCCAGGTAGAAGGAGCAACGTGAAATAAAGTGTCTTGCCCAAGGACATAACGCATCGCCTGGTCCAGGAATCGAACTCACAACCTTACAATTGTGAATCCAATTCTCTAACCACTCAGCCACACGCCTTCACTATATATATATATATATATTCATGGTATATACACGCCTTCACTATATATATATATATTCATGGTATATATATATATATACTCTTTTACTCTTTTACCCGTTCCAGTCATCCGGCTGAGGCCATGCTGGGATATATATATATACAGGGTGTCCCAAAAAATTTGACATCATTTTAAAAGCAAATATCTGGAAAACTACTAAGTCTAGCTCAATGATGTCAAATTTTTTGGGACACCCTGTATATATCATCATCATCATCATCAACATCACCATTTAGAGTCCATTTCCCAAGCTTGCATGGGTTAGATGAGTCATCCACGTTGGGATACAAGTCTGGTCAGAGTTGGCCACACTGTACCTTGCTCTAATGAGGAGTGTAAATTTGGCCAGGTATTTTATAGCTGGATGCCCTTCCTAACACCAACCATATTTACATATATTGTTATACTTTGGGAGGGTCATGCTGTCAGTAAAAACACATGCACCAGTTGATTTTTCACTTCAATTTATTACAAAGTTCTGATGAGTAGGTTTATAATAGGAAGGTTATTTATTTATCATCAAAGCTTTTTTGTTAAACATTCTGTGATTTACCCAGTGATTAATTTGTTATTTTGTGTCACTCCTTTTTTCTGTCAGAATAAAGGATGGACACAAAATAATTAATTTATTCAGATAAGAAATTTTGCAAAACGAATACAAAAACTATATATATCATCATCATCATCATCATCATCATCATCAACGTTTAACGTCCGTGTTCCACGCTTGCATGGGTTTGGACGGGGGTAGTCCCACTTGAGGCAAGAGTGATTGTCTTGCTCGCATAGGACTGTCTGGCAGGTTTTCTACAGTTGGATGCCCTTCCTAACACCAACCACATTTACAGTGTGGGTCTGGGAGGTTTTTACCGTGTTGCCTACACGGCCACATTACAGCGTGGACTGTGTGTTTTTTTGTCGTGACACCTACACGATCTCATTTGTTTCGGCCTCGATGGCGCGGCACCAACATAACTTTACATAGAACGGGGTGGTGTGGATGGGTGGGGATATATATATATATATATACATATATATATATATATATATATATATATATATATATATATATATATATATATACGTTATTCCGGGTTGAATCGGAGGTAACCACAGTAAGTAAGGTACTCAATACATAGCAGAGTATAAAAGTTTTAATATAGATGAGATTCTACAGGACTAGAACTGTTTCATTCATTAGAAATCATCAGGAATCCCTTTATATTAAAACTTATATATATATATATATATATATATATATATATATATATATATATATATATATATATATATATACACATAGCTGTGAATGAGTGTCTGTATGTGTATGGATATATATATATGATATTCATGGATAATATGAGATCTATTCACATTAAGGTGCAGGCAATTGATAGTTTTATTCATTTATTTTTATATATATATCATTTCATTTTACATCCGTTTTTCCCTGCTTGCAAGAGTGGGATGGGAACTGATTCTGGCTTAATTTCTACAGCTGGATGCCCTCCCTAACACCAACCTCATTTACAGTGAGTGCTGGGTGCTTTTTTGCCGTGGCACCTCTACGACCACTTGAAAGATCAACATCATCGGTAACTACTGAGCCGCAGGTTTTATGTTGGAGTTATCCCAGTTTCCTGAGTTGCCTTTTCCTAGAAGAGTGCCTTGACAAAGGCTAGGGGTCCTTCACTCCCAGTGGTTTAACCGTGTGATCGGGTATTCAGCCCAACTATTTTTATGTCCCCGTGCATATACATACACATACATATGTACATGTGTATATACATATTTACACATTTTTGACTCTTATGAGTTCTTCTGCCCTTTGTACATACATACTTTCGGATGTACATATATACACACATACAGTTGTTAGCTGTCGAGACACTGCATCCTTTAAAACTTCCATGCTTCCTGAGATTCGCCAACACTACACCTGATGTCCCCCCCCCCCACTCCATACACACACACACATGTATACCATGACTCGTACACTGTTCATTTTCTTGACATTTGTACATTATTCTATGTACTATACATGCACCTTTGATGAGTTGTAGTGCACCTGAGCACTGTACACAATAATTTCATTATTATTTTTATTATTATTATACAAGGGTAGATTGAAAAATTCATAGGCTGACTATGAAGAAGTGATGCTAGAGCTGTAAAATTTTGCATGCATTAATTTCAACTCTTCTCATTAATAACTGCATTGTTTCTTTCCAGGGACTAGGCTGAAAAATAAACCTCATTTGGTCATTCCATGAGAGTATCTTGGTCAGCCTATGAACTTTTCAGCTGACCCTTATACCTACATACATACATAATTATATAGAGACAGACAAACAGATAAACAGACTGACAATCATACAGTCAAACTGACAGACAGACATAAGTTCACTTTTATATCATCCTCATCATTGTCCTGTAATTCCTGATGGAGTCATTGGGGCACTGTACTGACATACAGCGTTTCTTGGGCATTTTAAAGCCTAGTGGAGCCCATCACCTCTCCAGGCCTGTATATAGCAGATTTCTTCCAGAGAAAGATAGTGAGTGAGAGAATGGAAATGAGAAAGAGATAGAGAGGAAGAGTCGACCCCAGTACTAAATTGATACTTTTTACCGACCTTGAAAGGATGAAAGGCAAAGGTGGCCTCCCACTTTTATATATATGAAGATTATAGAAATATCAATAAGTTTGAAATAACTTCCAGATGCAATATGCATTCTTCTTGAATCAGGTTTCTCCAAAATAAACTGTCCCCTTAAAGGATGATATAAAAGTGAACTTATGTCTGTCTATCAGTTTGACTGTATGCTTGTCAGCTTTTAATTTTGCCCCTTTCACCCCTCCGCCCATAAAATTGAATGTTGTATCACTGGAAGTGTTAACAATTATTAAAAAAATATTGATTAATTATTGAGCTTCATGTAAACATTTACATATTAATCTATTTTGCTCTCATCTTTTCATGTTACTGTGTTTGTTCTGTTCTATATATTTACAGATTGTATGTTAAATAAGGTGCGGTGTTAATATTTTGATTGGTATTTATATAACAGATAGCAGAATGAAAAAATAAAATAAAAACATATTGTTCCTATCATTTTTCATAACTTTTATCACAGATTAATTAGGCATTTATTAATTATTTAATTACATTACTCAACTTTAGAGGCTGTTTGTTTATGACAGCTACAGTTTGTAAGGCTTTGAATATTGGCTATTGATCTGTGATCTTGTTTGATTTCTCAACATGTTATCAAGTCATTCTTTTGTTCCTATTGTACAACCATCCCATTTTGTATACCTGCAGAGCTTATCAGGACACACCAGTTGCAATCAATCAACAATCGCTATGTCCATCAATGTAGTAAATTAGCAGAGCCATTACAACATTGGACAGAATATTGTGGTATTTCTTTCTGGATCTCAATCTTCTGAGTTCAGTTCTGGCTGAGGTCCATCCCTTTTTTGGGGGGTTGCTAAAACTATGTGCCAACTCACAGCAGTGAATTGGTAGAATTGTTAAAATATCAGATAAAATAGCTTGTGGTGTTTGTTACAATACTTTGCTTTCTGAATTCAAATCCTACTGAGGTTAGCTGTGCCTTCCATCCCTTCGAAGTCTACAAAATGGAGGAGGATTGATGTGAATGTTAAACCGTTGGACAAGATACCTTGTGGTTACTGTTCAAGCAGTTTGATTTTCTCAGTTCAAATTCCATCCAGACTTTCATATATTGCTGATGGCTAATCCTTCTACCATGGACCACAATTGATTATGAAAGCTGTAGGGGGTGGAGGATGATTGATACTGTCTGCTACTACAGTCAAACAACAATGATGATGATCATCATCATGATAATTCTTCTTCTTTTTGCATATCAGACAGCTGCTATTATGTGATGTCCACCTGGCATTGTAACCAGCTCACAGTAATGAGATTAGGGTGTGTGAAGTCCATATTTTATTTGTTGACCGCCTCATGGTGTGCTTTGGAAACTGATCACTGAGCATGGATCTCTGATAACTGACCACTGATGACTTATCACTAATCACTGATCTCTGATCTCTGATCACTGATCACTGATCTCTGATCTCTAATCTCTGGTCACTGTTCATTGATCTCTGATCACTGAATATCTGATCACTGATCTCTGATCTCTGATCACTGATCTCAATCAGGCAAATGACAACAACCTGAGACAGAAGCAGCAAATCAACAATATATTTATCCATGTATTTTGAACAAGTCTTGTAATGATAAGGATAACCACAGCTGTCATTAGTAATTAAGTATGACTTAATGTACTAAGACTGCACTGATTAATCGGCAGATAATCAATAAGGCATCAGATAGAATGCTTTATTATATTCGTCCCACCTGATTATGAGCTCTGAGTTCAAATACCGCCATGGACAACTTTGCCTTTCATCCTTTCGACGTCGATAAAATAAAGTACCAGTGCAGTACTTGGGTCAATTCTTCCTCTATAGAAAAAAATCATCTGTGTTCAGACCTGGAGAGGGTTGGGCTCCGCCAGGTTTAACAGTGCCCTAGACACATCGTTTGATGGTGCCTCTACGACTCCACAAGGAGTCATGGGATCTTTATCCTTAATCAATATCAGCCAATTTGCTGATTAAATGGTATTGACTTTTTTTTCCAATTAATTAACCATTATTGTTTTTTATTGTTATTGATAGGCAAGAACGGTGGATTGGCAGAATCAGTAGAGCGTTGGACAACATACTTTGCAGTGTAGAGTTATGTCCCTTCACATTCTGAGTTCAAATCCCACTGAGGTTCGCTTACAGAGTCAATAAAATAAAGTACCAGTACTACTTACCTACCCACCAACCTACCTACATACTAACTTACCAACATACCAACCTATCTATCAGCCTACCTTACCAACCTACCAACTTATATACCTATCTACCTACCAAATTACTAACATACCAATCTACCTACCTAACTACCAACTTACATATTTATGCAATATGTAAATGTGACAAGTAAGTAGGACAGCCCGTCATATCCTGGGCTGCCTGACAATGACTTAAGCATTCAGCAAGCTTGCCAAGAGACATGCATGTGCATGGATGTATGTGGCTTCCCTTTGCATACTATTGTCTCCCTAACGTTATTATTTCCCATGGGGTGGAGAGAAATAAACTGTGTGTGCATAAGTATGTGTGTATGTATTTGTGTATGTGTTTTGTATGCGTGTCTTTGTGTGTGAGTATATATGTATAATCCTCACGATCATAATCAACACCACCACATGTGTGCATGTTTTTGTATGTGTGTGTGTAAGTGTATATATATATATATATATATTGGAGGCACATGGCTTAGTGGTTAGAGCATTGGCCTTACAATCAAAAGGTTGTGAGTTCAATTCTCAGACCGGGTGATGTGTTGTGTCCTTGAGCAAGACACTTTATTTCACATTGCTCCAGTTTACTCAGCTGTAGAAATGAGATGATAGGACTGGGGTCCATATCATTCCACTGCAAAGTGGTCGTGGAGGTGCCATGACAAAAAAGCACCCAGCACTCACTGTAAATGAGGTTGGTGTTAGGAAGGGCATCCAGCTGTAGAAATCAAGCCAGAATCAGTTCCCGTCCCACCCTTGCAAGCAGGGAAAAAGCGGACGTAAAATGATGATGATGATGATGATGATATCTCATCAGTGTGTGCATGAGTGCCTATGTATGTGTGTATGTGTGAGTGTATGAGTATATACCAACAACATCATCATCATCATGATCATCATCAGTTAATGGCTGGTTTCTCTGTGTCCGGCTACTTTTCTTCATAATTGAACAAACACTGGTTACACCATTAAACACTCCTCCATAACACAGGAATGTCTACTTTATTGACTTTAGATAAATTTATTCACTTCATTCTCTGTAACATTAACTGACCTATCTATCTACCTACCTATCAATCTACCTATTTATCTATCTACCTGCCTACCTAGCTACCTACCTACCTATCTTTATATCTACTTACTTACCTACCTACTTATCTATCTACCTATCTACCCGCCTATCTACCTACCCACCTACCTATATATTTTACCTAACTAACTACATACCCACTTATCTACCTGTCTGTATATCCACCTGTTTATCTATATACATACGTACATACATACATACATACGTACATACATACATACATACATACATAGATGATGGCTGCCCCCTCGTTATCGAGTATGGCCATTGCACGAGAAGAAAAAAAAAAAATAATAATAATAATAATAATAATAATAAATAAATAAAAATATATATATATATATACATACATACATATATACATACATACACATACACACACACGTATACACACACACATACATTAATAACAATAATAATAATAATAATAATAGCAATAATAATAATAACGACAACAACAATAATAATATACATATTCATACATAGATACATACATACATATATACATAGATACATACATCCATAGATACATACATACATACATACATACTAACATACATACATACATACATACATACATACATATCCACCCACCTAACACATGCACCCACAAACACACCCAGCTACTCTACATAACCACCTACCTTCTCACATATCTAGAAATCAAATCTGCAATTCATAGTTGTAAGACATTTTGTATATGTGTGTGAGAGAGAGGGGGGGGGCGAGAAAAAGAGGAAGATAGGGAGAGAGAGATAAAGGGAGATAGGGAAAGAGACAGTGTGTCTGGAAGAGGGAGATTGTGAGAGAGAAAGAGTGTCATGAGAGATAATATTAGAAGAGAGAGAGGTATAGTGTGTGTGAGAAGAGAGAGAAAGAGTGTCATGAGAGATAGTATGAGAAGATCAAGAGAGTCAGTGTTGATTGTGACAACTCTAAAGTTTCGTACCTTAAAGGAAGATAAGATTTTCTGCTGGTTGGTGATTGGTGCTTTTATCTCCGGATTCAGCGTGATAGGAGTAGCATTGTAACAATTTTTTAATGCTGATCAATTGTTTCTCACACATAGCCAGACATTGACATCTGGTCCCCCCCCCCACACACACACACCACCACCACCACCACCACCACCACACACACACACACACAGTGCAGTATCAGCCCTGTATACATAATGTTTTCATCAAATGACACAATTCTTCCATTATTCTTTTCTAAACATTTGAGAATCAATTTGGGATTAGGAATTTATTTGTTTTAACATTGTATATGCTGCGATGATTCCAGACCTATGACTGGAAGAAACGATCATTAGCAATTAAATGCATTAAACAAAAATTTGATTGTTATCTATGTTGTATATATTTGCAAGAGATGTCAACATGAATGGACCTGTTATTTTTATCTAAAGACACTTTTTCCAATTCCATCCCGCCCGTCCCCTCAATCTATTTTATTTCTCATTCTTTTTTCCGATGAAGGACTAGCGTCCGAAACGTTAAGACCCTCTTCCTGCTATATCAAGCGTTAACCTAATATATACCTTCCATATACTGTACCGATTATGTTGTTATTTCTGTTTACCTTTTACATACATATATATATATATGATGATGATGATGATGATGATATATATATATATATATATATATATATATATATATTCAAAATAGGGAGCGCACAGGACAATGACAATGGAAAGATGGACAAACAACCCCATCTCCTCGGTCAAACTCTGGAAATCACTATGGTTTCAGTGCATTAAGGTCAATACCATTCATTCCAGTGCACTTAGGGACATAACAAAACAGGTAGAGACAAGTTATGTCTTTAGGCAAATTACACAAATGCAGAGTGCGCAAGGGCTTAGCCAAAGAAGAAAAATATAGAAAGGAGAGAAATAGTAAAACAGAAAAGAGTAAGGACTGTTGTCCAAGGTACAAACAAAGGACACTGAGGTGTAGAACAGGTAAGAAGGGAGAAAAGGGAAAACAGGCTGGGCGGTATGATCTCTAATATATGATAGTTTCAAAAAGAGTACACATGGCTAAGTCTTTAAAGTATAAAAACTAATGATAAAATAGAATGGTGTTTTTAAAAATGAGGCCCCCAAGGGTGTGTGGCCCTAAGCTTTAGCTTATTTAACTTATAGGTAAGTTTAAAACTGGATACACAAGAGGCAAGTAATTACAGTTATAAAATTATTATATCAAGCTATGAAGTTTAGTGAAATAGTGGTAGCAAAGTTGATTAGGGATAGAATTAATCTTGAGATGCAATTTTGTAATTTGGCTTTATGCCTGGGAGAAGCACTACTGATGCTATCTTCATAGTGAGACAAATGTTGGAGAAGTATTTAGCTAATTCTAAGCTCCTTAAAGTATCATCTATTGACTGAGAAAAAGTCTGTGATAGAAGCCCATGTTCTGTAATGTGGTAGTCACCCAGGAAGCTAGGAATAGATGAATGGCTTGTGAAGGTAGTTAAACCCATGTACAGGAGTGCAGTCTATATACTTGCTACGGCTGGGGTGCATTTGATTATATGTCTGATTGCCAAGGTTTGATCTGAGGCAAAACAACACTAGCCATAGCAATAGCAACAACAACAGTAATGCATACGATCTACAAGAAATAGCAGTTCAATCTCATTCACATTACACCCCACTGTCTTAAAAAATAAAGAAAAGATACACGAAATAATGTAGTCCTAGATACAGAACGTTAGAAAAACAAACACGGGATGGTCACGTTCAGAATGGCCTTGAACATAGGACGATTTGGACTGATCTGAGACTAAACAACAACAACAACAACGCATATGAAAGAAACGTATATCAGGTTGTACTCGAACACACATCTCCTTGTTGTGAATTCGGGCATACGTCAAAACGGCCGGTCTTAAAAGTGAAACTAATTTTTGACAATTACGCACGTCATTATTTTCAATTTGGATTGTGAATACGTGATATTTTTTTACACACATCCACAAACTTATAGATGTATATACACATGTACAACATATATATGTGTGTATATGTACACATATACACACATATATATATACAAACACATATATATATACAAACACACATACATATATATATACAAACACATATATATATATATACAAACACACATATATATATATATATACATACACACACACATATATATACACACATATACACACCCACACATATATATATATATATTAAGAAATCCATACAATTGCGTGTGTCTGCATTATAGTCATCTCGAAGTTTATGCAGGACTATATATACACAAATCTATTCAGATGAGTGAGTGTACGTAACTGTCAAAAATTAGTTTCACTTTTCAGACCGGCCGTTTTGATGTATGCCGTGAATTCGATCGCTATGATCCCCTTTCATTGAGATCGATATGGGTGGGTGTGGGATGGGGGGTAATCCTTGCGCATGTTTGTTTACTTCGATCAGTAAAAAAAAATTCATGTTCAATCGTGACACTTGGTGCCTGTTTCAGTAGGTCAAAGGTATTCCAGTCATGACCATCCCGACTTTTGCTCCCATTTATGGTAATCCAAAGATCACACCACGCCGTTATAATGTGTTTCTTCCTTTTATAAGACAACGATGACGTGATTTGGCTGCTTTTTCTAGCAGGTTGAGCAACGGTTTGGAGCCTCTTCCACCCCTCCACCAGCATCTTTGATCGATCGATCAATCGATATCTGCTTGCTTGTTCGGCTGACAGAATACTTACTTCTTCCATTGACCATGAGTCAACGACGGAGCCTCTACGTAGTCACTGAATTCGCTAGAAATAGTAGCTCGAAAAAGGTTGACCATGCCTGATTTAGAACGATATTATAAAATGTGCTAGCAGAAAAACCACCCTTCGGGTGGTTTTCTGCTAGCATGTGTAGTGTGTATATTGATATTATACGCAGGTATATATATATATATACATGTAGATATGATACATCAAATAAAATCGTAATTGACAATATATAATACATAGAAATTGAACGAAGACTGCGTTACACTGTCTTATTTAATCAGTAACGTAATCCATGATACATTAAAAATGACGATATTATATATAAACCTCATTAGGAGAAAATTAGTGACAGAAAATTAGTATGTTTATTTAAGCTATGGCCAACCGGAAGTGTTGACAATTCAGAAATTTTAAAGAAGTGAATCTTTAAATAAACAAAATATATTTAATCAACAGCCACGAAATTTAGTAGATAAATTATGTAATATTCATTAATTATTTATTCAAAGTAATCCAACTTATTTTACTAATGGGATAAAAAATTATAAACCATATGCAGTCCCGCGCTCCTTACTTTATTATAGTTTAGTTAGATGATCATTTGAAGATTTTTTTTTTTTTTTTCGTTTTAAGCTGATGTGTGGTGTATATAATTTGAGGAAGATCTATCAGCCATGTCTAGCAAATCAACGTCGTCTAACGTCGTCTTTTTAACATCTTATTACAGTGAAAGGGTTCAAGCTATCCATAAGAGGTGACTATTGCAGCGGGTGTCGCTGGCCATTATCCGTGGAAATGCCTTTGTCATTTTTGTCCGCGGAGCACAGCCGAAACAGAGTCTGTCACCTTTTCCCTTCCTCCCTTTCTTTCTTTCTTTTTTTGACTAATAGTCCTTGTTCTTTTTCTCCTTTTTCTTTTATGGCATTTATAGTCTTTTCCAATACTGCTTTCTTTTTCTGAATGCTTGACTAAATATTCTAAACCTATCTATGTATCTAAATTGCTACAATAAAAAGTTTGTAACAACTATTTTAAAAAGATACTAAAGTGACCCTACCAGCATACTTGATGTAGTTGAAACTTAATTGATTAATCACGATAAAATAAATTTTAAAATGTAGGGCAAGAGGAGACAAATCCGATATTTTAATTAATCAACATTAATTAAACAATATGGAATGTTATTTCTGTCTCATGAGATTTCATCAGTAAAGCATATTCTAACCGTGGTTACCAGATCTTCAAACGACGAAAAAGAGAGGGGGGGGGGCATTGACCACCAGTACTAGACTGGTACATTAAGAATGGAAAGTAAAGTTGATCTTTGTGGGATTTCAACTTCAAAGTGCGGTGAGCCAGAACAGATACCGGGGCGTTTTTAATCCAATGCCCCTAACGACTCTGACAATCCACAATCTTCAACCATGCCTGTTCTTTCTATATGTTGTATGTATTTACTGAGTGGCGTGAAAACATAAAAGAACATAAAAGAAGCTGGTGAGGTTGTCCAGGGCTATTGTAGAGATAACCCCATATACTTACTTACCGTTTAGCCATTTGGACTTGAGGTAGACGAAGCGGCGAATTTGACAGTTGTTAGAATGTCGGGTAGAGCCTACTACCTCACTAGGTTTGAATACATCATATTTTTTTTAGAGAATTTTTTCTGTGTATTAGAAAGAAAACGACCCAGTATTGGACTGGTACTTTTTTTATAGACCTCAAAAGGATTTGAACTCAGACTGCAGTGAAGTGAGCAGGAACGAATACCGCAAAACATTCTATCCAATGTTCTAACGATTCTGCCAATTCGCCGCCAATCAAACATTTGTGAGAATGCATTAAATTTGGCAGTATCGGTAGAGAGTCGGACACCATGCTTTGAAGCATAGAGTTACGTCCCTTTATGATCTGAGTTCAAATCCCGCCGAGGTTAACTTTGCCTTTCATCCTTACGGGGTCGATAAAATAAAGTACCAGTAATGTACTGGATTATTGCTGGCCTTGTACCTAAAAATAGAAACAATTAAATTATATAATTGTTTCTACTTTAGGCACAAGGCCAGCAATTAACCAGTGCATTACTGGTACTTTATTTTATCGACCCCGTAAGGATGAAAGGCAAAGTAAACCTCGGCGGAATGAAATATTGTGTACAGTGCTCAGGTGCACTACAACTCATCAAAAAGTGTATGTATATTTAAATATATATATTGTCCAATTAACTTTAAATAATGATTGTAAAAAAAAATTAATATATTAGACAAGTACACCCGCTGCATGAAAACTTAATAGTAAACTAACCGAAATATGTTCAGCTGTTACTGTACAAACTCATTCCTCACCGCATTCTTTATTTAGTTAATTGCATCTCCCCAGCTTTCATTCTTACAGGAATTCGACATTTATAAAAAATGGACTGTAATTTTAATTAATTAAAGGTCCTTGGCTTAATTTACCACGCGTTTCCCTCTTTATTGTTAAGTTTTCATGCAGAAGACGTTCCTTGGTTATGATTCTGTCAATTATGGACACCCGTACAAACTTCCTCCTACCTTCACTCTTATTTCTCCCCCTCTTACTACACACACAAACACTCTCAATCCCCCTCACTTTGTTTATTTACTTGTTATTCTATCCATCCCCTTCACGTTCTACTCCTATCTCTACCTTCTCCTATCGCATCCTTTTTTTTCCCTCTCACTTTGACCTTTTCTCACACCCTCACTCACTCTCTCTTTTCCGCAGTATTTTTACTCATTCACTTGCTCATTACTCTTTTCCATTCTTTTTCTCTTTTAAGCTCATCATCTCCATCCTCCTTCTTTATTCTATTTCTCCCCCTCTCTCAGCTTATCTCTTTCAATTACCTCTCTCACTCTCTATTGGGCGCTATAAAACCCCACGCTGTCCAACGCCTTTCTTCAGTTCTCTATTATTTTCACATATACTCTTCATTTAACACAGCGCGGTTTAGTATCAAACTTCTAACTATGATTGAGATCACAACTGTGGTAAGATTTTACCCATTTTTCTATATTTCTCTCCCCATTATACTACAATCTCGCTTTTATATTAATATTTCTTATGTCTTATATATACCTCAACTTTTAGTTTAAAAAAACCCTCAACACACAAAATACGAACAGATCTTTATATGCATCCATCAAATAAAAACTAGGAGCATGTGTGTATATATATAACTCGTCTCTCTAAAACAGTTAATAAGTGTTTGAAATATATACATTTATATAAACTAGATCGATATTAATTTTATCAACAATGTACTTTTAAACACCGCTTTTAGTTTGGGAGGTATTTCAATCAATCAATATATATATATATACATACACACACACATACAAGCTGACGTGGTAACTTAACACTAACTCTAACATGTTTACATTTAATGAATTCGGTGAATCGAACAAAATATTTTGCGTTTTCTTACAATTTACGCACAATGTCACAAGAAGCTCTATATGAAAAGATTTCTTGTAGTAGATCATAGAATAGTGTTTGTCTCTTATCTGTATGTATGCTATATATATAGCTTTTTGCTACAATGTTTTCTATACCTTTCATTTATATATATATATATATGTGTGTGTGTGTGTGTGTGTGTCCGTTTTTCTAACTGTTTATATAGGTAGATTATATATGTGTGCCTGTTTTCCTTGCGACCGACAGATAGTATTAGCAATTGGAAAGACCAACGGAAACATTGTTCCCTCGGTCCGATTTGACCAGCTTCACTCCACTCATTATGCGAACGAAGTCTGGGATCTTGTCAACCGACTGTCGATATATATACTCTTTTACCTGTTCCAGCCATCCGGCTGAGGTCATGCTGGGGCACCGCCCTATATATATATATATGCATTCCCAGGTGCAATTACCCAGTCAAGCGACTAATAACTATTTCCCACTTCTTATTTGTCTTGTTTATTTATTTATTCTAAAGCTAGCAATCATTATTCGGTAATGGTATTTAAAATTAAAATAAAGTGAGTTAAAGTGAAAAGAAAAAATGTCAAAACGAAAACCGATTCTTTTCTGGGACTCGTAACCAATTTGCTTTCTGGATCTAATTTATTGGTGGGCGGCAAATAAACAATCAGTTGTGAAGGAGAAAAAAAATTCCAAATAATTCATTCATTCAAAAAAATTCTTTTTACAAATCTTTCGATTAATAATAAATAAAAAGAAATCAAAAAGTGAATATTCACTTTCGCCTTATTGAATTCTGTTTTGTACATCTAAAGCGAAAAATCTCCCATTATTCGATAAATTGTCCACACCCTGGTATTTGTATTTTATATTTGTACTGTTCTTCAATACCCTGGTGTGTTGGCAGGAGAAAATGCCTTGCGGTATTTGTTTTCAGCCCTTTACGTTCTACGATCGACCTTCACAGTTATCCCTCTGGTGCCGACATAAATTCCGGTTATAACAATCAGTATAACAATCCCTTTCCCCCTCCCCGCTCGCACACCTCCCATTTAATTTCTAGTCTTGTACCTAAATCATGGGATGTAGTGACTACTTTTTTTCGTCTAGAGGCCAGTGAAGAAGCCAAAGTAAACCTAAATTGGACTATATATATTTTCTTATTCGAAAAATTTCTATTTTGAACTGTAAAGTAAAGGATATGTGAAGTATATGACACACTGAAAAATGTGGTGTCCGTTGGAATGCCTTTGATGATAAGGTCTGCTGTGTCATGGCTGATCAACACGATTGGTACATAACATTCTGTTGATTCATCGTGCTAAACTACCATCTTCGTCGGACAGAATCATTAGAGCATAAGATCAAATTTCTTGTTCCGTCTCTATGCTGTACCTCTACTTGGTTTGTAGATTGAATCGGTTGTCTGGTTTAACACCACCACCTGGTTCTTGGGGTACCTTTAGCGAAGTCGACTCTGGTGAAGGGATGGGGCCGTTGCCGAGCGGTGGTTCTCGCGATGCGTGCGGTGCATGTCGCGCGCACCTTGACGGACACCCTCGCAGCCGATGTGCGACCCTTATTCGAGAGACAATGCTTTCTTCTCTCCCAGTGTCTAGAGGGCCTGGGAAAAGTCCCGCTTTGCCTAAAATAAGATAGAATTTATTTTATGCATGCGTAGATGTGGGTGAATGAAGATACTGTGTCTATGCTGTTGTTGGTGGTATTGCCATCTCTTTAATGCAATTAGGTTGGTGCCATTTTAATATATACACCTTTTACACTATGTAAAGTGATTGGTGTTGGGAAAGGCATCTGGTCTAATCTTGGACCGTTGACCTGTCCAACCCATGCAAGCATGGAAAATACAGGCGTAAAACAACGATGATGATGTTTGATGTCGTCTCTCTCTCTCTCTCTCTCTCTCTCCACGATATTAACAAATGGAAACTATATATATATATACACACACACACACACAAGCATCGGAATTAGACTATTCCGCAGTTCACAGTAATCATATTAGCTCAAGGAAGAACAGAATTTTCAACTGAGCTCGAATACAAATATATTACACAGTGAGATGAGTGTAAAGAATTATTACATGTGAGTTTAACCGTTACTGTATGGAAAACAACACCTACAGGTTAGCAATTAAATAGAAAGAACATTAAGTCAGAATCAAATCTCTGTTCTTCTTTGAGCTAATGTTATTATTACTGTGAACTGTGGAATACTCTAATTCCGATGCTTGTATAATTAACGAGCTCCAAATTGTTGAGCTAATAAATTTGAATGGTTGGGCTGCTCTCTCTAGCATATTCCCCAATTCATGAGAGCCGTTATTTGATGCAAATAACACGTGTTCTCGCCCTGCTCTGGGCAGCGTTTATATTTGCGTTCTCTCTTTCCATTAGGCTAGATGTGTAGCAAACAATTCCACACTTGCTGACTGAGGACCCTGTGGACTTTTACACTACACATTTCAGTGGCGAAACGAAATAGATTCGTATCAGCAAGCTTATAGTTATAAGGTTGGTAATTTAAAACTCTGCTTCGGAGATTTGATTCTGATATATACTAGCAGCAGGACCCGGCGTTGCACAGGGTAGGAAACGTGAAATAGCAACATGCATATGAAAAGATTGAGGAATGTAGCTGTGTACTTTTTGAATTCCCTTATTCTCAGGGAATGTTTGTTCATCTACTGGAAACGTAGAACACCCGCGGGCCAAATCCAGTAGTAGCAGTGTCAGTGGGCTTATAGCAGAAATCCTGTATGCGAAAGGAGTAAGTAAATGTTGTGGGGTGATGTATGTCGTAAGTCTGTTCACAAATTACATCACGGATGGGGAACACACGTCAGTCTGAAGGAGCGACGTAGTCAATTATGTGAAAACCAAGTAGGGATGTAGGTTTAAGTAGGGATATTGAGATGACGAAATCAGCGTGGCAACGCAGCTGCAGCAGAAAGGGGTCATAGTGCAATTAGCACAAGCACTGGTTGAACTGCGTTTACACAGCAACAAAAGGGGTCACCACGGAATTAGCGCAACCGCTGTTCAGCGTACTTGCGCAGGGCGTTCAATCTGCGGTGTAAGTGCAACAAAGGGGTCTTAGTAGAAGTAGCACAGACGTGAGTTTTACGGTGTCAATAACACGGCAAATATGGTCCTGCTTAAAAGTAAGTGTTGTGTCCTCTGTCAAATAAACCAAATTTTTAACGAAATATTATATGCTACTTATGATGTTTAAGTAGCGTTTATATTGAAAATGAAAATGGCATGTAATGCCCAGTGCTAATTCGTAAATTTCCTAGAAACCATTAATAGAATCTTGAATTTTTTTTTGTCCACAGCAATGTGAGGGGACTAACTAATGTGTGCTGCAAATTTCGAGGAAATTGGCTGGATTATCTTCAAGTTACACCTCAAAAATGCCTTTAAAATGCGGTTTTTCGCCTAATGCGGGCCCTAGGGCAGAAAAAGTTTAAAAAATTTAGCCCATTGCACCTCAAGAAATATAAGCAGCAAGTTTTAGGGATTTATACAGACAGACATCCTCTGTTTTATATATATAGATATATATGATTGGAAGGTTAGTAAAATCGAAGCTGTGGCAGTGGCCACATACATATATTCTATCGTAATTTAGACAATTTATTTCAACCACGAGTCATATTTGTATTTCCATCTCGTACTTTAGGTGTTGGTGGGTTTAGTGAACGGGAGGGTTGAATTGTCTTCTACTTGAAACTATTGTTGTGCATACAAATACATCATGTCATATGTCAACGAGAACACACACACACACACACACTCTCTCTACCAAGAGTTCTCAAAGAGTGGTAGGTGGGACTGCTCAGAGTCGATTGAAGTTTTATGACATGTGTGACAAGTCTTGGTTGACTACGTCTGGTCACAGCCTACCAAGCCCATGCCAGCATAAGAGAACGAATGTACACTGATGATGAGAAAACAAAGCATTACATATAATTAGTCTTTAATGTCTATTTTTATACTGAAAAAATTTTTTTTTTTTTTCGAACATACCTAGTGTCGAATGGGGTGAGGGTGGGCTAAAGTTTCTATGTAGGCGTCAATGATGTAAAAGGTTCAAGAATCTTGGTTATGCGGTCGCTCAACCTGCTAAATATAGCAGGTAAATCGCTTTCGAATCATGCCTTGCTGTCATTAAACAGGGGAGTGGGTATTGGTTGTAGTGCTGTGGATATATTATGTCAAGAAATTAAAACAAGAACGGCTGGGTAAGCATTTGGTCGATTAGGCTTGATTTGGAGCTTTAAAAAACAATGCTGAGGAGTCTTCATTCGGTTGGATGTTGTAATCACATCTTACGGTCTATATAAACTTGTATGAAAATTTTTTAATATAGTGTTGGGGACAATCATAATATTTCGATTCCGGGACTAGGTGTTATGTTGTATTCTTGAGCAAAACACTTCATTTTGTGTTGCTCCAATACTCTGAGCTGGAAATGAGTACCAACAGTAGCAGGGTGGGGATGAAAATGGGCCTGGTGAGTCTCTATATGAGTTAATTTTAACAATGAGCTGGAGCTGACCTGCTGAATGGGTGAGGTTAAAAATAAAGTTGCATCACTGACCAATGAACTGTTAAAGGAAGATAATTCATGCTAGAAATGTAAAGTGTGTGCACAGGTTTAAATATTTTCCGATGTGCAATATACCTACTTTTTTCTTTTGCCCCTAAAATTTGCCAGAACTAGGTACTTTTTGTCTTGCTTGATTAGCTGGCTTCGTGGGTAGAATGCTATGCTCCCATAAGGCCAAGTTAAACACAGATTTCCGTGGCAGATCATGGAAAAGTAAAGATCAATAGTTAGAAATTATGTTTTTATTGGTCTTTCCATTGCTGATACTTTTGGTTACAACTCCTGAGAGAAGAAAGGAGCCAGTTCAGATTGGGCCAAGAAAATTGTGTTTCTATCGGTCTTTCCATTGCTGATACTATCTTTTGGTCTCAACTCCTGGCAGAAAAAAGGAGCTAGTTGTCAGATCAGACTAAGAAAATTGTATTTCTATTGCTTCTAGAAGCATCTTTTTTTTTTTTTTTGTGGGAGCATGAGGCGAGATTTGGATTTTAAGTCGGAATAGATATAGCAAGGCCATCTGATACTTTAACAATTTTTCCAATCCACCATCTCTGGGCTGGATAAAAGACAAAGTTGACCTTGGTGGAATTTGAACTCAAGGAAACCAGGAAACATGAAGCAAAACATTTAATATACATACTAATTTAAACTCTGCATGCTTTTTTACCCCTAACGTCATTACTTCCCACAAAAAATATAAAGTCAGTTTTTCAACAAAATTTCATGTATCATAATCATCCCCATTTAATCTCTATTTTTCCATTCAGCCATCTGGCTAGACTTGGCTCATATCAGTACCACCCATTAACATGACTCCTTTAGGAATAAGGCTTGGCATGGCTAACTGGCCTGACCTCCCTCATAGTGGGACCACCCAGCTCCCAAATTTTTTTGCCTGCCTATCTTTTGCGTGTTTAACAGTGGGCTTTAAAGTTACATTTTTCTCTCATAAATGAATGTTTTCCATTTTCTTCCTGATTCTAGGAGCAATACAAAGAGATTTTGGAAAGTTCAAAGGACCGTCTTGTTGTAATAGATTTTCATGCAACTTGGTGTGGCCCTTGTAAAATGATTGCTCCAAAACTTGAGGTATGGATATATATTTTTCTTACTTGGTATTTTTTGTGTATAACTCTTTCAACCTCAACGTCTCTTGCTTATATATTCTAAGTAGCTAGAAGAGAGACTAGGCACCAGGTTTATTGGGTGAGAGGGGAGGCAGAATGTCAGGGTATTGTCAATGTTCTGCAGTGTTAGGGTTAGGCATATAAAGTGTACAAGAGAAAACCAGGATATCATGGGAGAGATGTGTGTACAAAATAACAGTGCCTCATGCTTCCTGATTCTAAAAAGAAACATGGAAGTGTTATGATGAGAGGTTAATGAATGTGGAGAATGCATTGGAGATTGAGGTTCTACCCTCAATAGACCAAACTGAGAGAATAGCTATCAAAGTTGACAGTATAGAAATAAAGAAAAAGGTTCCAGTGCAATACTGAGTCCCATCTTCCTCTCTCTTGTGTAGTATTGGGCTCGATTCTTCTATATCTTAAAAATACCCAAGACATATATATAACTAGTGTTCTGGTAAGTCCATCAGGAGTTAAGGGTCCTTGGAATTGCACTGAACAAAACTCAATCTCATTTCCTTCTGTCCGTAAAATACTATCTCACCATCATTTATGAAGGCGTGTGGCCTAGTGGTAAGGGTGTTGGACATACAATCATAATGTTGTGAGTTTGATTCCTGGACTTAATTGTGTGTTGTATTCTCAAGCAAAACACTTCATTTCAAGTTGATCCAGTATACTCAGCTGAAAATGAGTACTAGTAATAGGTGGGGGGTTTAACCCTGTCTGTGATGGACTGGCGTCTTGTCCGGGGGGGGGGGGGTTGTATTCTCTGTTGCTTCACTCCACAGAAACCAGGATAAGCACCGACTTGATGAACTGCTGTGATTGAGACAAGTCTTTAGACTTTTTTTTTTTTTAAAGATCATTTATGGAGAATGAAATATTTAAGTTTTTTTTTTCTTTATACAGGAAATGGCAACTAAATATAGTTCAATTCTTATGTGTAAAGTGGACGTTGATGATGCTGGCGTAAGTTTTTTTCTCCTCTTCATATGCTAGTCATTAACCCTGCCAAAATTTTAATAGTTTTGAAAATAATGAGGAATTTGGAGGGATTTTGTAATATAATTAAATTTCTCTTTAGTAAGTAGGTGTTTGGAACATAACTTAACAAGGATTGGTTGTTACATAACATTATAATGGCAGGCTTTTAGATTTAGATAAATATCAACACTTTCAAACAAACAGGTTTGTACCATAGAAGCAGGAGCAGTTTCAAGTAATTTATGAATGTTTGTACAAGATTCTGGAGTTCAACTAAAGTATTAACTCTTTCAATGCCAGCTGCCCTAGAACTTGATTATTATTTCGATTGGCAGAATCGGTGGAAGGTCAGACAACATGCTTAGTGGCGTAGAGTACGGCTCTTCACGTTCTGAGTTCAAATTCTGTCATGGTTAACTTTGCCTTTCATCCGTACAGGGTCGATAAAATAAAGTACCAGTAATGCACTGGGAGTCAATTTAATCAAAAATTGTTGGCATTGTGCCCTAAATTAAAAACAATTATTATTACAGGGAAACAGATTGGCAGAATTGTTAGACCATTGGATAGAATGTTTTGCAGCATTTAGTTACAACCCTTTACATTCTGTGTTCAAATCCTGTTTGGGTCAACTTTACATTTTATTTGTCTTAAACCGGCTGTATCAGGCCAAAATTCTCTCACCTCTTTCTGTTCAAACAGGCCGTAACTGGCCGCTCATACTGGTATGAGATATTCTCAAAATAAATATCAAAGTCTCATAGATTCGATATTATGTGAGATAGTCTTTACCATGAAAATACAATAGTAAATATAGAGTTATGTAAATGCTAAAGGATTAATTGATTGATAATTTTTTAGGGATTTGCTAAAATTATTATTTCATTACTAAGGTGATAGTAACTTAACATATGGTTCTTATGAAATTATGTTGAAAGATTTAAAATGTAAGACAGATACAGAAAATAGCTATAAACACATTTGGTTGCTATAAATGATGGCTTAGAAACTTCGGTAAAGACCCCTTATACGGGTGGGAAAAGGGGCCAGAAGTCAGTACAAGGAAACAAAGCTGATTGATATCTTTCAGAAACTTGCTGACTGCTCTAACTATTGAGCTAAACAGCCTCTGACAGCAATCCCTATATAAAATAGAAAGCATAATCAAATAACTTTTGAATGTCAACAACATTGAATGCAAAGTATCAAACTTTCGAAGCATTGAAGGGTTAGTTCATAGAAAATGTAGAAAATGCAGACAGTTGGTTGCTGTAAATCAAAGGTTCTCAAAGTGGGTGCTACCGTTCCTCTCGGTGGGGTGGGGGTGCAGGTAGAGATGACATAATAGTATATTAAATATCAAATGATACATATTATATATAAATTAACAATTTCAAAAAGTTGCTATAAATGATAGCTTAGAAAATCAGGTAAAGTCCTCTTAGAGACAGGAAAAGGTGGCCAAGCTATGTGTGTGTGTGTGTTTCAGTATTCTGTCTTTTAATATTACAGGAGGTAGCAGAATTGGAACAAGTCACAGCCATGCCAACATTTATACTTTACAAGAATAATGAAAAGGTGAGTTTCACATTTGTTTAAATTGTATACACGTACATATGGAATTTCTTTTTCTCAGAATATATATCCATATACATTTGTGTGTGTGTGTGTGTATATATATATGTCAGGTCGCTCTTCAGCGCTACTGGTAACATGTAACCCAGTAGAACCTGTGCATGATTGGGTCATCAGCGACTAAACCGGCAACCCCAACAAACTTGCTTGATGAGGAGAGGGGATTTGGACATCCTGCAGGATGAAAAACAAGCCCCATCAAAGGGAGGTGGAACTCGGGAGTCAATGGCCATCCAATAAAATTTTCTTTTTGTGGAATGACAGACTCCTAGTATTCATTAAGACATCTCTGTCACTCTGATATAAAACCTGCAACTTTGTTTGCATCCAATGATGTAGACCAGTTCTTTTGTGTAAATGCATTCAGTGTTCAGAGAGTGGGATTGGCCCCACGCAAAGCCTTTCCTCACTTAAAAAAGCTTCAAGCACAGGCATTGCTTGATATGTGGCATTTTCTGTGATGCATGGTATTGTACAGTAGCCAGAATTAGAACAGGATGGAAAAAGTTCTGAGAGCTTATACCGCTGTTGGCCACAAAAGATTTCTCTCTGAAAATGAAAGGCAGATTGTATGATGCTTGTATACGAACAGCAATGTTACATGGCAGTGAGACATGGGGATTGTGCGCAGACTGGAAAGGAACGAAGCATGCATGCTCTGTTGGATGTGTAATAGTAATATACACAAATGGCAAAACATAAATGAACTAAGTGAGAATTAGGAATAAGAGGGATTGGATGCTGTTTACTCGAGAGAAGATTACGTTGGTACAGTCACGTCATGCACATGAAAGATGACAGCTGTATAAAAAAGTGCAGGGCGATCAAAATTGATGGTATTTACAGAATAGGTAGACCCAGAAAAACCTAGGATGACATGATTAAGTCCGACCATGCACACTTGCACCTCTCTAAGACAATGTTACTGGATCGAGATCTTTAGCGCCACGCAATATTACAGAAGACCTGCCTTCCCTACGTGCTAAGTTAACCTACAGTCAGTAGGCCCTTCCAAACCAAACAGACACCCCAACCCATTAATTACCCCACTCCCGCCAACTCCACCCTTTCTCTATAAAGTTATGTTGGTACCACAACATCTAGTCCAAACTAATGAAATCGTGTAGGTGTCATGACAAAAAAAAACACACGGTCCACGCTGTAATGTGGCCGTGTAGGTAACACAGTATAAACTTCCCAGTCCACACTGTAAATGTGGTTGATGTTAGGAAGGGCATCCAGCCGTAGAAAACCTGCCAGATAGTCCTATACGAGTGAGACGCGGTCACCCGCCCAATCTTGCATCAAGTGGGACAATTCCCGTCTAACCCATACTAGCGTGGAAGATAGACGTTAAACGATGATGAGGCAAGCCACGTCTATGATGCTCAAGCTTAATTATCAAGTGAGGGCATTACCCGAAATCCAGTTGGTCATCATATATATATATATATTAGCTTAGTACCTGTCAAAAAGAACTGGGTTATAGTATAAATGCTTAATTGTATATTTCCTTGAAATTTTCCCTTGCGTCACTTTGGCCATCCTTGTATTTTTTTTTTTAAATCAATTAATAATCTTCTTTACTTATTATAAAACATATCCACTAAATTACAATGACTTTCTTCTATATATATATCATAGACAGCTATTGGGCTTTGTTGTTGTTTTTATTCTTGTCCGAAAATAGATTCATTAGTAAATACATAGCTAAACAGATAGCTATAGATAGACAGATAGTAAGATAGGTAGGTATATATAGAGAGAGAGATAAGTAGGTAGGTAGAAATAGTTGTTCCCATTACTGATCATCTTATCAACACTGTGTAAGGGAGGTAGGGAGTAGCTATCAAATCTAGCACCACAGAGTAGTTGTCACGTAACGTTTTATTATGATTATTAGGGTGGTCGATTGGCAGTATCGGTAAAGTCATCGGACAACATACTTTGCGGCACATTCTGCGTTCAAATCCCACCGAGATTAGCGTTTCCTTTCATTCTTACAAGGTCGATAAAATAAAGTACCAGTAATGCATTGGGGTTGATCTAATTCACTTTCCCCTCCCCAAAATGGTTGACCTTGGGCTTAAATCAAAAACCATTATGACTGAGATTTCTTTCTCTTGCTACTCTGAGGGTTTGTCCTGCTTTTAATGTCAAAGTTTGGTGATAGCTCTTCCAGTATCTCCCATATATATATATATATAACCTTGTGCAACTGAACCTTTCAAAGACAATGACACAGGATCGAGATCTTTGGTGTTACACAGTAATACAGAAAACACGCCTTCTCATGCACACAGATTCTAATAGACACCTAACCACTATACCCCCATCCACCTACTCATACCACACTGTAAAGTGGTTGTGTAGGTGTCGCAACAAAAAGCACCCAGCCCTCATTGTAAAGTGGTCGTGTAGGTGTCACTTAAAAAGGCACGCAGCCCACACTGTAAAGTGGTCATGAACAAGCCACGGCAAAAAGCACCCAACACACACTGTAAATGTGGTTGGCATTAAGAAGAGATTCCAGTTCTAGAAATAGTCCTATATGTGTAAGATACGGTCACCTGACCCAATTTACCTAACATGGGATGATCCATTTAACCCATGCTAGTGTGAAAAATGGACGTTAAATGGTAATGATGATATCATTGAACATCACTCTCATCTTTCTGTTTAAACTGACCGTAACTGGCTATTCATACCGATGTTAAGGTATGCTTCTCAAAATAAATATCAAAATTTCAAATTCAATATTATGTGAGTTAAAGCCTTTACCATGAAAATGCAATGATATATATATATATATATATATATATATATATATATATATATATATATAGAGTTAAAGGGTTAAATGTACATCACAACTCGTCTCGCAGTCTGGATACTCTGACCCTTTGGATGTGTTTTTTATCAGGTTTTTACTACAATATATATATATATACGTAAGGCGGCGAATTGACAACCGTTAGAATTTCGGATAACTGGCTTTGTGGTATTCGTTTTGACTTTCTACTCTTTGTTCAAATCCAGCTGAGGTCAATTTTGCCTTTCATCCATTCCAGGTTGATATAAAAAGTACCGAGGGTTGGTTCTTCCTCTATATCATATCTCTGGAAGAAATCTGTATTCGGACCTTGAGAGATGGGCCCCACCAAGCTTTAAATTGCCCTAGAAACGCTATGTCAATACGGTGACCCTATGACTCCTTCAGGAGTTATAGGACCAAGCTCAATGCTTACGTATTTATATATGTATGAGTTTGTGTGTGTATATTTCTTTCAATGTTGTTCTTTTCTGATAAACGGCTAATGCCTGTGGTTGTGTTCTATTTATCTTGAACTATGTATACGAGTGTCAGCTGAAAAGTTCATATGTTGGCTATGAAGGAGTGATGCTAGGGCTGTGAAATCTTGCATGCATTAATTTCAACTCTTCTTATTCATAACTGCATTGTTTCTTTCTGAGGGACTGTTGAAAAATAAACCTTATTCCATGAGAGTATCTTGGTCAACCTATGAACTTTTCATATGACCTTCCTACACACACGCACACACACACACACACACATATAGCGTGTATATGTAAATATATTTGCCAGTATTCTAAATTAACTCTTTGATTTGTTTGTATTTTTCTGTTGACAGTTAGAGACTATGACAGGAGCAGACAGTACTAAACTTGAAGCTCTTGTGGAGAAATATGCATAAACATGATGGCTCCACCTGGAGAAGTCCGTCATCTTTTGTAATGATTAAAAGATATTGTTTATCAGAGTTGATATGTCTTTGTCTTCGTTGTTTCCATACAAGATGGATGTCTGTGTGTAGGTAGGTAAATATCTCTCTTTCTCTCTCTAATATGTATATATATGTACACATATATATATATATGACAGAAAGAATACTAGCGCAACTAATTAGAGAAAGGGTCAAATTAGATGAGATGCAGTTTTGTTTTGTGCCTGGGAAAAGTACAACAGATGCCCTCTTCTTAGTGAGGCAACTAGAGGTTCTTAGAGAAGAATAAGCCACTATACTTAGCTTTTGTTGACCTAGAAGGCCTTTGATAGATTACCCCAATCTGTCATCTGTGGTCCCTAAGGAAACTAGGTGTAGAGGAATGGCTTGTGAAGACAGTGCAAGCTATGTACAGGGGTGCTATCAGTAAAGTGAGAGTAGGAATGGAGTTTATTGAGAAATTCCAGATACAAGTAGAAGTACATCAGGGTTCGGTCCTCAGGCTGCTCTTGTTCATTATAGTTCTCCAAGCCATAACAGGCTGCCCATGGGAACTTCTCTACGCTGATGATCTGCTACTTATAGCAGAATCATTAGAGGAGCTAGAGAATAAATTCTAGCTATGGAAACAGCTGTTGGAATCAAGAGGACCGAGAGTGAACCTAGCTAAGACTACAGTGTTGATAAGGTAGAAAAGAGGACAAAACTCTGATTCCATCAGGAAAATGGCCATGTGTACATTTTATAGAATTTATGCCAACTCCTTTGAGTTGGCATAAATTCTATAAAATGTACACAATGCAGATCTTGGGTACACAAGAGATGTGGCATAGCAGGCAAACTAACAGGTAGGGAAAACTACATATGCAGTAGATGTACAGACAAATTTGACAGTAGAAGTCACAGCGGTAGACACATTTTTCAAATGTAGGTAGGATCTATAGAGATGGTTGATAGCTTCTGATACCTAGGTGATCAGATTAGCAAGGGAGGAGGATGCTCCAAGGCCATAGTATCTAGAATAAGGATGGGTTGGAAGACGTTTAGGGAGCTGTTGACGAAGGGTTTCTCCCTACGAACGAAAGGTCAGTTATATGATGCTTGTGTGAGATGCGTGATGCTCTATAGTAGTGAGACGTGGACAGCAACTGCAGAGGATATGCGACGGCTGGAAAGAAATGAAGCAAGTATGCTCTGTTGGATGTGCATGAACAACCAAGCATAGACGAGTTGAGAGAGAGACTGTATGTGCGGGAGAAAAGACTGCGTTGGTATGGACATGTAATGTGCATGGAGGATGATCGCTGGGTAAAGAAGTACCAAGAAATCCTAGTAGAAGAAGACCACGAAAATCATGGGCGGAGGTGGTAAGAGCTGACCTCAGATCGCTGAAGATGAATGGAGAGATGCTGTGCTGAATAGGACCCGTTCCACCCTTGCAAGCAGGGAAAAGCGGGCGTAAAATGATGATGATGATGATGATGATCTGAATAAAAATAACCAAGATTAAGTTACATTAAATTATGTACATAGCTTGGAGATCAGTCACTCCAGGTAGAGCCAATACTTCTCCAAATTGAGAGATCACTGTTCCAATACTATGGGCATGTGGTTAGAATCTCTCACGAAAAAAAATCACTAGAGATTTTACAGGTAAAAACCAACAGGTAGGGGACCCAGAGGTAGACCTCGAGCAAGATGGTTGGATAACATCCATGAGCTTGGCTAGTCTCATTTGGGATCCAGTTGGAGACGATTACTTCTGACAGGACCCACTCACGAATAAGTGGGCATAGAAGAGATTTATGAACGTTTCTATCAATACAGTAGGAAAATACATTTCTTCAGAATCTATTAAATAACATAATTGTTTCTACTATTGGCACAAGGCCAGCAATTATCCAGTGCATTACTGGTACTTTATTTTATCGACCCCCCCCCCCCCCCCTGTAAGGATGAAAGGCAAAGTTAACCTCAGCGGGATTTGAACTCAAAATGGCAAGGGCCGTAACTCTATGCGTCAAAGAATGGCGTCTGACCCTCTACCAATACTGCCAATCTACCACCTTAATTATTTACCAAACACACCCAAAGATCTCCATTCTGAAAACGTAAACATTTAAACCGGCGGTATCTGGCCAGAATTTTCTCACCTCTTTCTGTTCAAACCAGCCACTTGTACTGATGTTAAGGTGTTCTCAAAATCTTATAGATTGATATTATGTCAGGTAAAGCCTTTACCATGAAAATGAAATAGTAAATATAGAGTAATATAAAAGCTAAAGGGTTAAAATACAGTTGGGAAAATGTTAAAACATTATGGAAGACTAAACATGCAATTAAAATTTATTAGTAATAACGATGTAACGTGCAGGGACTAAAAATTATTTTGATTGACTTTTACACTTTAGACCTTTAGCATAGAAAGCGGCCAAAATTGGCTTCAACCTATAGTCCAGTTCCTTGTGTATTTTTGTTCAAATTTTTTGGAGATTTACTAAACTATACATTTTTGGAAACGTTAGGATGTATTGAAAACAAAAATCAATGTTGCCTTATTTTTTTTAGGGTTCCGAACATGGCCGTCTTAGGGCTTCAAAATGGGGACCGTTTGAAATCTAAATTTACCAATATATCCACTTCCAAGCCATGTAGCCTTTTACTTTCAGTGGCTAAACTTACATTTTAAGGGGCCAGAAGTCTAGAGAAATTGACTACAATCACTTACGTTTAACATGAAGAAAGATTTTTTAAATAAAAATACCAATTTTAATGACAAAACTACAAACACCACATGCAAATATGATATTTCTTCTCTAGATCCACTCATAATCAGGATATCGAAGCACGAGTCAAACAATAAAAATAAATTTGTCTTCATGTACACTTTATTTTAATACATAAAACAATTAATTTGTGGACACTTTGCTTTTGTCCATTTCACAATAAAATCAGTCATGACTTTTAACAGGCAGGAATACAAATTTGTGCACATTTTGTTATTGCGACTTTTAGAACGGAATCAGTCATAACCATGATATCAGTCATCACTCTCACTATCAGTATTACCTGAATCAAGGAATACTGATACTCTTTCCATGTCATTTTCACACTGTGTGGTGCACAGGCAAAGGTCGGTGCACTGCAGGAACATCTTTGTGAGGAACAATCTCCCTTGCACTGGCATCTCACCATCTCAATGATGGCTTTAGGTGCTGGAGAACCATCAGTAGTGGTTGGCTTTAGTTGGCCATCATCTCCGGAACTTGCTGGAGAGTGCTTGTCTGGCCCCAAACTTGTGCTTTCACATGTACCCTTAAGATGTGCTGCTTGAGGGCACCAACTGTAGGTGGTAACTTGTTACAGAACAGGTGCCATCGCAACTCTGGAATGCTTTTGATTTGGATTCTCTTTGGACTGTAGGCAGGACACACAAAACTTTCCAATCTGGTCAGAAGTTCTTCAGTCACTTCAGTATCATCAGACAGCTTTTTCAGAGCATCAATGATGTTATCGTCAGCTTCAAGGAAGATCTTGAACCATGTGGCCTTTCCTACTCTAGTAAACCTTCCCGTATTATCGGCGCCAGAGAAGGGATGGAATGCAGGTAAAGCCTTCGCCTTTGCTGGACCTAGAACGTCCCAGAATGGTTGGATCTTTAGAACACTTGATGAGATGGGGGGTGTGCCTAGGTAACAAATCATAGTTGGCAATTACCAGAACCAGGACATCTGTCAGGTGAGAAAAAAGTTAGTTGAATATCTCTTGGGTTTCGCCTTGTTGAAGATACTGCAAGGCATATCATCAGTGTGTCAGCTTCCTCGTGGTTGTTTTTACTAAAAGGTTCCAAATCCTTGTTGCTCCTGGTTTGGCCAGATGCTGAAGTGATGACAAGCTTGGAGGAATATTTGCTGTTGTACAGTCTTTTCTACCAAGTACTTGGTCAAATCAGCCTTTGTCTTTTCATGGTTATGTGCTTGATGCTCGTCTCATCTCTGACTTGATACTGGACTGGATCCTTCCCTTGGCGTCTCTTCTGCCTGGTTGCATTCTTCAAGGAATCGGTCTTATATGTGTCAAACAAGAGAATTATTTCGTCAAAGTTCTACGTGAGGTTCATCAGTCTTTCATAGAAACTTTGGCTTAGATCTCTCACTGTAACCATGGTAGCTGGTTTCTTAGTCAGCTTCTGAATAAGCAGCATTCCATCTACCACCGCAACCCACCTGTTGTGATTGCGATTGTCCTTTTCAGTGGCTTCATCTTGCAGTGAATCGCCTTGTGCTGTTTTCTCTGATGCTATCTGCTCAAGGAGATGAATGAGTTTGGACTTGTCAGTGCATGGCAACACTGACCCATTTGGGGCAAAGAGTGCTCTTGGCATCAAGGTGAACTCGTAATTGCTAATTGCTTCTTTCTGGTTCACGTCTTGGTCGGACCTGGCAAGAACCATAAGTCTGCCATTCAATTGAAGAGCCGAGAGCTCTCAACACAGCCATGACAACACCAAGAAACTCACCAAGTCTTGGCATCACTTTGCCCTTCAAATCCGGCCTAGCATCAACCAACTGTACTGCTTTCTCATAGAATGCGAAGGAAATGACAGTGAGGTACTTGTCAGCAACTGCCAGCTCTTTTAATTTGTTTGCTTGCATCATAACAGATAGCAATGTTGGCTATTCATGCGCGACTTCTGGGAGCAAAGGTAGAACTCCAACCTCAGTTAAGGGTAGGCTTGTCGACAAATGTGAGTTATAGCCTGCCCAACCTGGAATTCAACTCGAGCCTCCATCGTTCATTCGGGAAACAGCGTAGGCAACGACCCATCCCAGATGTGTGAGCTGGTAGGTACTATCCACACCTTCTTTGTCAATGGCAAACTGAATCATCCTCTTCTCGGATGGTATCTTCTGCTTTGGCTTCTCACAAGGAACTATAGCTGTATGATATGGGAGTCACAGAGAGACCTATAGAGATTCTTCATGTTGTCCGTGTCATCAGAAGTGATGGTTCAGGGTAATACAACACAGCTGACCTTCGCCTATTGCTTTGCAGAAGACCTTACACCTGGTAATTCTGTTAATATTTTGTCTTTCAGCCATTGTCTGCTATAGACAGGTCTGTGATATGGCAAAGCCTCTGCCCCACCTAGCATGTTCAAATAGGTATTCTCGATGTCTGCCATGGAAAGATATGCGCCATCTGTAGTTTGTACGTCGATAATATTCACTAATTCAATGAAACTAGCTGTTTGATGTTGACACCCACTCTGTTTGCTTTGTTTGCGATAGCTTTATCTCTCAGAACATGGAACACATTTCTTGTCCAACACTGTTTATGATATTTGATATCAACAGCGTGGGCATCCCCTTTGGAGATGCAAGATGCCATTCTTGTTTTTAGTTCTGGATTAGGAGAGATTTCCACAGCTTGGCTCGCATTGGCAGTTCTTACTGCAATTTATTTTTGAATGAATCGGGTATATATTTGGGAATTTTCAACTGACAATGATAGTGAAAGTGAAGATGTCCACACCAGTGAAAGTGAAATAGCGATGTGGTCAAAAAACACAACAGCAATAAATATTCCTGATTTCAGTGAAAAACCTGGTCCACCACACACTACCACATGATGCCCACCCACTGGATTGTTTCTTTTTGTGTTTTGCTACAGACTTTCTTCAAAGCCATGGCAGAAGCGACAAATCATTATGCCCAACAAATTATTTGGGCATAATGATTTGTCTCTTCTGCCATGGGGAAAACCCCATCTATTATGCTGTAAAAATTTGAGTATTTTTTTACCATTAATATAACGATAATGTTTGGTATCAAACAATTTCCAAGACTGGAATTACTAGTTTCAGCACTGCTGACTATATATATCTCAATATATGTATATATATATATTAATGGTTTGTAACTTTACGTTACTATTGATTCACCAACTTGAGCACTTGATGCATAGGTGGGTCCACACCTCAATTGAATGTAAAATGATAATTTGAAGGTGTATGGATATCTCCCATCATTAAGCTTTTGGGTGCTGTAGGTGCCTCGTGTTGTTGATAGAGTAATCTCCCCTTAATACATAATACAGTGTGCTAAAGGTTAAGGAAACCACAAGTCTGATGAGCAACTGATTCCAGAGTCTGGCCTGATCAATACGGATTGCTCCTTAAGTTGATCAATTGTGAAAGGCATATCACACTTGAATAAAGTTAATGATGATACTTTGACACCTTGTTCCTATTCATTATTGGCAGTATCGGTAGAGGGTTGGACGCCATGCTTTGACACATAGTTACGGCCCTTGCCATTCTGAGTTCAAATCCCGCAGAGGTTAACTTTACCTTTCATCCTTATGGGGTCAATAAAATAAAGTACCAGTAATGCACTGAGTAATTGCTGGCCTTGTGCCCAAAGTAGAAACAATTATATATATATATATATAGATAGATGTGCTCTCTACTTCTGCTATTCTTTCTATATCTGTCTTTTGACCCTAATTGGGTGGGTGGTGTCAACATCTCGCTTACGCACTGTGTCATGTTCTACTGAATGCACAAGAGGGGCTTTTTGACAGAAACTTTTGATAAGTTATCTACAGTTGCATGCTCTTCCTAACACCAATCACTTTACAGCATGTACTGAGTACATATATGGTGTAGATCACCAACACTAGGGAGGCTGTCATCCCCTTGACATAACTAAAGGGTCCTCCTAACCCTTTGTTGGCAAGGTTTCTATGGTTGGATACCCTTCCTATCCTCAACCACTTCACATTTATTGCAATTAATTTTTTAAATAATTGAGTAATGGTAAAATTTAGGGCTGGGACCTGTGGAAGAGGCAGATCTGGGAAAACATGGGAGGAGATTGTAAACCTTACAACAGGATTGACTAAAGACTGCGTGGGCTGGTGCTATGCAATGCTGAAGAATACCCAACCTGCAGCATACAATATGACCTGGCTTACCTTCCCCTTCTTCCACCAGCACTCCCTAACAGTTATTCTCAACTTTCTTATTTCAACCCCACCACACACATTCCTGGCAGACAAAAGGTTGGTGATAGGAAGGGCATCAAATCATAGAAAACTTGTCAAAGGGTCGGGGATCCTCCTTGGTTTTGGTGATTTACATGATAAACGCACCCAGTACATGCTGTGAAGAAGTTTGGCGATTGGAAGGACCCTTAGTTGTGGTATGACAATCTCTCCTGAGCACTCGATGGAATGCAAGACACAGTTCCCTGGCCTGCCTGAGAGATCAGTGGCTCTGCTTCAGTACTGACTTGCTCTGTCGAAACCTTGCTAGCAGGGAAGGTAGACGTTAAAATGGCAATGATGATGATAAACTTACTTGTACGTTATTACGATGGTGTTTGGAACATAGCTTCACAAAGGTTCTTACATAAATTTGAGATGCGATGTTTAAATTTAAATATAAATACTTTAAAACAAACAGCTTTGTATCATAAGACCAAGTGTAGTTTGGTAGCAGAAGAGTTAAATAAAGAGAAATAAATATATTTTCGTTTCAAAATACAATTTTGATGACACACACACAAAACAAATTAGTGGGTGAAAGAATATAGTTGAATTTGAATTTTTTTAAATTTTTATTTGGTATCACATTTCATAATTCCCTTTACATGGGAAAGTTGCAGTTGGCTGGAGCTGACAATTCCACATGAGCAAAGAGGACACAACTATTGTTACCCCTTGGCTGTCAAAATCACACGTTTATTATTTTTTTAAATCATATAATCAGTGGTATTACATACTTGATAATTATATACATACACACATTATAATATAATTATATACACACACATTATAATATAATTATATACACACACATTATATATATATATATATATATATATATATATATATATATATATATATATATATATATATATATATATATATATGTCTTGTCTGCTGATCCTGTGAGTACACAGGAGAAATTCTAGAATAACAAGACTCAAACTTAGCTTTAATAAAGTAAATATGAGTGTGTATGTGTGTGTATATATATATACATACAAGAATGTATATGTGTGCATGTGCTTACTTATGGCTGTTCATTCAATCCTAATATATGGTATTAGGTACTTGCCTTAAAAATACTTTAAGTTTCATGGACACTTGGGGTCTTATAATGGAAAATTACTGTCCTGACTAAATATACCTATGAAATGTAAAGTATTTCAAAGACGTGTGTGTAATACCATGTATTAAAACATACATATTACTTCTATGTTTACATATCGAGGGCTGATTCTTTCATAACACAAAATCACACTCAAGTAACTACTTACATATATACACACACATACATAGATACATACACACATACATAGATACATACTTACAAATATGTATGTGTGCTTATGGTGGTTCATCCAATCTTTTGATAGTCGTTAGCAAAGATAATGGTGACAGCAGTTTCAATCTACATCAAGACATATCCACAAAGAAAAGGGAAGAAAGCCTATTGATTGATTGATCAGAGAGAGAGAGAGATAAAGAAGGATTCCAGGATCAGATGAGGATAGAGCAGGAGGTGAACAACTGGCAAATGGCAAGGCCAACACACAAATTATAAGATTTCTTAATTCTGGAATTCACTATTCAGTGGTACCATAATGGATGGTGAGGGATAAATGATTAGGAGAGGGGGGGGGGGTTATTTAGAAAGTATAAAAAAAGGATTTAGCAAAGAAAAATGATTTAGAGAGAAAGAAAATTATTTAAGAGAAAAATGATTTAGGAAAAAAAATAATATACACAGGTGTATGGTATAATTGGTATTGTCCATCTGGTTAGATCCCTAGTTCAAACCTTACTGTAACTCTTTAAACATTTACACACACACATATATGTGCAACACACTTCCTATCTCAGCCCTGTTGTTACAACAGTCATGTTCCCTATCACAAGACTATGGGTTCCAGCCCTACATTTGTCCCTGTAAATAGATATTTCTCCAAAGCTACTTATACATTTAATCAGGTATGTCATTTGTACATACATATATGGTGAACATTTATGTAATTATATACTAAAAATAAATCATTAAAATATCATTATCTTTAACTACAGCAACATGCCAGTAATCAACATAAACTATTGATTTGATTTTATGTAAAAAATTGATTTATCAAAACGTAAGCTCCTTAGATTGTATGATTGTCCATATATCCAGTAATCCTGGTTGTTATGATAAACCAATCCTGGGCTTCAAAAATTAAATACATTCAATGCTAGTGCCACCATTATTGCCGGCACTGGTCTACAAGTTAACCAGAAGATACAAAACAAAGATTTAAGGTAGTCAATAAATTAATTATATCCTAGAAGAGAGTGCCCCAGTATGGCCACAATCCAATGACTGTAACCAATCAAAATCATCCTGTGAAATGTGAAAGATTACCCATCCCCTTCTCACTGCAAGCTGCCCTTTTTTATAGACCACATCATTTAATGTTTCTCCCTGTATAGATATATACACACAAAAACACACATATAACATGTATATATATATATATATATATATATATATATATATATATATATATATATATATATATATATATATATATATACACATATAACGTGTATATACACACTCAAACACAAACAAATAACATGTATGGATATACATATATATACACACACACATGTGTATGGACATATATATATATATATATACACATACATACACACACATTCTTAATATTAATGGTGGAAGTAACTGTCACTATACTGATCTATAAATTTGCTATACAATGTGTATTTATGTTTGTGTGTGAATATATATATATATACACACATACACACATATATATATATATGTGTGTGTGCATGTGGCATGTAAATGTCTTAGGCATTATTTATCTAGTGTCTAATAACATGGTGCCAGGTTTCTCTAAGTAACTCTTCCAGAGATTTGAAAAGCGGGCCATTGTGGCGCCATCTATAACACGGTGGTCAGCTGACCAGCTGACCTGCATAATATGTGCCTTAACAACCTCTCCTTCGTGGTCAAATTTGGGTCGAACCTGATGGAAGAGAAAACAGAGAGAATTAGTTAACGGCAGAAATAAACATGTATATGTGCATATATATATATATATATATATATGCACATATATATACATATATATACATATACAGTCCAGAATTAGCCATCAAAACGGCTTGAGCTCAGCCGTCGGGGTCTTACTTGTTCCTATTACCCACTCTACTACCCTAAGTATTGAGTACTTTGGTGCGTTATGGTCCACCTGGTTCCTTACCACATTTCCTTCATTATATATATATATATATATATATATATATATATATATATATATAT
>OZ024749.1:27482371-27507371 GCA_964016885.1 Eledone cirrhosa | reverse complement strand
TATGTGAGTGATTTAATTTCTATGTGCTTATGATTTTATATCCACATATATAAATGTGAGTGGGGGAGTGTGTGTGTTTGTATGTTCGTGGTTATGTGTATATTTATGCATATACGCGCATGTATGTGTGATTATACTGATATGTGTGAGTATGAAAAAATATATTTATATGCTTGACTCCATAAGTATCAATGCGCATCTTATCAGCGCATTAAGCTTACAGAGATATTAACCTTGAAATTTTGTGTTTGCATCCATCTTTTTAGTATGCGTATACAAATTATACACACATTTTTGTAAAATATGTGTAAGGATTTTACATGTATATACACACACCGAACTGCTTTTAACCCTTTGTGTTTTCATTGGTCAATTTTGAACTGATATTTTGAATTGTTGTTATTATCAATAAATATACTTCATTATTTCTGAAGACGGCGTATATATGTGTTAGGTATGTATATTTAATCTTGATAATTTGTATAATTTTGTATAATTTTGTACATAGATCTGTTGAATATGCATACCAATTATAACACATATATACCCTAGAAACGATCGTTAAATAATGAATTTTTTTGTTTAATATAAGGAATTGTTTATTCATTATTTGTTTAATATTTTATCTTGACTCTGTATACCGTTTGTCTTTCACCGAAAGTGGTTTTTCATTGCATCTCTTCTTTCCATGATATCCGGAATACATTGAGTTCTTCATACGGATTGGACACTACCGTAAACTCTTGGTAGATTTATCTACATATATATACATATATATATTATAATTTTATATATATATATATATACATATATATATTATAATTTTATATATATACATATATATCATCATCATCAATTTACGTCCGCTCTTCCCTGCTGTGTGTATATATATATACACACACATAAAGAGAGAAAGAGGCAGATAGATGGTCACTGTGTGTGAGAGAGAGATAAAGAGAGATTGTGAGAAAGGTGTTTAGTGTACATCTGAGAGTGCTTAAGATATATATATCTGGACATTAAGCCTTTAGCATTTACATTACTCTATATTTACTATTGTATTTTTGTGGTAAAGATTTTATCTTACATTATCATCTCACATAATATTGAATCTATGAGATTTTGAGGTTATTTATTTTGAGAACACTACCTTAATGTCAGTATGGGTGGCCAGTTACAGCCGGCTAGAACAGAAAATGCAGAGAGAATTCTGGCCAGATATGGGCAGTTTAAATGCTAAAGGGTTAAACAGTGATGATGAGAGAGAGAAATAAAGAAAGTAAACAAAGGAGTACAACTTACTGATATCTTTCCCAGTGCACCAATGGCTACTTCAGGTGGCATTATTAATGGACGTGCATAGGTTCCACCAATCTGGGGAATATATATTAAAATAACTTATTATACATATATATATACATATATATATATATATATATATATATATATATATATATATATATATATATATACAGACACACAATATATATACATAATATATATATATATATACATAATATATATATATATATACATAATATATATATATATATACATAATATATATATATATATATATACATAATATATATATATATATACATAATAGTAATAATAATAATAAATTTGAAGACTGAAATCCAAAGAGGGCTCGATAAGGATAAATATATATCAAATATATAAGAACCGTAGAGCAAATATTTATTAAATAACAGATTAAAGCTTAAGCAAAGAATCGCTGCTTTCACCCTTAACGGGATCTTCTGAAACTAACAAAGTCAATCTGTAAACGTTTTTTCCCGTTCTTAGCCAGCGAACGTTCCACGAACCAAAGTATCGTTGCAACGTTTTTTGAAATATCCAGTTCTGCGTTTACAGATTGACTTTGTTAGTTTCAGAAGATCCCGTTAAGGGTGAAAGCAGCGATTCTTTGTTTAAACTTTAATCTGTTATTTAATAAATATATATATATACATAATATATATATATATACATAATATATATATATATACATAATATATATATATATATATATATATATACATAATATATACGGATTAACAAATAATAGTTAAATTCAGTCCACTTAGGTGAAGTCCAGTTATGGTATTCCAGGTAGTGGATGATATTAACGCTTGGCTTGGTTTGACTCAACAAGGCGTTTTCATAGTGATGCTGCGGGTATGCTGTAATTCCTATGTTGTAAACACTTGGAGTAATAATAAATCAGGAAAGAAGGTTTACATGGTTTGCTATGTAAACCTTCTTTCTATGTAAACCTGCCTTATGACAGCTGGTTTTCACGCCGTAACATTAGATACATTATATACCCCCCACCTAAGTAATGTCAGGGTCTCCTTAAATAGTTTATTGATAGCATTGTTGTAATAATTGTTGTTGTTTATTGTTCTAATTGAATGCCATAACTACTCCATATTTTCTTTTATTTTCTTGCCTGTGTATTTTCTTCATTCTCGCATGCTCCGAAGATCTGACTGGTTATAATTCTGTATTGGCGATCGAGTGACGCAAAATTAGGCGGATAGCGATCTCTAGACATACCAGTTCAGTGAAACAAATGTAAGCTATGTGATTAAAAACTTTTTTGTATAGCAAACCATGTAAACCTTCTTTCCTGATTTATATACATAATATATATATATATATATATATACATAATATATATATATATATATATACATAATATATATATATATATATATATACATAATATATATATATATATATATATATATATATATATATATATATAATGAAGGAAATGTGGTAAGGAACCAGATGGACTATAACGCACGAAAGTACTCAATACTTAGAGTAGTAGAGTGGGTAATAGGAACGAGTAGGACCCCGACGGCTGAGCTCAAACCGTTTCGACGGCTAATTCTGGACTGGAGTCCAGAATTAGCCGTCGAAACGGCTTGAGCTCAGCCGTCGGGGTTCTACTCATTCCTATATATATATATCATCATCATCATCATCATCATCATCATTTTACGTCCGCTTTTCCCTGCTTGCAAGGGTGGGACGGGTCTTATTCAGCACAGCATCTCTCCACTCGTCACAGTCCTTCGTCATCTCCACCGTGAGCTTCAACGATCTGAGGTCTGTTCTCACCACCTACGCCCATGTTTTTCGTGGTCTACCTCTACCACGTCTTCCTTCAACTGGCATTTCCTGGCACTTCTTCACCCATCGGTCATCCTCCATGCGCATCACATGTCCATACCACCTCAATCTCCTCTCCCATACACTACATTCTATCCCTCTCAGACAGTTTCTCTCTCAACACATTCATGCTGAGTTGCTCACGCACATTTACACTGCACATCCAACGGAGCATGCTTGCCTCATTTCTCTCCAGCCATTGCATATCCTCTGCAGTTGCTGCCCATGTCTCACTACCATGCAGCATCGCGCTCCTCACACAGGCATCATACAACCGGCCTTTCGTACGCAGGGAGAAACCCTTCTTCGACAGCAGAGGAAGCAGCTACCTAAACTTCTTCCAACCCGTCCTTATTCTAGATACTATGGCCTCGGAACACCCTCCTCCCATGCTAATCTGATCTCCTGGGCACCGGAAGCTATCCACCACTTCTATAGCGCCCTCCTGCATTTGAAAAATGTGTCTATCAATGCGCCTTCTACTGTCTAATTTCCCTGTACATCTACTGCATACATATTTCTCCCTACCTGTTAGTTTGCCTGCTATCCCGCTACATCTCTTGTGTACCCATAATATATATATATTTATATATATATATATATATACACATAATATATATATATATTGGATTGGCAGTATCGGTAGAGGGTCGGACGCCATGCTTTGACGCATAGAGTTACGGCCCTTGCCATTCTGAGTTCAAATCCCGCCGAGGTTAACTTTGCCTTTCATCCTTACGGGGTCGATAAAATAAAGTACCAGTAATGTACTGGGTAATTGCTGGTCTTGTGCCAAAAGTAGAAACAATTATATATATATATAGTATAAGGAGATCGGAATTAAGAGTATTCCGCAGTTCACAGTAATAATAATATTAGTTCATTCCTCAATCCATGAGAGCCGTTATTTGATGCAAATAACACGTGATTTCGCCCTACTCTGGGCAGTGTGTATATTAGCTTTCTCTCTATCCATGAGGCTAGATTTGACGTGAACAGCATCCACATTTGCTGACTGAGGATTCTGTGGACTGTTATACTGCACATTTCTGTGGTGAAACGAACTTGATTCGTATCAGCAAACTTATAGTTATAAGGTTATTAATTTAAAACTCTGCTTCAGAGATTTGATTCTGACTTAGTTTTTTTTTCTATTTAATTGCTAAACCTGTAGATATTGTTCTCCATACAGTAACGGTAAAAATCACTTGTAATAATTCTTTACACACATCTCACTGTGTAACACACTTCTCTTTGTCTAATATATTTATATTTGTATATATATATATATATATATACACACACACACATATATATAAATCAAGCCTGAAACAGTTCTATATGAACAAGACACGATCATCTGATCTGACATGTCTCACAATGGGACAACTCATCTAACCCATGCTATCATGGAAAAATGGATGTTAAATGGTGATGATGATGATGATGATATATATATAAACTCTGTCCAACCCATGCAGGCATGGAAAAGCGGTTGTAAAAACCATGATGATGATGATTGTATGTAAAACTTGAACTTTTGAACTGAAAGAATACAAAGTCCATTGAAAATGCAGTAAGCTCTCTTAGGAACTGGAATCATATGATCCCAGTTCCTAAGAGAAATAACAACACTACCAGGAGCTGGACATATCAATGGATTGACGGAATAAAACACACTTCAACAACATGTCTACCTGTCTTTCCCACACCAATTCGGACTGCTTGAAGAGGTCACAGCCAATGATGGCTGTCACCGAAATATATATAGCAGTATATCTATAATTTGTAATAAACGAAGCCAAATTTTACATATTTGACTTAACTCCGGAGTAAACAAACCAACCTGCGTACTTCGTTGAGAGTGCTCCAATCTGCATACTGAGGTGTCGGTAAACAACCAACATATACTCAAAATCATCATCATCATCATCATCGTTTAACGTCCGTGTTCTACGCTTGCATGGGTTTGGACGGGGTTTTCCCACTTGAGGCAAGAGTGATTGTCTTGCTCGCATAGGACTGTCTGGCGGGTTTTCTACAGCTGGATGCCCTTCCTAACACCAACCACATTTACAGTATATATATATATATTATGTGTGTGTGGAGTAAATAAAACAAAAACAAAATGAATAGAAGACACAAGGAAGCTAACACATTGATTGAGAAGGCCAGAAAATGTGTAACAAAAGAGCTTTGACAGTTAAATAAGCAACTGGTTACTAAACCAACCAAGGAATGAATTAGTTATATGACTAATAATAACACCACAGTGAAACTCTACTGGTGCATGTATTTTTTTTACAGCATAACATATATAACAGAGGATATATGCAGACTGGAGAGAAACGAAGCTTGCATGCTCCGCTGGATGTGTAATAGTAATATACGTGAACGGCAAAACAAACGAACTAAGGGAGAAATTAGAAATAAGAGGGATCAGATGTTGTTTACTCGAGAGAAGACTACGTTGGTATGGTCACGTGATGCGCATGAAAGACGACAGCTGTATAAAAAAGTGCAGGGCAATAAAAATAGACGGTAGCCACGGAGTAGGCAGACCCAGAAAAACCTGGGACGACTTGATAAATTCCAACCTCACACACTTACACCTCTCCAAGACAATGTCACTGGACCGAGATTTTGGCGCTACACAGTAATAGAGAAGACCCGCTTACCTAAGTACAAAGTGAAACCTACTACAGTCAGTAGGCACCTCTAACAAAATACACATCCGTCCCACTACCCCCACCCCATTCAATGTAAAGTTATGTTGGTACCACAACATCCAGCCCGAAACAAATGAGGTCGTGTAGGTGTCACGATAAAAAAACACACAGTCCACGCTGTAATGTGGCTGTGTAGGTAACACGGTAAAAACCTCCCAGTCCACACTGTAAATGTGGTTGGTGTTAGGAAGGGCATCCAGCCGTAGAAAACCCGCCAGACAGTCCTATGCGAGCAAGACAACCACTCTTGCCTCAAGTGGGAAAACTCCCGTCCAAACCCATGCAAGCGTGGAAGATGGACGTTAAACGATGATGATGATGATGATGATGATGAACAATAACAATATCTGGTTATATGATTTCACTTGGAGAATATTGTAAAACAGATACTAAACAAAAGAGGGAGAAAAGGAGGATAGAAAGGGGAAAAGAGAGGGAGATAAAGATTGAGGGAGGAGAGGAGATAGAGAAATGGAAAGAGAGGAAGAGGGGGAGATAGATACAAAGTGAAAGAGAGATACAGAGAGAAAAAATGATATAGAGATACATACAAAGAGAGAGAGAGACAGGTACAGAGAGGGGTGAGAGAGAGAGAGAGATATACAGAGTAAGAGATACAAGGTGAGAGAGAGGTGATATGCAGAGAAAGAGAGAGAAGTGATATGCAGAGAGAAAGAGGGAGAGAGAGCCAATATATCGTCATCTATTTAACAATAACAACAACAACAATAATAATACAATGATGAAAGAAGATCAACTTACACTTCCGATGTTTGAAAGACTGAATGTCCCTCCCTTTAGTTCAGCAGTACCAAGTTTTCCCTTGCTGCCGAGTTGTTGAAGTCGGTTCAATTCCTCGGCTATCTGGTGAATACTCAGGCTTTGCACATTCTTTATGTTAGGGACGACCAAGCCATCGGGTGTGTCCATTGCAACCCCAATGTTGTGGGCAGCCTACACAGAGAGACAAAAGGATATTGTAATGAGGGACATTGCTGATAAACTTGCTGAAGGCAGAGACAGAGAGAGAGAGAGAGAGAGAGAGACATGGAGAGACAGACTGAGAGAGAGAGAGAGACATGGAGAGACAGACTGAGAGAGAGAGAGAGAAAGAGACAGACAGACTGAAAGATAGAGACAGACCAACAGACTGACAGATGGAGAGACAGACAGACAGACTGACTGACACAAAAATATATACAGAAAAGATAGGTATGTGGAGATAAAATGGAAGAGTGTATTTGTGTGTGTATATGTAAGCATGCATGTGTATGTGTTTCTGTGTGTGTGTGTGTGTGTGTATATATATAAAAATCTACATATATATCAACATCATTTAAAATCATACCAGTTTCAGGTATGGACAAGGTCTTTTTCAGAACAGTATCTTTCCTCCACTCATTGCATTCCTTTGTCATCTCTTTCCTGAGCTTCAGCAATTTGAGATCAGCTCTCACCACTTCTGCCCAGGTCTTTCTTGGTCTTCTACCGTGGTTTCCCTCCATTGGGATTTCCTGCCACTTCTTTACCCAGTAATCATCATCCATGCGCACCATATGTCGATACCATCACAGTCTCCTCTTCCTGCACACTACATCTGGTTCCTTTTATATTCAATTTCACTCTAAGTTCACCCGATGATTTGCCTTTGTCACTTATTGACATTGCACATCTATCGAAGCATGTTTGCTTCATTTCTCTCCAGCCTATGTATATCCTCTACGTTCATTGCCCATATCTCACTACCATGCAACAACGCACTTTGAACACAGGCGTCATATAGCCAAACTCTCATTCATAAAGAGAAACCCTTTGCTGTGAACAGAGGTAGTAGCTCTCTAAAATTCTTCTATCCTGCCTTTATTTTAGCTTCTATGCTCTCGGAGCCCCCTCATCCACTGCTAATAAGTGATAGTAAGAGATACTTAATCTTGACGAAGGACAATAACCCAGAAACAACGTTGTCGATTGTCTCCCTCTGGAACCACTAGAACAAGAGGATGATGATGGTCTCCAACCTTTTTTATACCACAGACCGGCTTCATGTCGGACAATCTTTCCACTGACCGGTAGTTGCACATGTGTTATTTAAGTGCATTTCGATAAAAAGAGCAATAATAAAAAGAACAATTTATTAAAATAGATGAATATTGAATATTTAAACTAAAGTCCAATATTCAATCTATCTATTATATAATTTTAAACAAGTTAATTATTTCTTTGTAGTCTGGTAGCAAATGATCCATGGCTCAGTGGTTGGGGGCCTCTGATCTAAAAAGCATAGCTTAATGAGGCTGTCTGCTTGCAAATGAATCGAATATTATTATTATTCGAAATAAAACTCACAAATACATTTACACACGTATATATATATATTTGGTGTGGGATGCTTAAAGCGTCTGTATGTGGTAGGCCGTTTGAGCATTCAATGCTCTTACAGAGCAGAGTATAATATCACATAAGAAACGGAGAATCAGTGGTGCGACGAATTAGAATTTATTAGACATATTACAATCTTTTCTCTGGCGACCAGTACGAGGCACGATCGATGCAATGATCGAACCTGACTCTGAAATCGCAAGTTCTTCAGATACGTCTCAATCCCTCGAAGCAGAGTTTCCAAATATGGAAACGTATCTGAAGAACTTGTGATTTCAGAGTCAGGTTCGATCATCGCATCGACCGTGCCTCGAGCTGGTCGCCAGAGAAACGATTGTAATATGTCTAATAAATTCTAATTCGTCGCACCACTGATTCTCCGTTTCTTATGTGATATATATATATATATATATATATATATATATGCAAAAGTTTTATTTAAAATTGTTGGGTTACAACAAGTAAATATTTTATAACTGATATAAAGCACTCAACAAGTTTTGGAGTAGATATACGATATTAAACAAATGGAAACTATATTTATAAAACCATATTTATTTCATTATACATATTTCAGGGATACCATATTAAAAATATGGCATGCCTTCTTCAGATAAAATACAATATATAAGCAGTTTTATAAATAATTTTGACGTACTGTGCTTAACACTAAATATTTATAAACATCTCACTACCAAACCAACTTCTTACATGAAAGTTGATCAATATTTATGGTACGTCAAAATTATTTATAAAACTGCTTATATATTGTATTTTATCTGAAGAAGGCATGCCATATTTTTAATATGGTATCCCCGAAATATGTATAATTAAATAAATATGGTTTTATAAATATAGTTTCCATTTGTTTAATATCGTATATATATATATATATATATATATATATATATATATATATATATATATATAACAAATGAAACAATGGAGTTAAGGATTCATGTTTATCCCTGTAATTTAAGGAACTCAAGGGAAAATCACCAGGCTCTTCAAAATACAATAGAGAGAGGAGAATACACAAAAGAGTGTGTTTTCAATTACAGGGGCTATAAGGCCACTAGAGTGAAAAAACATAAAAACGTATATTCTCCTCTCTATATTATATAACTATATATAAATTCATTAAAGTATTACCAAATACAATTTCACACCAAATATTGATTTATTATTGTTTAGGGCGGTGGATTGGCAGTATCGGTAGAGGGTCGGACGCCATGCTTTCCAGCATAGTTACGTCCCTTTACGATCTGAGTTCAAATCCCGCCGAGGTTGACTTTGCCTTTCATCCTTACGGGGTCGATAAAATAAAGTACCAGTAATGTACTGGGTAATTGCTGGCCTTGTGCCTAAAGTAGAAACAATTATTGTTTACAGTTTTTATATTTGAAAACTAAATTCTTTATATATATATATATATATTAATGTGAGGAAGGGATAAAATGAGGAATGACAACAACAACAACAAACCTTGTAGGTAATATTCTCACAATTGGAATCGACTGTAGCATTGAGTACTGGATATTCTAACAGAGCTAACGACGTGGACTATAATGAAGAAAGGGAACAGAATTAATTAAAACAATTTATAGAATCAAAGATAACACAGATGTGACTGTGTAGTTAACAAGTTTCCTTCACAATTACAATTTAATTAGTGGTGATGGTAGTGGTGGTGGTTGAGGTTATGGTAATGATGGGTGGTGGTGGTAGTAATGATGGTGGTGGTAGTGGTGATGGTAATGATGATGGTCGTGTTGGTGGTGGTAGTAGTGTTGGTACTGGCGGTAATGGTAGTAATAGTGGTGCTGGTGGTAGTGGTGTTGGTACTGGTGGTGATGGCAGCGGTGATAACAGTAGTGATAGGGACGGTGCTGATGGTCATGGTAGTAGTAATGATGGGTGGTAGTGGTGGTGGTAGTAATGATAATGGTGGTGTCGGTGATGATGTTTGGTAGTAGTAGTGGTGATGGTAGTAGTAGTGGTGGTGGTGGTGGTGGTAGTGATAATAGTGGTGTCGGTGATGATGGGTGGTAGCAGTAATAATAATGGTGGTGGTGTCAGTGATGATGGGTGGTGGTGGTGGTGGTGGTGGTGATAGTGATGGGGGTGATGGTGGCGGTGAAGACTAATTCTACAAACCTTGATAATAAATGGCATGAAAGACAACTTGAATCCTCTGGCCTTGCTAGCAGACTTGAGATCATATCTCAACTGAACTAAACTAGACATGTCTATATCATCATAGTAACCAAAGTGAGGAATTGCATGGGCGGCATTCATACTTCTCACCATTGCCTTACGGATACCCCGTATAGGTTCCACGCTGTCCTCTTGGACTGTGTCCAGAAGTTGTTTAACTGGTCGAGCTATCGGGACAGACTTTGGTTTTTTAGTTGCAGGAAGTGGTGCTGTCTCTACGAGAGGCTCTGAAATAAGAGAAAATAGAAGAATATATAGAACTAAATATATAATACATATGTGTGTATATCTTCGTACTTACAAGCACACACACACACTTTTACTTACATATACAAACACATATCCTCTTAGCTTCGTACAGACGTATAACACACACACATGTGCACGCACAATTATAGCTCTTTATACAAAATGTTTTTTTTTTCCATTTCAGGCAGACGTGCTCCATCATCCACTTTTCTAAAAAAAAATATATCATACACAAAACGCCAGCACCAACAGTTTTCCAAGAGATGGCAATATGAATGGACCTGTTATTTTTATCTAAAGACATTTTTTCCAATTCCAACCCACCCGTCCCTTCAATCTATCTAATTTCTCATTTTTTCTTCTGATGAAGGACTAGCGTCTGAAACGTTAAGACCCTCTTCCTGCTATTTCAAGCGTTAATCTAATATATTCATTCCATATACTGTACCGATTGTGTTGTTATTTCTGTTTACCTTTTACATATATATATATAAAATTTAATTTTAGGTTTAACCCTTAAACCGGCTGTATCCGACCAGAATTCTCTCACCTCTTTCTGTTCAAACTGGCCGCTCATTCTTAAGTTAAGATATTGTTCTCAAAATAAATAACATCAAAATCTCGTAGATTCAATATTATGTGAGGTAAAGCCTTTACCACAAAAATACAACAGTATATATAGAGTAATGTAAATGCAAAAGGGTTAATCAATACATATCATTCTAATCGATGGTGAATTTCCAATTCTTTTTGGTCATCAGAAACAGATCTATCTGTGATTGGATGGTCATATTTGGAAGTACGACCATTAAAATATAACTTATTCATTATGTGAATAACATGTTTTATTTAACACCTTAAATTGTATTTGTTTCTATTTGTATATATGTATTAAAGCCTGGTTAGTTTCTCAATTGATATATCTATATATCGTTTAAAATTATTTTATATATATATATATATATATATATATATAAAGTTTAGCTGACCAAGATACTCTCAGGGAATGACAAAATGAGGTTTATTTTTCAACATTGTCCCTGGAAAGAAACAATGCAGTTATTAATAAGAAGAGTTGAAATTAATGCATGGAAGATTTCACAGTTCTACCATTACTCCTTTCATAATCAGCCTATGAACTTTTCAGTCTACCCTCGTACTCTATATAACATATCAGAGGTTCTGAGCAGTGAGTAGAAGAATATACAGAATTAAATATATAATATAATGTGATGTAATAAATATATAATATACCAGGGGGTTTGAAATAACAGATAATAGAACTAAATATTTAATGTATATATATATAATATAAAATGTATATCATCATCATCATCACCGTTTAACATCCATTTTCCATGCTGGCATGGGTTAGACAGGTTGTCCTATTTGCGGCAAGTCGAGGGCAGATGACCATGTTTTGCTCATACAGAACTGATTTTGGCTTGGTGTCTACAACTGGATGCCCTTCCTAACACCAACCACATTTACAGTGAGTACTGGGTGCTTTATGTCATGACACCACGACTACTTTACAGTGTGAGTTGGGTGGGTGTTATAATATAATATACCAGGGGGTTAAAAATAACAGAAAATAGAAGATTATACAGAACTAAATATATAACATATGTATACATAATATAATATAATAAATACACTTAGTAGAATGTGGGATTGTATGCAAGTGAGATGTTGGCCCCCAACCTATATGAGGTTAGTAACCCCACTTGAGTACAGACACGGTCTGTGAAGACCTGTCCAAATCTTTGCTAGTGAGGAAAACAGACATTAAATGATGATGATGATGATATATAATATATATATATATATAATACATAATGCATATATAAAAACACCAGTTTAATAATGAGTAAATTAACTATATTACTAAATCCCTCCAAATTCTTGATTGTTTTCAAAATTGCTTGAAAATTATTAGAAATATTGTAATGAAAAGGTTAAAACTCACCAGGTGGTGTTCGTTTCAGGTTTTCGATATGATTTAAGATATCTTCTTTGAGAATTCTACCATCTTTACCAGTTCCAATCACAGAACTTAATTGAATCTGTACAGATGAAAACAAAATTTAATAATAATGGTGGCGCCCCAGCATGGCCTCAGCCAGAACAGGTAAAAGTAAAAGTCAATGTTTCAGACAGGTACATATGCAGGTTTGGTAGAAAATAATTGATAACTGGTGCCATGATAAAATGCATCTGGTGCATCTGGTAAAATGTTGAAGTGTATGTGAAATACACAGAATATAAAACTACTAGGCACTGCATACATATATTGCATACAATAACCAGGACTTACATATACAAAGCACAGAAAATAACACTACTAGGTATTGCGCACAAATATATATTACATAGAGTGGCCCAGAACTTACATATATGTACAATATACAGAAAATAAAACTACTAGGTACTGCACATATATATTACATAGAGTGATCCAGAAGATATATATAAGTGAAATGTAGCCCCCAGCCCATCTGAGAAGTCAGTATCTCTGAAGAAGTACAAGCTCAGTCTGTAATGATCCATCCAACACTTGCTAGCAGGGTAAATAGGCATTAAATGACGGTGGCGATAATGATGATGATGAATACTTAGTTGACTTGTTGAAGCATTGGAAAATTTGATATGTGCTCACCCAGCATACAAATGATACTTGGTTTGATTCCCAGCAGATATCCCTGAACAACAGGGCTGCCATTTTTTATAGATATAATAAGTTTGGCTTTTACACCTACCTACAAACACTGAATTGAAGATAGCGAGTTTATCTTTTGAAAGGTGCTCACCCAGCATACAGGAGATACTGGATCCGATTCCCAGCAGTCTGACATTTTTTAATATTTTACTGCCCCAGGAAAGGATTACACATTGAAGTTGACTCTTACAGAAATAAGGAAACACTGAAGCTAAACAGTAGAATAATGTTTAGTCTGGCACTGTCTTGCTCTCTGGCATTCCATATATGGCAGTTATAATAATGTGGTAGAGGGAAAGGATGATGATGACAACGATGATGATGATGAGATGGAGGAGGAGGAAAAAGAGAGAAAGGCAGAGGAAGAAAGAAAAGAAAGGAAAAAAAGAAGTGGAAAACAAAAAGAGGAAGAAAGTTGTAAAATGAAGACGAAGAAAAAACATGAAAGAAAGAAGAACAAGACAGAAGAAAACTAAGTAGAAAGAGAAGAAGAATGAAAGAAAAATCACCTTCTTTTCTATTGAAATCCTTCTGACAGCTGGCGTTGCCAAAGTCTTCATCACCTGGAGTCGTCCACGAATTTCTTCCTCAGACTTGCTGTCTTCTTCATCAAAAGTATCTACTTGTTCGTTAGTAGTGGAGTCTCCTTGCAACTCTATGTCCACCAAGGGAGCACCAACCTTCGCGACATCGTCAATGTTGTAATAAAGCCGTCGTACAACCCCATCGTAACGGCTCGTTATCGTTACTGATGCCTTGTCACTTTGTACTTCACATATACTGTCAAACTGAGCGACTTCATCACCGATGTTGATAAACCTACAAACACAGCATGGATAAAAGATTTGTTTAATGACATTTCCATACTTCATTACATAATAATAATTGTTTCTACTTTTGGCCCAAGGCCAGCAATTGCCCAGTACAATACTGGTACTTTATTTTATTAACCCCGTAAGGACAAAAGGCAAAGTTAACCTCGACGGGATTTGAACTCAGACCGTAAGTGGACGTAACTATGCTAGAAAGCATGGCGTCCAACCCTCTACCGATACTGCCAATTCACCGCCCTTAATAATGTTTCTACTTTAGGCACAAGGCCAGCAATTTTGGAGGAGGGGAAAATCGATTAAATCGACTCCAGTGCATAACTGGTACTTATTTTATTGACCCTGTATGGATGAAAGGCAAAGCTAACCTTGGCGGGATTTGAACGCAGAGCATAAAGGGCCGTAACTCTATGCTGCAAAGCATATTGTCCAACACTATAAATACTGCCAGCCACTGCCCTTATAATAATAATAATAATTTCTAATTTAGGCTCAAGGTTAGCAATTTTAGGGAGGTAGGTATAAAAACCAAACTTGCTATCTTCATTTTGATATTTGTGCCTACCAAGGTACGTGTAAAAACCAAACTTGCTATCTTCGGTATTTGACGAACTCTTACTTATGGTCATGAATCTTGGGTAATGACCGAAAGAATATGATTGCGAATACAAGCGGCTGAATTGGGGTTCCTCTGAAGGGTCTTTAAAGTAACGTTACTCGATAGAATGCGTAGTTCGGAGATCAGAGAGTCATTCTAGGTATAGACCCTGAGCAAGATGGTTAGATAACATCCATGAGTTATGGGACTTTTCCATACAAATTGAAAGGAAAATACAGCACAAGCTAGATATTGTAGACATTGCTAAGAAGAAAGTGTGTCTGGTAATAAATATAGTATATCCATTTGTCTGGTCATGAACATAGCATATCCATTTGATGCTAGGGTAAAAGCAGAATATTTTACAGATTTTCTTCTTCGCTCACATATTCCTGAGAGGGTCGTAGGGACTGAGTCCTCAAACACTTCTTCCAGCGGGTCCTGTCAGAAGCAACCGTCTGCAACTGATCCAGCTGGATCCCCAAGCATAATCACCCAAGCTCATGGATATTATCTAACCATCTTGCTTGGGGTCTATCCCTGGGTCTCCTGCCGGTTGGTTTTGCCCATAAAATCTGTCCAGCGATTCTTTTGTGAGACAATCTAACCACGTGCCCATAGTATCAGAGCTGTGATCTCCTAATTCGGAGAAGTAGCGGCTCCACCAGAAATGACTCTCTTATCTCCGAGTTACACACTTTAAAGACTCTTCGGAGGAATCCCATTTCGGCCGCTTGTATTCGCGATCGTATTCTACTGATTTGAAATATGAAATCTTCAAATGCTGGAAAATTTAGAATAATATCTTTATACAAGGTGAGGCAAAAATACCTCCCACCTTTTAACAGATGATCGTGTAAAATATGGGAGGTTTTTCTGCTGCACCCTGTATAACAACTTGACTGATGATAAAAGAAATTTATTGGAAACCTACCATTCTTTTATGTTCACCTCTTTGATTCCTTCACCAATATCTGCCAAAGTAAACTGTACAATTTCTCCACACCTCGCTGTTGAGAAATGAAACAGAAAATATTTAATTTATAGGAAGTCAGTCATGTGGATAGTTAGAAGTTTATGTAAAATTAGAAATGGGTAGAGAAAGAATACTTAGATAGAGAAGTAGGGTTTCAATCCTTGCTAGGAAATTAAACAAAATCATTTTATGGCAGTGCCCTAGTATGGCCACAGCCCATGGTATGGAAAAGATAAAAGAGTAGCCTTTTCAATAGAAACCCCACATCTATTATTAAATCTTAACATCCTGAAATGACTTAGCAGAGAATATCTAGAAACTGGTTTATTAATTAAAATGTTTATAGTGTCTATACTAGTAAACAGATTGTTGTGAAAATTTGCAGTATTATTTCTTAATATCTTGTAATAACTTAGCAGACAATATCTAAAAACAGGTTAATTGAAAAGTTTATAGTATATTTACTTGTGGACAGATTGTTGTAAACTAAAGACTAATTTCTAATGTGATGCAATCATAGTGTCTTGTTTTGTGTCTTTAACAATGTCATGCTAATGTGGTTTCTTAATTCAAATATTCATAGTATCTTTACTAGCAGACAGAATATTGAGAAAATTTGAAATAAACTAAGACTTTAATATCTAATGTGATGCAGTCATATTGCTGTTTTGTACTTTTCAAGAATGTCTTGCTAATGAAAGGCAAAGTTGATCTTGGTGGGATTTGAACTAAGAATGTAGAGAACTGGAACATACACAGAAGCATCTAACTAATCCAATACTCCAATGACTCTGCTAATTTGCAACCTTCATGTCATAAACACCCAAACCAAAATGACCAACACCCAGACCAAAATGACCAACACCCAAACCAAAATGATCAACACCCAAACCAAAATGACCAACACCCAAACCAAAATGACCAACACCCAAACCAAAATGACCAACACCCAAACCAAAATGACCAACACCCAAACCAAAATGATCAACACCCAAACCAAAATGATCAACACCCAAACCAAAATGACCAACACCAAGACCAAAATGACCAACACCAGACCAAAATGAGCAACACCCAAACCAAAATGATCAACACCCAAACCAAAATGACCAACACCCAAACCAAAATGACCAACACCCAGACCAAAATGACCAACACCAGACCAAAATGAGCAACACCCAAACCAAAATGATCAACACCCAAACCAAAATGACCAACACCCAAACCAAAATGATCAACACCCAAACCAAAATGACCAACACCCAAACCAAAATGACCAACACCCAAACCAAAACCAAAATGACCAACACCCAGACCAAAATGACCAACACCAGACCAAAATGAGCAACACCCAAACCAAAATGACCAACATCTAGAACAAAATGACCATTAATATACAACATAAGAAGTAAAGTAATTTCAGTGAATATTTTTACCTGCTGAAAGATGTAGAGCTCTCTTACATTGGTTCAAACTGCCAGAATATATGTGACATTGTCGTAAGCAGCCATTTTTAAGCGTTGCAGGTGAGTGGAATATACGTAGCTTACATCCTTTCCCTGTGGTATTACATTGTCTCTTCGGAATCTGAAAAAGTGAGAGGGAAAAAATAGAGGATCTTTAAAATTAGACACCCTTCTTCATAATTTATTTATAAGTCATAAAAGATTGACAAGATCCCAAACCCCACTCACTTACTGAATGGGGTGGAACTCGTCAGATCAGACCAAGGAGACAATGTTTCCAATAGTCTTTCTTGTTGCTGATACTATTTACCAGTTGCAATCATTAACATCATTATTAATGTTTAATGTCTATTTTCCATTCTCAGATGGGTTAGACAGGTTTCATGTTCTGAGGCTAGACTGGTAAGGTGGCCATGCATTGCTCATTGTTTTTGGCTCAAGACTCTCCTTAACGCCAACCACTTTACAGCATGTATTGGGAGCATTTTATAATAGTACCAGCACTACCAGCAGTAATATAATAAAAGCCATGTGTATTTATCCGTCACACACTAGAGATGACTGACGAAAGAAGGGGTGGTTACGTCGACTAAGGAAGGAAGAGGTGATGACGTCAAGTGAAGAAGGAAGGGTGGCAGCGTCTAACATTCGCTACACCTGTGTGAGTATGTATAGCGAATTAGCTACACACATTGGCTGTTATGATTGTGTGAGTATTTGTATGTGTGTGTTTGTGTAAATTATATTCATAAATAATATTTGTGTGAGTGTATATGTGTTTATTTAGAAAGATACATAGACAATAGAATTACAAACACACAAATCTACACATACATATATATATAAACAGACACACTAAGAAAAAAATGTATTATTACATGCACACACATCTATGTGATGACTGAGGAAGGAGGGGTGAGAAACTATAGAAGTCAAGCGTTCTAAGATTCGTCACAGCTGTGTGTTTGTAACAAACATCTCTTTTTTATATTATGTATAGATATTACAATTAGCCATAATTTTTTATGGCACAGGGCCAGCTAATCTATATATAAATTTGAGCAACTCCCGTCCATCTTTCCGTCACACATTAGAGATGACTGAGAAAGGAAGAGGTGATGATGTCACACACTAGAGATGATTGAGGAAGGAAGGGGTGATGACAAACTATGGAAAACAGCGTCTAACATTCACTCTGGACAAGGCAATAGTCCAGTCTGTCATGTAGTGTTAAGTGACTGAAAATACAAGATTTCTCTCTAGTCAAGACACCAGTCCATGCTGCTGTCGCTCGACATTTTATTTCAGTTGAGTGGACTAGAGCAACATGAAATGAAGTGATTTGCTCAAGGATGAACAAAACACACTGCCAGGTCATCGAATCAAACCAACACTCACCTCATTACAGGATTAACAGTTTAACCACAAGGCTAGCACATTCATTTATAAATAAATGTATAAAAATAGAGAGAGAGGGAAGAGGGAGAGAGAGGGAAGTGGAGAGAGAAAGAGGAATGTGTACAGCATATCTACATGTGATATCTCTGATGCCGGCTAATGTTTATTCATGGCTTCAATCAGAAAAACTTCAGACAAGCATCACAAATTTTAATGTTGAAATGAAAGATAAGTCACATCTGATGTAAAATAACTGAACCATTGATGGGGGATGGGGGTATAGAGGTGTGTGTGCGTGGGGGGGGGGGGGTTATGAGACAAGTCGGGTCAGGAGACCATGTCATGCCCATACAGACCTGTATTTTGGCTTGGTTTCTACGGCTGGATGCTCTTCCTAATACCAACCCTGTTACAGTGTAGACTGGGTGTTTTTTGTCATGTCACCAGCACAACCACCTACACATATATATATTTATATATTGCTCCAGTTCACTCAGTTGTAGAAATGAGTTGTGGCATCACTGGTGCCAAGCTGTATCGGCTTTTGCTTTTCTCTTGGACAACATCAGTGGCATGGAGAAAGGAGTCTGCTGGTCTTCCACAAACAACCTTATCCAGACTTGTGCCTTAGAGGGGACATTTCTAGGTACAAATCCCATGGTCATTCATGACCGAAGGGGGTCCTTACTCTTATATATATATATGTATATAATTCGTAGCATACAACACCACAACCAACAACACTGCCACCACTACCACCACTATTACTACCAATACTGCCACCACCACTATTACTACCAACAACACTGTTACCACCAAGAACACTACCACCACCCAACAAACACGAGAATACCCCACCCATCCCGTTCCACCAGTCAGTTGTTTATCCTTGACAATGAAGAACCTTAATAACGTATGAATATGTATTATAATGTATGTATGTGTATAACATGTATGTATATAACATCTATGTATTGTAACGTCTGTGTATATGTATTATAATTGTTTCTACTTTAGGCACATGGCAGGCAATTACCCAGTGCATTACTGGTACTTTATTTTATCGACCCCGTATATGTATTATAATGTGTTTGTATATGTATTATAACGTGTGTGTGTGTGTGTATTATAGCATGTATGTATGTACTACAACGTCTGTATTATAACGTGTGTGTGTATTTAATAACATTAATGAAGTTTCTAATTTATGCACAAGGCCAACAATTTGGAGAGGTGAATAGAAAGTCAATTATAGCGACGGCTATACTTTATTTATCGACCCTGAAAGGATGAAAGACAAAGTTGACCTCGGCGGAAATAACCAGAACAAATACTGCGTTGCATTTGTCCAGCGTTCTACCTATTCTGCCAACCCACTGTGTAACATGAATAACAAGAACGAATAACCATTGTAAAATTCACCTTCGTTGAAGATGAGAGACAAAGAGAGCTGTAGAGAGTGCGAGAGACAGAAAGCGGGTGGGTGAGAGAGACAGGAAGCTGTGGGTGGGTGAGACAGGGAGATGGGGGGGGAGGGCAGAATGCGTGTATTTTTATCTGAACGTTGTGTGTGTATTTATGTGGAAATCGAGTGGCTTAGTGGTTAGGGTGTTCATTTTACAGTCAGAAGGTCGTGAGTTCGATTCCAAGCGGTGTGTTGTGTCCTTGAGCAAGACACTATATATCATATTATTCCAGTCCACACAGTTGGCAAAGCGTGCTTATAATTCAAAGGGCCGGGCTTGCTACACACCATGTCATGCAAAATCTCCCTGAGAATTATGTTAACAGTACACGTGTCTGTGGAATGCTCAGCCACTTGGACGTTAATTTTACGAATAGGCTGTTCCGGTAGTGAAACAACTAAAACACTCATCGTAGGAAACGCTGTACAGTTTGAATACGTGTTGTGTGTGCACGTGTGCATCAACTTTTACAGGTTTCAGTCACTACACTGCGGCTATGCTGGGGCACCACCACCTTGAAGGTTTTCAGTCGATGACATCGAGTTCAATATCATTTTAGTCTGTTACGTATGTTATTGATTTCTATTTATCGATACCGTTACGTTACGGGATATAAACAACACCGTTGTAAACATACACACACATAGAGGAACCGACAAGCGAACCCTATATGTGTGTGTGTATATATATATATAAGTGGTGGGTAGAGCATGAGCAATGAATTCGGTAAATATAAGATGAAAGGCAAAGTTGATTATTTCGAACCGTAAAGTCAGGGACCCTCCCCCACCCTACTATCAGTGTTTTGCTGTTGGCACATACATACATCTCTCTCTCTTACCGTGTAAAAGCATGAACACCATCACATCACCATCTTACTTAGCACACATTCGTCCTCAACAACAACGCACTATATAAAATATCCAAGGTGTCTTCTTTAAGTAGTTATTATGTAAGAAACGAAATTAGGTTTACAGCAGAAGGAAGGGTGATTGTGTGGCATTCATGCCCTTCTATTATTAATTTGCCTTGAAGCTGTACTGTGATCAATTGGTTGTTTTTGTTTTTACATAAGGTATATTGCCATATTTACGAACGTACACTATACAATTACCGATTTCCCAATCCACCGCTGCTTCTAAGAATTTAAGCAAATGTCCAACCTCAACCCCTACTATTTGGGACCCGAGAGTATGTATGCTAAATTTGTAGGGTTGACTATTATATGGATACTATTTTTGAGGGGCTCGAAATTCAAACTAGAATCCAAAGTACCATATCAGTAGCAAAAGCCTAGCTGATCTCTAAACGGCTAAAAAGAAAAATCCAATGAATTACCGATTCTATGCATCAAAACATACGCCCTAGTAAATAACAAAATCTATACACAGACCATGTAAACAGACAATGAGACGAACGCTGAAGCATAATGTAGACATATTTTGGTAATTTTTTTGTTTCAGACATGTATTTGCAATAATATAAATTTACCCTAAATTCATGTCGATTTTGTAAGTGTTATTTATACGTACAGGGTGATACCTTGACCCACATATGTTGACCTGTTGTCCGTGAAATACTAGGATTACCTTTTATACGAAACCAAAGGAAAATTCCAGAGTTTTGCTCCAAAATAGGGGTAGACTTTTACACGAGATCGACTATTACTCGAGTACATATTATATATATATATATAGACATTCAATAAAAACACCAGGATTTTTTTCATTCTGACGACTGAAAGCAGATTTGTTTGCTTTCAAGAAACCACTGGTAAATGAAATAATTATCTTATGTTGTTTATTACATAACTAATAAGCTCTGTAACCTACATAGAGCACTTTTTTCCTGGACCTTTCCGATGGAATTACTTCATTTATATATATATATATATATATATGTGTGTGAATTCCAGGTGTATAACGGGAGGTGAGCACGTTAGTAGAGTATAGGCATCTTTATTTTATTATGGGAATGATTTCTACAGGACTAGAACTGTTTAATTCGTAACAGATCATCATCATGGCTTATCAAATGCAATAATTAAGCTTAAAACTGGGAGAAATACAACTAATCGTGCTTCAAAAGAACGTTTTTTTTTAAAAATAATTATTCTCGCTACCTCGCCAAAAGAATAATAAACAGTAGATGTAAACCGGTCGTTAATGTGCCAGATTTAAGAGGTCAAACCTGTATATTTTATTTATTGATCACAATCTAATGTTGAATCTTGGTCGCACCAAAACAATGACCATAGCACAGTGTTAACTTGGGTAAAATATCTCTAGTAGCCACCAAACAAACATAGTAAAAGTTTGCTAAAGTGAAACACAGGTACGCTATACTCCTGTGTTGTAAATTAAACGAAGACGACACGAGGTGAAAGAAATATCATAGCTTTAATTAGGGATCGATTGCAAGATCACAACATTGGCAGCTGGCAAGGAGAGAGAGAAGAAATATTAATACTAAGGAAGCTCTTCAGGAACTCACTGACTAATTGAAATTTAATTAATAATTAATTTACATAATAATGATGATGATGATTTATAAAAAACATAAACGGGTGAAATTAGACTTGCTTAAATGATATACAAACACAACAAATTGTATATATATATATATATATATGTGTGTGTGTGTGTGTGTGTAAGTAAGAAAAAAAATACTTGTAAGTATGTAACAACCAAGAATAAAATAAAATTTAAAAATATGGAGTGTAAATTAAGCGATGTGGAAAAAAAGAATCGAGGTGAGTAAATATAAATGGTTGTTGCTTACGCGGAAAGCAAGTGTGGCGAGGTTGTTTGATCGAAGACGAACAAGGTTGAGCAAGGAAGACATGTTTCTACGAATGTTTTTTTCAGTCGGTGACGGCCTTGGTTCAAAACCTCGCGAGAAATTTTACGAGAAACTACGAGATAAGGGGTTGAGAGTGGGTGGTGCAAGGGAAGGACAACAGAGGTTGGGGTTCAGATATATTGATGTGAAAACAATTGAGCAGGTGCAAAATGTAGGATACTAAACTTGGTGGTGGTGATGTACAGTAGAATTTCGTCTGGTTAGCCGTCTTTTTTAACCAGCCCAGTTTTTTTTTTAATGAAATTAGAGATTGTTGAAGGTCAAAATGGACTAAATGCTTGTTAAATGAGGGCCAGGCCCTCTGTTAGGTTTATCGTTCGCTTCCCTAACCGTTAACTGAAGGACTGTGGTGATAGATCCCGGTCTTCACATTGACACCGGGTAAACACGATTTGTGTTATATGGGAAGGTTTTTTTTATAAACTGCTAATTAATACGTATGTGTACAGACCGATTAAATGTTTGACCAGCACAACATGCTGTTTGGTGCTTTATTTTATTTTACACCGAGCTTCAACATAATTGTTTCTACTTTTTGGCACAAGGCCAGCAAATACTCAGTGCATTACTGGTACTTTATTTTATCGACCCCGTAAGGATGAAAGGCAAAGTTAACCTCGGCGGGATTTGAACTCAGAATGGCAAGGGCCATAACTCTATGCGTCAAAGCATGGCGTCTGACCCTCTACCGATACTGCCAATCCAACGCGCTTCAACATAATATAAACAAAAAGAGAATGTTAAATGTTGTGCGTAGATTTAGTCTGAGTAGGTAAAGGGACGTAACTTGTGTATATTTTAGTTTCTAACATTGGCTGTGTTTAAGAGGTCCTTCGCTTTGCAACCCCATGGTGTCAGATTGACTCCTGCTACTTTTCATCTTAGGCAAATTACTTCTACTACTCCGTTTACATTTGTAGGCTGAAACTGCGCAGAAGCCCGTTGTAATATGTGTCTGTGTATCCCGTGTCTTGTGTTGGTTTATGCCCTGTATTCTAGCGATTTGTCAAAAAGCGATCGATAATATACGAGAGTAGACTGAAAAGTTCATAGGCTGACTATGAAGGAGTGATGCTAGCGCCGTGAAATCTTGTATGCATTAATTTAAGCTCTTCTTATTGATAACTGCTTTGTTTATTTCCAGGGACATTGTTGAAACATAAACCTCATTTTGTCATTCCATGAGAGTTTCTTGGTCAGCCTAGAAACCTTTCTGCAGATCCCCGCAAGTAGGAATTGATATAATCCCTTCAAGCATGACCACAATCTATGAGTGAATAAAAAAAATAACATAGGCACAAGGCCAGAAAATTTGGAGGTAGTATTAGTTGATTAAATCGACTCTAGTATTTTACTGGTATTTTATTTTATTGACATGGGTAAGATGAAAATCAAATTTCCCTTCGGCGGGATTTGATCTCAGAAATCAGAGTCGGAACAAATAACGCAAGATATTTTGTCTGACGCTCTACCGATTCTGTCCAACCCTTTTCTGTTCTTGTTTAGCCACTGGTCACTCCTGACGGAGCTGGACTGTGGTAAAAGACAATCAGCCTTTGAACACCTTATTATTGTTGTTGTTGCTGCTGTTTAGCCACTGGTCAGTCTTGACGGAGCTGGACAGTGGTCAGACAATCGACCTATGACCATGTTGTTTAGCCACAGTTCAGTACTAGTCTAGCCGGACTGTGGTCGAAGGGGAGTTAACTTTTAACAGAAAAGCAAAAAAACATTTTCCCTGGCGTAAGGGGCTTTTTTTTGTTCGTTTATTATTTTTGTACCGCCCCTTGTGTCAAAATAAATATCATCGTAATAGACATTACTACCACTACCACCACCCCATCACACATTATGCCCACTCCACTACCATCACTACTATCATAAACTACCTCTATTCAACCACCACGTCTACATCACATATTCACT
>OZ024749.1:27467371-27477371 GCA_964016885.1 Eledone cirrhosa | reverse complement strand
AAGTTTTATAGATTTGCACCCAGTCATCCGGACAGACATCATCAGTTATGTCTATTGCACCTGCATGTATACTGTACAGAGTAAAGCCTGCAATGCTTGAGTAAGACATGTCATGCAACTGCACAGCATGTTGGGCCTTCCCCACAGGAGACCATAGCCTCTTCGTAAATCTACCTAATCTGATATAGACCGAACTGTTATATCGGATGCCGAACATTTCAGAGTTACTATTGGGGTCACCATCAACAATTTCAAGAGATGTACGTTTAAGTAGGGATATTGTGATGACGAAATCAGCGTGGCAACGCAGCTGCAGCAGAAAGGGGTCATAGTGCAATTAGCACAAACACTGAAAGGCACTGGTTGCACTACGTTTACACAGCAAAAAAGGTGCAACAAAAGGGGTCACCACAGAATTAGCACAACCGCTTGGAGGGGAGTATACGCATTATGAAGGCACATGGCTTATTAGTTATAGAACTAGATTTGCAATCGTGAGGTTGTGAGTTTGATTCCTGGAACCATTAGAACATTGGTTAAAATCTTTTGCAGCATTTAGTTCTGATTTCAAATCCTGCTCAGGTCAACTTTGCTTTTCATTCTTCTGGGGTCGATAAAATAAAGTACCAGGTGATTTATTTGACTTTCCCTCTTCCCTTCAAATTGCTGGCTTTGTGCCAAAAGTAGAAACAATTATTATTATTACGTTTTGAGTTCAAATCCTACTGAGGTTAGCTTTGCCTTTCGTCCTTACAGGGTTGATAAAATAAAGTACCAGTAACACACTAGGGCCGATATAATTGATTTTCCCCTCCCCGAAAACTGTTGGCCTTGTGTCTAAATCTGAAACCATTATTGTTATTGTTCTATGTCTATATTTACAGAAGTGTATGCCTCTTGATGCAAGCTGCTGTACCTTGTATGGTATTTGGCAATGGAAGTGTTGAACTTCGGTTGTTAGGTGGCACCAATGCAGAAATGGCGCCACAGATTGATTACCAGTTGTTGGTTAGTTTTCTTTCTCTTTCTTCTTTCTTTTTCTTCTTCACCTTTTCTGTTTTTGTTTGTTTATTTATTTCAAATCATCATCATCATTTTTACATCCATTTTTTCCTAATCTATCTTGTGCTGGAGCCACAATAAAGTGCACACATGACACTCTGTAAAGTGTGGTAACATATGTAAGTAAGCAAGACTGACTGAATGCTAACTTGGTCTTTGATGACCTGTCCAACCTATGGCAGCATGGAAAAATAGGAGGTTTAATGATGATGATGATGATGATGGTGACAACAGTTAGAGTTTTGTCATAGAGCTATAAAGCCCAATTTTTGTAAAGTTTATTGGAAACTGATAATATATCCCTCCATTTTCTTACATATACATGCACACATACACATATGTATGTCAGTATATATATGTATGTGTGTTTGTATATATATGAAGTTGATGACAAACCACAAACTATTCGACTATATAAAAATTGTGGATTTACTGGAAGCTCCTAAACTATATATATGTGAGTCCCGGGTTCAATCGGGAGTAACCACAGTAAGGTACTCAATACATTAGTAGAGCATATACAAAATTTAATATAGAAATGGCTTCTACAGGACTATAACTGTTTCATTGAAAGGAAATCATCAGGATATATATATATATAATTAAAAAGACGAGGTGTTAGATCTTCATTACATTTATTGAAGTATGACGCACATTTCGCGATTGATCAGCTCAAGGCTTGATCTGTATTGATTTGGCCCAACTCTGGAACTATATATATATATATAGCTGGATATGTTTATTGAATTATCACTGTTGTTAGTTGAAAATATTTTGTTTTTCTCTACAGGTGTTTAAACCAATTGCTGCCAAATTTGGTTTATATTTTGACTGTGATATCGAACGAAGGTAATGTTACTTACTTATTATTTCTTCTATTATGTATATTTTTTCTTAGTGGCATGACTTAACCATGGGGATTCTTGTAATGTAGGATGGAGTGCAGGGAAGAATAATAATAATAAAATTAAGTACTAGTAATATACTTGAGTGCTATCGTAATCATCTATTTTATTTCCTTGTGTCCAGTGAAAAAAAACTAAATGGAATTATAGCAGTTCATCATCATCATCGTTTTTACATTGACTTTTCCATGTTGGAATGGGTTGAAGGGACTTTTTAAGACAATGCCCTTCCTGATGTCAAACCTTTTAGTTATCTCATACGACATGCAGGGATATGATGTACCTATTCTAAAAACCACGATACATACATAAAGTGTTTATATTCATAAAAAAAACCTTCCATCATAGTTTTATATTAAGAACCTTTTGTTAATTTGTTTCAGACGTCAGCTTAATAATGAAAAAGTTAGTTATACTATTAAATCCTTCCAAATTCTTGATTATTTTCAAAATTACAGGCAGTGTCATTCATTAGAAATATGGTAACGAAAAGGTTAAAAATGCCCCCTAAAACTATCTGCTACCACTAAATTCCTTGCTGATGTCTTCTTATTGATTTTGATGTTCAATTTTCAGGGGTTATTATCCTAAAGGTGGTGGTGAGGTTTACGTTAGATCTGAACCTGTGAAATATCTGAAACCTGTGAACATGACCAATGTCGGACAAGTCACTAACATCTACGGCCGATCTTTTGTATCAGGCCAACTGCCCACTAAAGTAAAGTATATCTAGTTTGATGTTAAATAGTATCAGTTTAAGTGTTTGTATAGGTATATATGTGTGTGTCTGTGAATATATATATATGTGTATGTATCGGGCCAAGTGCCCACTAAAGTAAAGTATATTTTGTTTGATGTTAAATAGTATCAGTTTAAGTGTTTGTGTAGGTATATATGTGTGTGTTTATGTGAATATATCTCTGTGTCTGTATATATCTGGGTGTGTGTGAATATATACATATATATATATATATGTATGTATTGGGCCAAGTGTTCACTAAAGTAGAGTATATTTAGTTTGATGTTAAACAGTATCTGTCAATGAGTGTGAGAGTATATATATATATATATGATATATCTATAGTGTTTTATTCTGTTTCCCCTTGTTTTCTCCATCAGGTTGCTAGGTTAATGGCTGATAAAGCGAAGACCACCCTGAAGCAGAAAATGAACAATATACCGATGAAGATGGATGTCTTGAAGGAACCAAACCCAAATACAGCTTCTGGAATTGTGTATGTTGATATTAGAGTATTTCTGTAAATATGTGGCCTCTTGTCACCACCATCACCATCATCATTATCTCTACCACCACAACCACCATCACCATCATTTCTACCACCACCAACTGTCATCATCACTACTGTCACTATCATTGTTACCATTACTACCCTCATTGTCCCCAATACCACCACCATCATCACCTTCAATCATCCTTGTCATCTGTATTTAACCTAATCATCAACTGCTTAAAATCACCCCCAGTTCTATGATACAAACCTGTTTATTTTAAAGTGTTTGTATTTACCTAAATTTTATGTAAAGACATTTGTTAAGTTCTGTTCCAAACATCAGTTTAATAATGTTAAAAGTTGTAATACAAAATCCTTCCAAATTTTTGATTATTATTATCAATATCTCAACCTGTTTGAGATAGACACAGGACAATGAAACCATCTTGCATGCTGTCATTCAGTGTCCATGCAATCGTGCTGAGGTCAGCTATACCTTTCATCCTTCCAAGGTTGATAAAATAAAGTACCAGTCATGTACTAGAGTTGATTAAATCATCAATTTTTGCCTTCCCTCAAATTACTGGCCTTCAGCCAAAATTAAAAACATTATTATTATTAAGTAGAAATAGAAGTTTTCGCCATATTTTGACTAAAGAAATTAACCTGATAGTGGGGTTTTTAAAACCCTTTAAATGGAAAAGAATGTCAATACTCATCCTTTTCCATTTAGCGGGCTTTAAAAAACTATCAGGTTAATTACTTTAGTCAAAATATGGTGAAAGCTTCTATTTCTACTTAATTTCAAACTTCGCTTGCTGTTTTCAAAACAAACGCTGTCTTTGTTATTATTATAATTTTCTTTTGCTGCTTTTGTTTCCCTAGTTTGGTGGCTGAAACTACCACAGGATGTATTTTAGCTGGTTCAGCTCTTGGAAAAAGAGGTTGGTTTTCATGTCTTGTATATCTTTTTTTCTTTATTTATTCTTTAATTCTTTCACTGGTTTTACTCTGGACAAATAACACATGGACATTGGAAGGCCAGTAACTTTGAATAAGAACTGATACATGATAGGGATGGGGTAGTGAGGGCTACTTAGACAGACTATCCAGTGCCTTTTACCAAATTCCATTCACAATATATCGGTCAACATGAGCTATTGTAGAAGACTTTTAGAAGACTTTTGCCCAAGTGAAACAAACTTCTTAAATGACTTCAATGTGTTATTTGCAAAACCAATACAAACATTTGAATTTTTTATATTACACACATATACATATATAGAGTTGCCTCACACAACACACAGGGGTATGGTGTATCTATTCTAAAAACCAGGATACGCACTATATTTTTATGATATTTGTTTTGTTATTTTTCAGGCCGTTCTGCAGAAGAGGTTGGTTACCAGGCAGCCTCAAGTCTTTTAGACAATATATTCCATGGTGGTTGTGTGGATGACTATCTACAAGACCAGGTACCATTTTATGTTTATGTCTGGTTCTCTTCTTTCTATATTTCATATCTGTCACCAGTGGTGTATTGCTGGGGGTGGAGCTCCCCCCCCCCCCCAATTTTTTTCAGAAAATTTAATCATTTTTTGCAGAAATTTTTTAATGTTTGCACCAAACAAAATGATAGGAGTAATGCCTGACACCATTGATACTTATAATGTAAAATAGATTTCAGTAGCTGTTCATAGAGACTCAGGCATCTCTCTGCTGAGTGAGGTGTTCTTCTGCTGCTACACTCTGCTGAGTGAGGCCCTCCTCTGCTGAATGAGGCCCTCCTCTGTTGAATGAGGCCCTTCTCTGCTACACTCTGCTGAGTGAGGTATCCTTCTGCTGCTACACACTAGTAAGTAAGGACTCCTTCATTGGTCTACTCCGGTGAGTGAGGCCCTCCTCCACTACACTTTGGTTAGTGAGGACCACTGCTATACTCTATTGAGTACCTTCTCAACTCTACTGGTGAGTGAGGATTCCTTCATTGGTATACTCTGGTGAGTGAGGACTCGACTGCTATACTCTGGTGAGTGAAGATTTCATTGCTATACTCTGGTGAGTACCTCCTGAACTGTATACGGTGAGTGAGGACTTCATTGCTATACTCTGGTGAGTACCTCCTCAACTGTACACTGGTGAGTGAATATTTCATTGCTATACTCTGGTGAGTACCTCCTGAACTGTACACGGTGAGTGAGGACTTCATTGCTATACTCTGGTGAGTACCACTCATCTATACTCATTCTTTGAACTTCAAACTTAAATAGATAATTTTTTATTCTTAAATCTATCATTTTCAACTTAAATACATATCATCATCACCATCATTGTTTTTATGTCATTTCCATGTTAGCATGGGTTGGATGGAACTTTTTGAGGCAATGTTTTACAGCCAGATGCCCTTCCTGATACCAACCCTTTTAGTCACTTTTTTACAACACACATGGATACAGTGTACCTATGCGCACAGACTCAAACATACATCTAGTAGACACCTCTTAACCACTACACCCACCCACTTACTCCTGTCCATTCCACCTTTACACTGTGAACAAAACATATCCAGTCTACACTGTAAGGTGGTCATGTAGGTGTCATGACACAAAGCACCCAGTCCACACTGTAAAGTGGTCGTGTAAAAGTCACGAAGAAAAGCACCCAGCACATACTGTAAATGTGGTTGGCATTAGGAAGGGCATCCAGTCATAGAAACCTAGCTAGAAACAGTCCTATATGAGTAAGACAAGGTCACCTGACCCAACTTGCCTCAAACAGGACAACACATCTAACCCATGCTAGCATGGAAAATGGACATTAAACGATGATGATACACATGGTTAGTATATCACTTTTCTTTAACCCTTTAGCATTTAAACCAGCCATATCCGGCTAGAATTCTCTCACCTCTTTCTGTTCAAACCAGCTGTAATCGGCCACTCATACTGATGTTAAGGTATTGTTTTCAAAATGAATAATATCAAAATCTCATAGATTCGATATCATGTGAGATAATTATTTGAGGTAAAGCCTTTACCATGAAAATACAATAGTAAATACAGAGTAATGTAAATGCTAAAGGGTTAAACAGATTTTTCTCTTTTTTTCCTATCAATGTATTTTATTCACTGCTGGACATGTTATCTAACTTGTTGTTTCAGTTGATTATTTTGATGGCTCTGGCTAAAGGTAAATCCAGTATCCGCTGTGGTCCTCTCACACTCCATACTGAAACAGCTATTCATGTTGCTAAACAACTTACTCAGGTATGTTTTAAGAAAAAAAAAAGGGGGGGGGGGGGCTAACTTTAAATTTTTACATCCTATAATAATTTACCAGAAAATATCTAAAAACAAGTTTGTAAATTCAAATATTCATAGTATCTTTATTATAGTGGAGATGCATGACCTAGTGGTAAGTGTGTTGGACTTAAGATCATAATGCTGTGGGTTCAATTCCTGGACCAGGTTATGTGTTGTGGTACCAGTGTTATTGTACATCACCCAGTCTACCTGGATGTAAGTAGGTACCACACAGTAGTACCTAACTACAGCTAGGCAGATTGTGGTACCTACCTACAGCTAGGCAGACTGTGGTACCTACTTATGGCATCTATTAAGAACTGGCTGTCTTAGTGTTGTCATACACTAGAGATGATTGAGGAAAGAAGGGGTGAATACGTCACGTACTAGAGATGACTGAGGAAGGAAGGGGTGATGACATAGCACACTAGAGATGACTGAGGAAGGAAGGGGTGATGACACAGCACACTAGAGATGACTGAGGAAGGAAGGAGTGATGACAGCACACTTGAGATGACTGAGGAAGGAAGGAGTGATGACAGCACACTTGAGATGACTGAGGAAGGAAGGAGTGATGACACAGCACACAAGAGATGACTGAGCAAGGAAGGGGTGATGACATAGCACACTAGAGATGACTGAGGAAGTAAGGAGTGATGTCATAGCACACTAGAGATGACTGAGGAAGGAAGGGGTGTTGACACAGCACACTAGAGATGACTGAGGAAGGAAGGGGTGATGACACAGCACACTAGAGATGACTGAGAAAGGAAGGAGTGATGACAGAGCACACTAGAAATGACTGGGGAAGGAAGGAGTGATGACATAGCACACTAGAGATGACTGAGGAAGGAAGGGGTGATGACAGAGCACACTAGAGATGACTGAGGAAGGAAGGAGTGATGACATAGCACACTAGAGATGACTGAGGAAGGAAGGGGTGATGACAGAGCACACTAGAGATCATTGAGGAAGGAAGGGGTGATGACATAGCACACTAGAAATGACTGAGGAAGGAAGGGGTGATGACATAGCACACTAGAGATGACTGAGGAAGGAAGGGGTGATGACAGAGCACACTAGAGATGACTGAGGAAGCAAGGGGTGATGACATAGCACACTAGAGATGACTGAGGAAGGAAGGGGTGATGACATAGCACACTAGACATGACTGAGGAAGCAAGGGGTGATGACATAGCACACTAGAGATGACTGAGGAAGGAAGGGGTGATGACATAGCACACTAGAGATGACTGAGGAAGCAAGGGGTGATGACATAGCACACTAGAGATGACTGAGGAAGGAAGGAGTGATGGCACAGCACACTAGAGATGACTGAGGAAGCAAGGGGTGATGACATGGCACACTAGAGATGACTGAGGAAGGAAGGAGTGATGACATAGCACACTAGAGATGACTGAGGAAGCAAGGGGTGATAACATAGCACACTAGAGATGACTGAGGAAGGAAGGAAGGAGTGATGACATAGCACACTAGAGATGACTGAGGAAGCAAGGGGTGATGACATAGCACACTAGAGATGACTGAGGAAGGAAGGAGTGATGACATAGCACACTAGAGATGACTGAGCAAGGAAGGGGTGATGACACAGCACACTGGAGATGACTGAGGAAGGAAGGAGTGATGGCACAGCACACTAGAGATGACTGAGGAAGGAAGGAGTGATGACATAGCACACTAGAGATGACTGAGGAAGGAAGGAGTGATGACACAGCACACTAGAGATGACTGAGCAAGGAAGGAGTGATGACACAGCACACTAGAGATGACTGAGCAAGGAAGGAGTGATGACACAGCACACTAGAGATGACTGAGGAAGGAAGGAGTGATGGCACAGCACACTAGAGATCATTGAGGAAGGAAGGAGTGATGACATAGCACACTAGAGATGACTGAGGAAGGAAGGAGTGATGGCACAGCATACTAGAGATGACTGAGCAAGGAAGGGGTGATGACATAGCACACTAGAGATGACTGCGGAAGGAAGGAGTGATGACACAGCACACTAGAGATGACTGAGGAAGGAAGGGGTGATGACAGAGCACACTAGAGATGACTGAGGAAGCAAGGGGTGATGACATAGCACACTAGAGATGACTGAGGAAGGAAGGAGTGATGACATAGCACACTAGAGATGACTGAGGAAGGAAGGAGTGATGACATAGCACACTAGAGATGACTGAGCACGGAAGGGGTGATGACACAGCACACTGGAGATGACTGAAGAAGGAAGGAGTGATGGCACAGCACACTAGAGATGACTGAGGAAGGAAGGAGTGATGACACAGCACACTAGAGATGACTGAGCAAGGAAGGAGTGATGACATAGCACACTAGAGATGACTGAGGAGGCAAGGGGTGATGACATAGCACACTAGAAATGACTGAGGAAGGAAGGAAGGAGTGATGACATAGCACACTAGAGATGACTGAGGAAGCAAGGGGTGATGACATAGCACACTAGAGATGACTGAGGAAGGAAGGAGTGATGACATAGCACACTAGAGATGACTGAGCAAGGAAGGGGTGATGACACAGCACACTGGAGATGACTGAGGAAGGAAGGAGTGATGGCACAGCACACTAGAGATGACTGAGGAAGGAAGGAGTGATGACATAGCACACTAGAGATGACTGAGGAAGGAAGGAGTGATGACACAGCACACTAGAGATGACTGAGCAAGGAAGGAGTGATGACACAGCACACTAGAGATGACTGAGGAAGGAGTGATGGCACAGCACACTAGAGATCATTGAGGAAGGAAGGAGTGATGACATAGCACACGAGAGATGACTGAAGAAGCAAGGGGTGATGGCACAGCATACTAGAGATGACTGAGCAAGGAAGGGGTGATGACATAGCACACTAGAGATGACTGCGGAAGGAAGGAGTGATGACACAGCACACTAGAGATGACTGAGGAAGGAAGGAGTGATGACATAGCACACTAGAGATGACTGAGGAAGGAAGGGGTGATGACATAGCACACTAGAGATGACTGAGAAAGGAAGGGGTGATGACAGAGCACACTAGAGATGACTGAGGAAGCAAGGGGTGATGACATAGCACACTAGAGATGACTGAGGAAGGAAGGAGTGATGACATAGCACACTAGAGATGACTGAGGAAGGAAGGAGTGATGACATAGCACACTAGAGATGACTGAGCAAGGAAGGGGTGATGACACAGCACACTGGAGATGACTGAGGAAGGAAGGAGTGATGGCACAGCACACTAGAGATGACTGAGGAAGGAAGGAGTGATGACATAGCACACTAGAGATGACTGAGGAAGCAAGGGGTGATGACATAGCACACTAGAGATGACTGAGGAAGGAAGGAGTGATGACATAGCACACTAGAGATGACTGAGGAAGCAAGGGGTGATGACATAGGACACTAGAGATGACTGAGGAAGGAAGGAGTGATGACATAGCACACTAGAGATGACTGAGCAAGGAAGGGGTGATGACACAGC
>OZ024749.1:27427371-27459871 GCA_964016885.1 Eledone cirrhosa | reverse complement strand
CCACAGTTCTGAAATAACAAACAAATCAATGTTTGGTTTGTTTGTAAAAAAAGAAAATGATTTTGATGAAGTAAAATTTCTGTATTGACACATTGTTGTTTCATTTTTATCTCTTAGCATTTAAACCAGCCGCATCCAGCCAGAATCCTCTCTTAGTTTAACCCTTTAGCATTTAAACGGGCCATATCTCACCTCTTTCTGCTCAAACTAATATTAAGGTATTGTTCTCAAAATAAATATCAAAATCTCATAGATTTCACATTATGTGAGGTAAAGCCTTTACCATAAAAATATAATTGTAAATGCTAAAGGATTAATGTTTGTTGTATTCATTCATTCATCATCACTTTGCATGGGTTAGACAGTTTGTCACAGTCCAAAAGCATACTAGGCACCATCATCGTTTTACATCAGCTTTTCTGTGCTTGCAGAGGTTGGACAGGTGTTTTTCAGTTCAGCTTCCCTAATACCAACTACTTTACAGAGTGTATTAGGTGTATTTTACCATGGCACAACCACTACCACTTTACTGAGTGTAAAAGGTGTATTTTATCATGGCACCAGCACTACTACTTTACAGAGTGTGCTGAGTGCATTATATCATGGCACCAGCACTACTACTTTACAGAGTGTGCTGAGTGCATTATATCATGGCACCAGCACTACTACTTTACAGAGTGTGCTGAGTGCATTATATCATGGCTTCAGCACTACTACTTTACAGAGTGTGCTGAGTGCATTATATCATGGCTTCAGCACTACTACTTTACAGAGTGTGCTGAGTGCATTATATCATGGCTTCAGCACTACTACTTTACAGAGTGTGCTGAGTGCATTATATCATGGCATCAGCACTACCACAATATAGAATGTTCTGTAATTTTAAAGGAAAAGCTTTGCCTGAAACATAAGAGCCCAGTTCTCAAAGAACAAGAAATTATTTTATAATTATTTTATTAAATAGTTAAAATATTATTTACAAATATTGAACAGGCAGACAAGCAAATTATTCTTTTCTCATTTTCCATGTTGCAAAGTTTTCCAGAAGCCATTCAACATTTTACATGTTATTGCTCCTTCAATATTCTTTCAGATGAATATAGGGATGGAGCTCGCAATAATTAAGGCTAGGACGTCTGTCTCTTCCATCCCCTTTCACTATTTCAACAGGGTACTAAACTCTTTGTCATGTAGGGGCCTTCTAATTCGTATCCTATCTTCCGATAATAATTTCTTGTACCAACACCTGAGAAAATATATAACATTTGGACTTGAAAACAATATTCAATCTCTTATATATATATATACACACACCACACACACACACAGGGTGTCCCACAAAATGTATACACACTTTTATTAGAATGCTGTTGAAGTGTGTATGCATTTTTTTAGGACACCCTGCATATAAACATACATGCATTAAATATACATGTTTAATTTATACATATTTAATATACACATAAAATAAATAACATACATTAAACATACACATAACAACATATGGAATGGAATGAACATCTGTCAATTCTGACAAGTGTTTGTTATTTAATGAACAGAACAGCCAGCTCAGGAAATTAACATGCAAGTGACTAAGCATTCCACAGACATGTGTACCCGTGATATAGATCTCAGGGAGATTCAGTGGGACTAGGCTAGCCCTTTGAATAAATGGTACAACTCACTTTTACCAGCTGAGTGGACTGGATCGAGAAATAAAATGTCTTGCTGAAGGAAACAACATGCTGTTCAACCCAGGAATCGAACTCATATCCTTATGTCTTAGCATGAGCCAAATAACCTAACCACAAAGCCACATGCCCTCATACATAACATATAATCTAAACATATATTTAAAAAAAAAGAGAAAGGTAGAGTGACTGAAATATGTTTTCAATACAGAAGAGTTCTTTGGCTTTACCAGAGAATAGATAATTATTGGTATGTGTAGAGACGTGTGTATGTATAGATGTGTACAGACATGCTTGTGTATGTATGGATGTGTGTGGGATTAATATAATGAGTGCTAGACTAAAGATAGAGGAAGTGATGTTGACAAAAACCCTTCAGGGCAACAGTTGCCCTAGTATGGCCACAGTCCAATGACCAAAACCAGTTGAAAAAAAAAATACATACCTGAAATAACAGCAATTTTGGTACAGCCATGTTCCTCCAGTGCTATCCTCTCAGCCTCTTCCATTAACAACATACCAAAACCCTACATCAGTCAGAAATGAAAGAGAAATACTTTAGATATAGTTATCACCATAACTGGTATTAACCCTTTAGCATTTACATTAGTCTATATTTACTTTTGTGTTTTCACGGTAAACACTTTATTTCATAAAACTATCTCACATAATATCGAATCTATGAGATCTTATTATTTATTTTGAGAACAATACTTTAATATAAGTATGAGCAGCCAGTTTGACAGAAAGAAGTGAGAGTTCTGGTCGGATATGCTAAAGAGTTAAGACGATTGTCATAAAAAAAAGTATCCCAGTTCTTAGAATCAGTACACCTTATACCTGCATATTGTAAGAAACAACAAAAGGGGTTGACGTCAGGAAGAGCGTCCAGCTATAAAACTGCCCCTATAATTACAGATACAAATCTAAAGCTAAGTGACAGAGCTTGGTTGAACTAAGAGAAAAACTAGATATAATCTGTGTTGTGCAAGAGATAAGACTGCTTTGGTATGGACATGTAATGTGCATGGATGATGATCACCGGGTGAAGATGTGGAAGGAAGCCCTTGGTAGAGGTGATGAGGGCTAATCTCAAATCATCGAAAATGACAAAAGATTGTGACGCAGAGAGATGTTGAGCTGAAAAGGACCCATTCAGCCTATGCAAGCATAGAAAAGCAGATGTAAAATCAATGATGATAGTCAGAGTGTAGTATCTACAAATCTACAGATTCCTCATTAGTTCAGCATAGATGATTTCCTCAAAAAGACCCATCCCATGCTAACATGGAAAAAAAAAAAAAGAACGGACGTAAGTTCACGGCAGAGAGATAGATAAATAGATGATAATACCTGATGTTGAAACTTTGTTACTTCTCGAGCATGTACAGGGACAACACTTCCATAAACGTGGAGTTCTCTCACAATTGAACAGCCACCTTTAAGTTCTGGCCGGAAAGTTTCGTCGGAGCACTTACGTAGACGCAGTAAACCAATAAGAATGTCTTGCTCTGGATCTTCATAGGAAAGAAATGTTTCCCAACCTTTGTTGGCGACATAGTCACGCCGAATAAGTTCCACCTAAAATCACAGATTAGGAAACACATAGATATATAAATATATGTTCTATTAGTATACAATATATACTTGTATATAAACCGAGAAATATATGACAAAAAAAAAAAAATCAATGGTAAAATAGAAGCTGGCATATATTCAAAGTTAATATTTTGCCCAACTTCAAATTCTATGTTAACAAAGTGCTAAAATATTTTCACTTTGGAGGTGAAATTTGTTTTTCCTATAAGTTTTTGAATGAATATGACCTTCAAAAAGGTCAGCAATTGGTAAAAAATCATTACGTAATGGAGTTAGGAAACCCCCCCAAAAATACTATTAATGGCACTTAAACATTTTAAATATGAAAATATTAAAACTCCATAAATATATTCTCCACTGATTAGAATTTTAAAACTGCGCCATCTAAACAATGTGTTGATTAGCTGCATCAACTTATACATGGAGTCTGAAGTTTTGCCTATTTCTTATACATAAAATAGGTGTTGGTCAGTTTATATTTGAGTATTATGAGGTAAGTGGTCATGTAGGTGTCATGAATGACAAAAGGCACCCAGCCCACATTGTAGAGTGATCGTGTAGAAAACCCAACAAAAACCACCCAGCCCACACCATAAAATGGTCATGTAGGTATCACGACAAAAAACACCTAGTACACACTATAATTGTGGTTGGCCTTAGGAAGGGCATCCAACGTAGAAACCAAGCGAATATCAGTTATGTATGAGCAAGACGTGGTCATCTTACCTCACTTACCTCACAAGGGGACAACTCATCTAACCCATGTTAGCTTGGAAAAATGGAGGTTAAACAGTGATGATATATAGTAATATAATATATATGTAATATATATTAGTAATATACAATATGTCATATACATTAAATATACCATATATCATCATTTCATTTTACGTCCGCTTTTTCCCTGCTTGCAAGGGTGGGACGGGAACTGATTCTGGCTTGATTTCTACAGCTGGATGCCCTTCCTAACACCAACCTCATTTACAGTGAGTGCTGGGTGCTTTTTTGCCGTGGCACCTCCACGACCACTTTGCAGTGGAATGATAGGGACCCCAGTCCCTATCATCTCATTTCTACAGCTGAGTAAACTGCAACAATGTGAAATAAAGTGTCTTGCTCAAGGAAACAACACATCAACCGGTCTGAGAATTGAACTCACAACCTTTCGATTGCAAGACCAATGCTCTAACCACTAAGCCATGTGCCTCCATATATATATATCAATATCATCATCATCATTTTATGTCCGCTTTTCCCTGCTTGCAAGGGTGGGACGGGTCCTATTCTGCACAGCACCTCTCAACTTGTCACAGTCCTTCGCCATCTCCTCTGTGATCTCCAGCGATCTGAGGTCTGCTCTCACCACCTCCGCTCATGTTTTTCGTGGTCTTCTTTCTACTGGGATTTCTTGGCACTTCTTTACCCAGCGGTCATCCTCCATGCGCATCATATGTCCATACCATCGCAGTCTCCTCTCCCGCACACTACAACTTATCCCTCTTATACACTGTATATATACATCACATTAATATGTGACATCATAGATAAAAATGTCTGCTTACCTCATAAGGTCTGACTTTATGGTGAATCTCTTGAATACCAACTTCTCTAGTTCTCACATCTCTGCACTGGGTACCAAGATCCTTCATTCTGGCAAGAGCCAGTTCCCTCAAGTTCCCATGTTCAACACCGGATGTCACCAGGGGCATGGGAATATCCCTATGGAGAAGTATGAAATAAATCCATTACAGAAACAATATTTAAATATTTTTCACTGTGTTTCTGTAGTTATATAATAAACAGTAAAATAGTGAGAATGCCTGCAGGGTAGATATGGGCTCAGTATATCATAGAGAAGGATACTCTGAATAAATAAGACTGCATGGGGTAGATGTGGGCTCTGTAAATTATAATGATGGCAACTTTTCTAGGAGGGCAGGTACTCCAAATATATAGGACTGCAAGGGGTAAATGTGGGCTCTGTATATCATAGAGAAGGATACCTGTCTAGAACAGGTATTCCGAATAAATAGGAGTGCAAGGAGTAGATGTGGGTCCAAAAGTCATACTGAAAGCAACTTTTCTTGCAGGGTAGGTACTCTGAAAAATTGGACTGCATGGAGTAGATGTGGGCTTCGTAAGTTATAAAGAAGGCAACCTGTCTAGGAGGGCAGGTAATCTAAATAAATAGGACTGCAAGAGGTAGATGTGGGCTTCAGTTTCAATCTACAAAATTCCACCCACAAGGCATTGGTCAACCCCAGGCAATGGGAGAAAACACTTGCATAAAGTGGTATTAGTAGTAGTGAGGAAAGGAAGTATAGTAGTGGTGGTGGTGACAGAGGTTGTTGTAGTAGTAGTAAATTACCTCTGTACTCTGTATACTCTTGTCCATGGTGGAACAAGTGCAAGAATGCGGGCCACTAAATCCACCAACGTACTGGGAGGATAGCTCTTGTATCGACCAGTCTTCCAAAGTTCATACAATCCTGTTATGGAGAAGAGAAAAGATCTTAGAATGTAAGCAAAAGTGTTATCTTATACTGTTTTAAGAAACTGTTGTTGTTTAGTTACATGTCAGTCTTGATCAAGTGAACCTCTGGCTAAAGATCTTCCAACCATGACCATCCAGCAAGAAATGCATTAACCCTTTCATCACCATATTTCTCAGGAAAGACACTGACACTGATTTTCAAATGATTTTGAAAATAATTAAGAATTTGGAAGGATTTAGTAATATAACTAACTTGCTCATTATTAAGTTGGTGTTTGGAACATAACTTGACAAAGGTTCTTACATAAAACTATGATGGAAGGTTTTTAGATAAATATAAACACTTTAAAATACAAGGCTTTGTATCATAGAATTAAGGGTGGTTTCAGGCAGTTTGGTATCAAATAGTTGGTGTTTGGATCATAACTTAACAAAGGTTCTTACATAAAATTATGATGGGGAAGGTTTTTTTCATGGTAAAGGCTCACATAATATTGAAGCTATGAGAGTTTGATATTATTTATTTGGAAAACAATACTTAAACATCGGTATGAGCGGCAGGTTACAGCCAGTTTGAACAGAAAGAGATGAGAGAATTCTGGCCAGATATGGCCGGTTTAAATGTTAACGGGTTAAGTCTTTGATGGTACATCTTGGACGAAACTCTTTCATGAAATGGGGGCACCTCAGCATTGCTATAGCCCAGGTAAAACAGTAACAAAGAAGATATATATATAAGAACATACCTGTTCCTCTAATGACTAGGGTGGGATATAACTTCAATCCATCAGGTCGGAAAGCAGGATTCTCAAAGAACTCCTGTGTAAAGAAGGAAGATGAGAAAATATCTGATAAATGAACAGCATTAAACATGAAATAGATGGGATGGTCAAAGCTAGAATGCTTTTAATCACATGTCTGCATGATTCAGGCCTGATTTATTGTTGATATTATGGCTCACACCTGTATACAGGACCAGTAGAGCAATAATGATGATGATGTCATCTGTTATTGATGACTTTTTTGGCCAACAAAATGAAAGCTTCAACAATCGGATCCAAGCACTGCAACATCAATGGAAGAGATGTGTGGATCACAAGGGGGCTACATTGAAAAATAAACCTCATTTGGTCACATTCCATGAAAGTATCTTGGTCAGACTATGAACTTTTCAGGTTAAAGATTTCTGCAGTTGGATGCCCTTCTTAATGCCAACCACTTTACAGCATGTACTGGGAGTATTTCATCATGACTCTGGCACTACAGCCTGAGTGCTTTCCATGGCACCAACACTACAACCTTACAGAATGGACTGGGTGCTTTTTGTCGTGGCACCACCAACACTACCACATTACAGTGTGACAGGGTGCATATTGTTGTGGAACTAGGGACAGGGTGCTTTTTGTTGTGGCACCAGCACTACCACATTAGAGAGTAGACTATGCGTTTTTTCTTGATAACACCAGCACTACCACTTTACAGGGTGAAGTGGGTATTTTTCCTTGGTAGCACCAGCACTACCACTTTACAGGATGGACTGAATGCAATGTTTTTGTTGCAACACCAGCACTCCCAACTTACAAGGTGGATTAGGTGCTGTGCTTTTCATTGTGACACCAGTACTACTACCATACAGGGTAGACTAGGTGCTGTGTTTTTCATTGTGGCACCAGCACTACCACTTTACAAGTTGGACTGGGTTCTAACAATTCTGCCAAACCCCTACCCTTCTACCAAAACTGAACGATTTAAATAAATAATTAAAGGGTCACTTACAACAAACTGTTGTATGTCCCTTTCAAGACCCACATTGGGAAGATCTGGCATCATATGTGAGACAACCTTGAAACCTGCATCTTTAGACATATGGAATGACTCACACACAGCTTTTACTGTGTGACCCCTAACAAACAGAAGAAAAGAGAAAAACAAGTTTAAAACACATCCATTTATAAGATCCATCATCATCATTATCATGACCAACATCATAATTCCCATCACTACCATCATTACCCTCATCACCATCACAATCATTACAAACATCACCAGTACAATCATTCCCATTACCATCATCCTCACCACCACCATCATCATTTTACATCCACCTTCTATGTTGGCATAGGTTTTGGTGTCATCCCGAGATTAGACTTATTAGGGAACCATGTCTTGCTCATATGTTCCTTATTTTGGCATAGTTTCTATAGCCAGGTGCCCTGCCTACCACCAGCCACTTTACAAAGTGTACTTGATGTTTTTTTTTAACACTAGCGTACTGGGTGTAGTTTTTTAGGACACTACCACTTTACAGAGCACACTGGGTGCATTTTTTCAGGATACCAGCACTACCACTTTACAGTTTTTATGTTCTTTACTTAGTCCTGATTGTGGTGCTTAAGTGGAAATAATTGTTGTCATGGATTCATGGCTAAAAATACACACACACACATATATATATATATATACACATAAGGGTGGCTTACCTGTTGGTATCCCTGGCAACATCTTCATAAACACTCTGTACACCAATTTCCAGACGTGTGCAACCATAAACCAACATATCACTGAAGAGAGACAAACATGAAGAGGAGGATTAGAAACTGGGTGAAACCTGGGTACAGTAGGAGGAGCAAACAGACATCTCATGTAATGTATGCAGTTTGTGTGACACCTTATATAGTTTGTCAAATCTCATGAAATTTGTGCAGTGTTTCATGTAATGTATGCAGTTTGTGTGACATCTTAAATAGTTTGTATGACATTTCATGTAATTTGTGCAGTTTATCATGTAATGTATACAGTTTGTGTGCTATCTCATGTAATTTGTGCAGTTTGTCATGTCATGTATGCATCTTGTGTGACATCTCTTGTAATTTGTGCAGGAACAGTTCATGATATATTTGCTCATGTAATGTTTGTAGATAGTGACACCTTTTCATGCAATATGTATTAGGGAGAGTGAGAAAGAAAGGAAGAGTAAACATACCTGAGATGTTTTCTGAGACAATAGTCAGGTCTGGTTTCTATGGTGATTCCAATACATTTGGTACGGCTCTTCTCTGAATATCTGAAACAACAAAACCCAAATCATCATCATCATATGTCTACTTCTCCTCACTTGCCTGGGTAGGATGGATCTTTTCCACCACAGCCTCCCTCCACTTATAGCATTCCTTCCTCCTCTCCTCTCTGAGTTTCAGTGTTTTAGATCAGCCCCCACCACCTGTGTCCAGGTGTTCCTCGGTCTTCCTCTACTACAGCATCCATTAATCAAAACACCCAGTCCACCATGTAAGGTGGTCTTGTTGGTGACATGACAAAAAGCACCCAGCCTAACTTGTAAAGTGGCTGTGTTACTGACAAGACAAAAAAGCACTCAGTCCATCCTGGCCATAACAGAAAGCACCCAAAATCAAGAGTTGGTAATCGATAATTGATTACTTAGATTGACTTTTACTTCAGTTTATGAATTATGAAATAGTACCTAGCTAAGACAAAAGTGTTGATAAGTAGAAAAGAGGACAACACTCTGATTCCATCAGAGAAATGGCCATGTTCGATATGTAGAAAAGGAGCTGGCATAAATTCTATAAAATGTAGACAATGCAGATATTGGGTACACAAGAGATGTAGTGGGATAGCAGGCAAACTAACAGGTAGGGAAAACTATGTATGCAGTAGATGTACAGGGAAATTTGACAGTAGAAGTCGCAGTCATAGACAAATCTTTCAAATGCAGATGGGTTCTATAGAAGTGGTTGATAGCTTCCGGTACCTAGGTGATCAGATTAGCATGGGAGGAGGGTGCTCCGAGGCCATAATATCCAGAATAAGAATGGGTTGGAATAAGTTTAGCGAGCTGCTTCCTCTGGTGACGAAGGGTTTCTGCATGCGTACGAAAGGCCGGTTATATGATGCTTGTGTGAGATGCGTGATGCTCCATGGTAGTGAGAGATGGGCAGCAACTGCAGAGGATATGCAACGGCTGGAGAGAAATGAAGCATGCATGCACCGTTGGATGTGTAATGTCAATGTGCGTGAACGACCTAGCATAGATGAGTTGAGAAACTGTGTATTAGAGAGAGAGAGAAACTGTGTATTAGAGGAATAAGTTGTAATGTGCGGGAGAGGAGACTGCGATGGTATGGATATGTGATACGCATGGAGGATGACCGCTGGGTAAAGAAGTGCCAAGAAATCCCAGTAGAAAGAAGTCCACGAAAAACATGGGCGGAGGTGGTGAGAGCAGACCTCAGATCACTGGAGCTCACGGAGGAGCTGACAAAGGACCGTGACAAATGGATAGGAGTTATGCTGAATAGAACCCGTCCCACCCTTGCAAGCAGGGAAAAACAGATGTAAATTGATTATGATGATGATACTGTAAGGAAAATAAGAACTTTTCCACCTTAAAGTACTGTTTCCTAAATATTATGTGCTTCATATATGTGTACAAAATACTATGTGTTTTTCAAACAATATATGGCTCTTTCTCTCTCTATATATATACATATATCTTTAAATTTGAATTAATGATGCTCTGGACCAATGTCCATGGAGCTTTTCTATTGAGAAACATAATCATCATACATATATATGTTATAATACCATAACATAGTATGTATGTATGTATATATATATATATATATCATCATCATCATCGTTTAACATCCATCTTCCATTTGATGCAGGAATAGCCGGGAGACCATGCCTCGCTTGCACGGAAGTGTCTCTGGCAGGCATGGTCTCCCGACCACCATCATCATCATCATCGTTTAACGTCCATCTTCCACGCTTGCATGGGTTTGGACGGGAGTTTTCCCACTTGAGGCAAGAGTGGTTGTCTCGCTCGCATAGGACTGTCTGGTGGGTTTTCTACGGCTGGATGCCCTTCCTAACACCAACCACGTTTACAGTGTGGATTGGGAGGTTTTTACTATGTTACCTACACGGCCACATTACAGCGTGGACTGTGTTTTTTTGTCGTGACACCTACACGACCTCATTTGTTTCGGACTGGATGTTGTGGTACCAACATAACTTTACATATATATATTAACCCATGCTAGTGTGGAAAATGGATGTTAAACAGTGATGATGATATATATACACACACATATGTATATATATATATACTTACACACAAATACATGCACACATATATATATATATATATATATATATATGCAGAAACACACACACATATAAATATATATATACACATACACACACACACAGGTCTGCTGAATGACAACAATAACAAGCAAAGTAACCTACCTGACTGCCTCCTCTACTGAACTACTGGTATGACCAGACAGAGCATCATGTAAGTTCCGGATGAAGAAGTCTCTGTATTCCTCCGGGAGACACATAAATGTTCCTCCCATCACAATAAACTCCACCTTATCAACACTGTGACCAAGTTGTTTCAACTGTCAAGGAATACATCAATATATATAGATCAATAAATCAATATAAATCAATAAATATGTTAGTGCTGGTGTCATGATGAAATGTACCTAGTACATTCTGTAACAAGGTAGTGCCATAATAAAATACACCCAGTACACTCTGTAACAAGGCAGTGTTGGTGCCATAATAAAATACAGCCAGTACACTCTGTAAAGTGGTAGTGTTGGTGCCATAATAAAATACAGCCAGTACACTCTGTAACAAGGCAGTGTTGGTGCCATAATAAAATACAGCCAGTACACTCTGTAAAGTGGTAGTGTTGGTGCCATAATAAAATACAACCAGTACACTCTGTAACAAGGCAGTGTTGGTGCCATAATAAAATACAGCCAGTACACTCTGTAAAGTGGCAGTGTTGGTGCCATAATAAAATACACCCAGTACACTCTGTAACAAGGCAGTGTTGGTGCCATAATAAAATACAGCCAGTACACTCTGTAACAAGGCAGTGTTGGTGCCATAATAAAATACGGCCAGTACACTCTGTAAAGTGGCAGTGTTGGTGCCATAATAAAATACACCCAGTACACTCTGTAACAAGGCAGTGTTGGTGCCATAATAAAATACAGCCAGTACACTCTGTAAAGTGGCAGTGTTGGTGTCATAATAAAATACACCCAGTACACTCTGTAACAAGGCAGTGTTGGTGCCATAATAAAATACAGCCAGTACACTCTGTAACAAGGCAGTGTTGGTGCCATAATAAAATACAGCCAGTACACTCTGTAACAAGGCAGTGTTGGTGCCATAATAAAATACAGCTAGTACACTCTGTAACAAGGCAGTGTTGGTGCCATAATAAAATACAGCCAGTACACTCTGTAACAAGGTAGTGTTGGTGCCATAATAAAATACAGCCAGTACACTCTGTAACAAGGCAGTGTTGTTGCCATAATAAAATACACCCAGTACACTCTGTAACAAGGCAGTGTTGGTGCCATAATAAAATACAGCCAGTACACTCTGTAACAAGGCAGTGTTGGTGCCATAATAAAATACAGCCAGTACACTCTGTAAAGTGGTAGTGTTGATGCCATAATAAAATATACCCAGTACACTCTGTAAAGTGGTAGTGTTGGTGCCATAATAAAATACACCCAGTACACTCTGTAACAAGGCAGTGTTGATGCCATAATAAAATACAGCCAGTACACTCTGTAAAGTGGTAGTGTTGATGCCATAATAAAATACAGCCAGTACACTCTGTAACAAGGCAGTGTTGGTGCCATAATAAAATACACCCAGTACACTCTGTAACAAGGCAGTGTTGGTGCCATAATAAAATATACCCAGTACACTCTGTAAAGTGGTAGTGTTGATGCCATAATAAAATACAGCCAGTACACTCTGTAAAGTGGTAGTGTTGGTGCCATAATAAAATACACCCAGTACACTCTGTAACAAGGCAGTGTTGGTGCCATAATAAAATACACCCAGTACACTCTGTAACAAGGCAGTGTTGGTGCCATAATAAAATACACCCAGTACACTCTGTAATAAGGCAGTGTTGGTGCCATAATAAAATACACCCAGTACACTCTGTAATAAGGCAGTGTTGGTGCCATAATAAAATACACCCAGTACACTCTGTAAAGTGGTAGTGTTGGTGCCATAATAAAATACAGCCAGTACACTCTGTAAAGTGGTAGTGTTGATGCCATAATAAAATACAGCCAGTACACTCTGTAAAGTGGTAGTGTTGGTGCCATAATAAAATACACCCAGTACACTCTGTAACGAGGCGGTGCTGGTGCCATGATAAAATACACCCAGTACACTCTGTAACGAGGCGGTGCTGGTGCCATAATAAAATAAATGTCCCCAGCCTACACTAAAAATGGTAATGGAAATAGTAGTAGTAGTAGTAGCAGTAGTGGTGGCACTAGTAAAAGTAGTATTGGTGGCAGTAGTGGTGATAGTAGTAATAATACTATAATACACCATCACCAACAGTAGTAGTAGTAGTAGTGCTACAATACACTGGTACCACCAATAGTAGTAGTAGCAACAGCAGTGGTAGTTATAGTAAGTAGTATTACATGCTACCACCACCGGTAGTGGACGACAATAGGGGTCATCATATTACCTGCTCAATTCTATGTCTGCTCTGTAAATAAGGGTTGTACCGGGCTCGAATTGCTCTCATTGATGTCGGCTGTAAAAAGAGAGATTATCATCATCAACAACAATATCATTATTGTTTTAGTGTAATCAACATCATCATTACAATTAATTTCATGTCATCATCATCCTCATCGTCATATTGTTCTTCTTACAACACACAGCGATATATGTAGATATATATATCATCATTCATCATTTCATTTTACGTCCGCTTTTCCCTGCTTGCAAGGGTGGGACGGGAACTGATTCTGGCTTGATTTCTACAGCTGGATGCCCTTCCTAACACCAACCTCATTTACAGTGAGTGCTGGGTGCTTTTTTGCCGTGGCGCCTACACGACCACTTTGTAGTGGAATGATAGGGACCCCAGTCCCTATCATCTCATTTCTACAGCTGAGTAAACTGGAGCAATGTGAAATAAAGTGTCTTGGAAATAACACATCACCCAGCCTGAGAATTGAACTCTCAACCTTTCGATTGCAAGCCCAATGCTCTAACCACTAAGCCATGTGCCTCCATATATATATATAATTGTTTCTACTTTTGACACAAGGGCAGCAATTATCTCAGGGTATTACTGGTACTTTATTTTATCGACCCCATAAGGATGAAAGGCAAAGTTAACCTTGGCGGGATTTGAACTCAGATCATAAAGAGCCGTAACTCTTTGCTGCAAAGCATGGCGTCCGGCTCTCTACCGATACTGCCAATTAATGCAGATAATTAGGGTGCTTATCCGTGGAGGTTACGTGATAAACCAGTTTAAGCATCACACCAAGATGGTAATACCTTACCAGTGGCATAACTGCATACTTGCATAACACCTCATAATTGTATTAGCATCTGATGATGCTACATAGAAACTGTCTATGATATAACCATTGCATAACCATGTCATTGAAATATATATTATGCAATAAAACAATTATGTAAAAATAACCCTCTCTTAATATTTTTTTTTATACACACACACACATATATATATATAAAGATTCAGAAACAGAAATAAAGAACCCCTTAACCCTTTAGCATTTAAACCAGCCGTATCCAGCTAGAATTCTAATCAAATCGGCCGTAACTGACCGCTCATACCAATATATTGTTCTCAAAATAAATAACTTCAAAATCTCACAGATTCGATATTATGTGAGATAATTGTGTAAGATAACGTCTTTACCACAAAAATACAATAGTATATATAGAGTAATGTAAATGCTGAAGGGTTAAACCTCACCTCATATCCTGTATAAGACTGTGTTGAATATTCAAAATCTGAGTCAGGCCCTCCAGGACAGTAACTAGAATGGAACCAAAAACAGACCGAGTTAGACAATACTACCAACATAAAGAGAGTCTACATAGTAGCTTGAAATGTTAAAAATAGCAGCCAAATCACCTTCAAATGATAACATACCATCTTAAAAATTGAAGGACACATTGGATAATGTAGTCCTAGATACACTAGGGATAACAAAAATATAAAAGGAAAATATTCTTGACTACTCACACACATATATTTCCTGTCATAGCAATATGAGGACATCTATGTGGTTTACACATCACAGCAACAACAGCAATCTGTAAGAGGTAGAGAGGGAAAGTATGTATGTATGTATATCTGGAGATCTCTCTACACTTGTCGTCACATGGTACCATGGGCCCAGCACTATGTGTCAATAATTGTCACAAGTGTAGTGTTTGTACCAGAGTTTTCAAGTCGCTGGCTGGACTAAAAAGTCACACTCATTCAGCGCATCGGTAGGGGTTCTCCTACATGGATATAAAGTAGTGGCTGAACTCGAAAACGAGTTGGCAGCCACCATAAATATATATATATATATATATATATTGGGTTGGCAAGAAAGTAATTTCGGTTTTTTAGTGTGAAATAAGTCATTTTTTTTTCATACAATCAATTATATATTTTCCATTTTGTTCGATGACCTTTTGTCATCTTTCTGGCAACTTCATGATTCCACGCTCATAGAATTTCTGGTCCTTATCAGCCAAAAACTGAAGCAAGTGCGATTTCAGGTCATCATCATTATTGAAAGTTTTACCATTCAAAGAATTTTGCTAACTTCTACATAAATGGCAATCTGATGGTGGATGTGACATCATTTCCCAACCAAGCTCCAATAATTTTTCACGAGTTAGCAAAGACGTGTGTGGTCTACCGTTGCCATGGTGGAACACGATTCCTTTACAATTTGCCGATTCTGGCCGTTTTTCTTTGATTGCTTCCTCCAGTTTCATTAGTTGTTGACAGTAAACATCCAAATTTATCGTTTGGTTCCTTGGAAGCAGCTCAAAATACACAACACCTTTGTAATCCCACCAAATTGACAGCATGGCTTTTTTTTATGCAATTCAGCTTTCGATGTGGTTTGTGCTGATTCATTATGCTTGGATCATGATCATTTTCGATTGATGTTATTGTAGTCAATCCATTTTTCATCACCAGTGATTTGTTTTAAAAAATGGTCGATTTCATTGCGTTTGAGATGGATATTGCAAATATTGATTCATTGTGTTAAATGAATCTCTTTCACTTTATGTGGAGCCCAAATATCGAGCTTCTTAACAAATCCTAGACATTTTAAGTGATTTTAAACTGTTGCGTGTGATTCATTTAGTCCTTCATCAGAAGATAGAATGAGAAATGAAAGAAGAAATAGAAAGAATGAGGAGATGGGCAGGATGGAAGCAATACACACACACACATATATATGTGTGTGACATCTATGTGGATGTAAAAACAGTAAAAACAGTTATCAGTAAAAAAGAGGGACACACACATATATATAAAAACAAACATGTGACATTTGTGTGACTCAAAACAAGAGCTCTATGTAAAAGGAAGAAGAGGGACATATCACAAAAAGTAAGATGGGGGAAAGAAAGTAAGTGGTGGGGGAGTGGGGAGTGTATTGAAATGAAATAAAGTGAAGAAAAACTTACACCACTGGCGGTTCGAACTGGTTTGGCTTTTAACTTTGGAAGTAATTCCTAGCAAGTAAAGAAAAATATAAAATATAAAAGATATTTGAAAAAACTATAAATATAGTTTATTTACATATTAATTGTATTCATGATAATGTCCTTCTGGAGGTATGGGGGAGATATATGGGATGGACATGGAGCAGTAGACAGGATGGAGAGACATGAGAGATGGACATGGAGCAGTAGATAAGGCTTGAATGTGGAGCAGTGAAGAAGGATAAAAAAAACATGGAGCAATGAAAAGAATGAAGGAAATAAATGTGGAAGGAAGTAGAGCAAGAGGAAGACAAAGAAAAACAAGGCTGGGGGAGATAGAAGAGGAAATGAAGGAGGATGCAGATGTTAGGGGAAAATGGAGAAGTTTGTTATGGGGCCTGCACAACTAACCCCTGTTTTTGCAGGGAAGATGGGAAAAATCAATGGTTTAATCTAACAAATGGGTCCTTTCCTTCCTTCTGCTAGAAGTTGTAACTGACAGACAGTATCAGAAATGAGAAAGAACAGCAATCAGTAATCTTCTGACTGATCATAATCATCAGACATTCCAGGTGTGACCATCCCGTCTTTGTTTTTAAATAATGGTCCACACTGTAAATATGGTTGGTGTTAAGAAGGGCATCTAGCCGTAGAAAACCTGCCAGATAGTCCTATATGAGCGAGACACGATCACCCAACCAACCTTGCCTCAAATGGGAGAACTCCCGTCTAACCCATGCTAGCGTGGAAGATGGACGTTAAACAAAGATGACGATGATGATGATGACTAGCTGATTAGGCAACAACCGCATAGAAAAGACAAGGGGGACTTTTTTCATGAGATATGGCTCATAAGGCGAGTCAGGCCACATGAGATATGGTTCATGATCAGGCAAGCCAGACCATATGTGATATTGTGTATAAGGCAAGTCAGGCAATATAAAATCTGGTCTATGATAAGGTGTCTGGCCACATGAGATGTGGTTTATAAAGTATGTCTGGCCACAAGATTTATGGTGAGAAAGGCTGCACTACTAGAAAAAAAATTTCAAGGTAAATTTTCATTAGGTGTATCCATTCAGAAAGCCAACCAAACAAGCCACAGTTTGCCCGTGATTGACATAAAGGCTTTGTCATTGGCTTATAAGGAACTGGAAGACTGTAGGCCATATATCAGTTATTTTGTAGGATCTGTATGCATCGCGTTATTTAGATACGTCTCAGTTCAAATCAGCCTAAGGTTTACTTTGCCTTTCATCTTTCTGGGGTGTGGGGGTCGATAAAATACAGTACCAGTCAATCATCGTGATTGATCCAATCAATTATACAATCTTCCAAGTGAAAATGTAGTGTGACCTTGTGCCTATGCTAGAAATTATTGTTATTATTGGACGAGGGAGTGTAGGATAGCTTCCTGGTCTTCGTCAAATCTTAGCAATATCTAGCTGATGAGGAAGCTGCTTACCTTCTTGTACTGTGGTGGCACAGCTGCAATGATGTCCACCAACCTCGGCTGACGTGCCAGGCCATACTTGCTCGATGATTTGCACTTTACTCTGTAAATAAAAAGACAAAAATACAACATAAATGACACAGGTTAATATTTGTTTTTTTAATTCTTACATAAGTTATTCAATTTCTCACAGGTTTTTCCACACTGGTGAGATTCTTGTAACTATTGCTTTACCTGAACAACACCAGCAAACATCGTCATCATCCTTATAGCAATTATTTTTATTTCAACTCTTCCAGGCTGGTATGGGTTGGATAGGACATTTTGAGGCAGTATCTCGTGGCTGAAGGTATGTGGCCTTGTAGTTAGGGTGTTAGACTAACGAGCATAATGTTTGTGGATTTGATTCCTTGACCATGAGGTGCTTTGTGTTATTGAGCAAAGCATTTCATGCTGCACAGCTGAAAATGAGAAGCTGGAGTTTAATCCTGTGATGGACTGGCATCCTGTCCAGGGGGAAGTCTTGTATTCTCACTCACTTAACGCCAATGAAACTAGGATGAGCAATGGTCTGATGAAATTCTGGGCTTGGGGGAAGTTCTACGGCTTGATTCCTTTCCTAATACAAAAGCTTACAATCAATGTAATGGTGCAATGATAAAAAGGACCCAGTCCACATTTAAGATGGCAGTGCTAGTGCCATCACAAAAGCACCCAGTCCACCCTGATAGGGGGTAGTACCGGAGTCATGATAAAATGTTCCCAGTAAACACTGTAAAATGATTGGCTTTAAGAAGGATATCCAGCTTTAGAAACCTTACTCCTAGTACATGCTATAACATGATTGGTGTTAAGAAGGGCATCCAGCTTTAGAAACCATGCTCCAAGAGAGAGAGAGGAAAAGAGATACTCACGTGTTTAAATTAACATCTTTCTTCTGTACATGAGCTTGAATCAACTGATTTACAATATCACCAATGGCCAGGACCATTAACTCCTCTCGAGAGCCTGCAACTACAAAAGTAATGATTGTTTTTGTTGTTATATAGATACACTATAACATATAGTGTTACATGGGTACAGATATGTGGTCTATTTACATTATATTGAGTGTATATTAACATTATATAGTGTATATTTACAATATAGAGCATATATAGTGAAACCTGGAAGAGCATGGCAAAGATAGAGAGACGGCTGAACACTTTCCACCAGCGGTGCCTGCAAATGATCCTTCGTGTGTCCTGGTGCAACTGAGTGCAAAACAAGGAAATCTTGTGGAGAATGGAGTTGTGGATGCTACAGAGGATGGTGGTGGAGCACCAGTACCGCCTTGCTGCCCATATTCTGCGCCTGCCCAACGAATGACACTCGAAAACAGCGATGAACTGGACTCCGCCTGGCAGCAAACGGAGGCAGGGTTGCCACAGGATTACCTGGCAACGAATGTTCCGAAAAGACCTGATGACAGCCAACATCACTTAAGCTGCTGCTGATCGTGACCATTGGCAAGTACTTATAGCTCGATTGCTGAACGCCGCAGAAGAATGTAAGACTAAGATACATAATGTATATTTAGTATATATAGTATATATTTAGTATACAGTGTGCACTTACTACACACACACACATATATATATATATATATATATATATATATATATATACATATTGTTATACTTTGGGAGGGTCATGTTGCCAATAAGAAACACACGCACCAGTTGCTTTCACTTCAATTTATTATATATTTATAAATTTATAAATTTACAAATTTACAAACTTATAAATTTCTGGTTGGTTGGTTGGTTCCACAACCAGATAGTTGTTTATATATAGTCATAGTCCTTTCGTCACACACTCTGTGACCTCTTCAGTGACTGGGGATTCCTTTCTTTGTTTCTGTGCCTTTCCTTTCTTCTATCCTACGCCATTTTGTTTCTGTGTGTGTGTTGTGTGCTCAGGACAAAATGAAAACACACACACACATAAAACAAACAACCAACCAACAATAAATAAATAAATAAATAAACAAATAGATAAATGAACACAAACACACAGACACCCGGATGTGGCGCATGCGCAAACTGAGCACACAACACACACACAGAAACAAAATGGCGTAGGATAGAAGAAAGGAAAGGCACAGAAACAAAGAAAGGAATCCCCAGTCACTGAAGAGGTCACAGAGTGTGTGACGAAAGGACTATGACTATATATAAACAACTATCTGGTTGTGGAACCAACCAACCAACCAGAAATTTATAAGTTTGTAAATTTGTAAATTTATAAATATATAATAAATTGAAGTGAAAGCAACTGGTGCGTGTGTTTCTTATTGGCAACATGACCCTCCCAAAGTATAACAATATCGGTTTCAACACACGATTTCAGATAAAGAATCTTGCTAAACAAATTCAGAAACGATATATATATACACATATATATATACATACATATATATATATAATTCGTTTTTGAATTTATTTTGCGAGATTTCTTATGCTGAAACAGATAACCGGAAGGTTGTTTATATATTGTCACTCTTTCATCACACATTCTGTGACCTCCTCAGTGACTAGGTTTTTATTTTGTGTCCCTCCTTTGTTTTGTCCTACACCATTTTGTTTTTGTGTGTTGTGTGCTTAGTTTGCATATGCGTTACATCCGTGTGTGTGTGTTTTTTAAAAATTTAATTATGTGTTTATTTACATGTCACTAGTTGGTTGTATGTTCTGTCTGTGTGTCTCATTTGTTTTGTTAGTTTGGCTTTTGTGTGTGTGTGTGTGTGTGTGTGTCTTCATTTTGTCCTTAATTACTAGTTGTGATGTTGCTATTCCACTCATGTTTTCTGTTTAATTTTGGTTGGAGTTCGTTTATATTTGTCACCTGTGATTTGTCTGAGCATTGCATCTTTTCTGTGTGTGGATATAATTTTTATCTCTATGTTCTCTAATGTGCCCCTATGTTCTATTTTGGCATGTTGGTGAAGTACTGATGAGTTTTTCCCATCCTGAAGTTCTCGCCAGTGTTCACTTATCCTTTCTCCTATGCTACAGGCGGTTTCACCTATGTATGTTATATTCTTATTCCTATACTGTCTCGCAGTACATCTTATGCTATATACGACATTCCTAATTTTGTAGTTAGTTTGCAGGCTTAGCTTGCAGGTTATGCATTTCCTATCAGTACAGGAGGATCTTTGAAATGGGTATGTTTTGCTAATTGGGGTTTTTATACCAACATCACAACTAGTAATTAAGGACAAAATAAAGACATACAGACACAGAAAAACAAGTTGGTGTAGGACAGAACAAAGGAGAGACACAAAATAAAATCCAACAGGTGTGTGTGTGTCTTTATTGGCAGCATGGCCCTCCCAAAGTATATGTATCTGCACAGGCAATATTTATTAGACTGCTCTTGAAGTGTGTATACGTTTTTATGGGACACCCTGTATATATATATATATATATATATATATGAAAAAGTATGACTCCGACGGCAGTGCTCAAGCCGTTTCGACGGCTATTTCTGGTGGTGTTATGGTCCATCTGGTTCCTTACCACAATTCCTTTGTTATATATATATATACGTCACCCCTTCCTCACCTTTTCTCATGCATGCCACTCTCTACTCCACTCACGCCAAGATCCGCACCGTCAACCAGGACCTCCCTTCTGAGTATCGAACATCATTTGGTATCGATGGCTCCCAGATGGGCATCAATACGAGAAGCGATTGATATGACAATAATACAATCGGAACTAATTTATTCCAAGTTAGAATTTGGAAGTTAGGGTTGGGGTTTAAAGCTAAGGTTCAGGGTTAGGTTAAGGGCTTCGAGTTAATTTAATCAGTTACTTGTAATGAATTAACTCCAGAATGCTAGTCATACAAACTGAAAACATAAACGCTCAATTTAAAGGGCCGAAACACTTGCTTGAGGAGGGTTTCTTCTCTGAAGACGTTACGGCAGAAGATTTAGGAAATCTATTGAAGAAATTAAAATACTGTATTACTTTAATGGGAGCTCAAAACTAAATATTTATTATGCGGGTGGGGTATTATTCCGGAGAACATCCAACTAATCCATTTACTAATATAACATTTTGAGGAGAAAAAAAGTGTTCTTTATTTTTTCTAAAGGTCTGGTGCGATTTGAAAAAAATGTAACTGTTATTTCTAATAGATCGAGAGAAGGAGCATAGTGCATAAGTAAAGTAATTGTAAACACGAGACAACGTGTACTTAGATGGTTACATCATCATCACGCGCGTTACTTTCATGATGCAACATGCAGGAGATATTGGTAACGAACTAACGGGTGAAATAATTTCTAAAAATGATTATCTGAATAAATGAATTAAATTAAATTACCTTTCACACGCTTCTGTCCCATGTTACTTGTGAGAGTCTAAAAAGTCACGTTGAAATGGAACAGCAAGCATTCGCCTTCGTTGAACTATAAACCAAGCTAGCTTTAGTTTCGAACGTAGAAACTCGAATGAAAAAGAGAGATAAATAAAAAAATAAAAAACAATCAAATCAAAGTTAATTAAAATAAAACAAAAAAATTATTGTCAGAAAGTAAAACAGTTAATTTATTCTGAAATAAAACACTTTTTATTTTTATCTCTACGTTTACCCGATTTCTTAAAAGTATGGATGCCCAACTGAAACTTAAATCAAATACAGGTATTATTTTCATACTTGACAGCTGTAAGCGAACTATACATCACTAAAGAAGTTTAATACGGCCAAAACATGTTCAGTTTGTCACAGTAGCAGCCAAAGACTAGACTCATTCCCTTCACATGTCTCTATTTAATTTTCAGTCATTAAAATTTTCGGGAGTTCTTTCCCTTGTCTCATCTGAGAGTAATTTACATTAACGCTGACTTCTTTTCACAAGAATTTTTTTCAACACGCTGACGCGTATGTGTATATGTGTGCTTGTGTATATGTGCACATTTATATGTATGACTATAGAAATATAAACGCGCAAGCACAGACACACTTACAAAAATACACTCACAGACATACATTCACACAAACACACATATACACTCACACAGCATAGCAAATGGAACGTCAGACGCTGTTTTGCTATAGTTTTTACACCATCCCCTGCCTTCATTTTACAAGGACAAACACAGACACACATTGTGTGACGGACGGAAGTCGCTCAAATTTATATATAGTTTGCGGTTATAATTTTAATTTATTAAAAGTAATTTCTGGTTCACAATGTTATTATTTATAGGCTGGGAAACAACTCCGAGCATGTTTTGATATTATTTAATATAGTGAAGTCTAGCCGCATATATATATATATATATATATATATATCACCCCCCCCCCCCCCCACCCCCGAACTCTTTTCCTTTCCACCTTTCTCCAGATGAAGGGCTTATGCCTGAAACGCCCCCCCCCCCCACTCTCAAGCGTGAACCTAATACCAACACTGTTTGTACTGCACTCTTTGTTATTATTTTTTTTTTTACTTTATATATATATATATATATACAATGATATTAAATAAATGGAAACTATATTTATAAAACCATATTTATTTTATTATATATATTTCAAGGGTACCAAGACAACATTGGTACGCTTTCATCAGATAAAATACAAAGTTTGTTTTATAAATAGAGACATACCCATAAAAACATACCTTATCGGTTGGAAATTCACTGGATAGATATTTACTCCAGTAACGTGTTGAGTGCTCTAAATCAGTTATAAACATTTATATTTGTCGGACTTCCAACAAATTAAATACCCCTTCTACTTATATATATATATATATATAAGATCAAAAGATGGTTAAAAGAGTTCCAAGTATTTTATTATGCGCATTTCAAAAACAAATATCATCATGAGATGACATTTGCGTTTTCGTCAGATAAAATAGGAATACATGATATGAAGGTTAAAAACCACTTGTGAATAGTGAAGTTTTAAATCAACATATGTTGAAATGCGCATAATAAAATACTTGGAACTCTTTTAACCATCTTTTGATCTTATATTATTTATACTCCAGTCCTACAAATTGTAGAGTGCTACTTATCCGATATTTGCATTGCTTTATTGTACTACAATAAAACTCACCTCCTACATATATATATATATATATATATATATATATATATATATATATATATATATATATATATATATATATATATATATATATATATATATATATATATACTCAAAGTGTCATTTGGAGGAGAGGAAGATAACCAAATATCGGGATTTGACGGCGGCTCGCTTCCTTTTTGCACTGGTCACCATCAAGACCTCGGGTGTCGCTGGTCATTCTCTTCAGCAATACATTCTCGTCGCTTAACTTCTTTTTTTCGTTTTCGTCTCTTTCATTTTTGTTCTCTTGTTCCCATTCATATTGTACAGTTTATATGAATAAAAGTTGTATTAGTCAACAAAAAACAAAAACAAAACAGTTTTACAAGTCCAAGGTTATAGGGCAAAGAAAAAAATATTAGCCATTGGTTAATATAATTCTCTCCAATGTTCCGAGCATCATTGGTACTTAACTTTATCAACCGCAGAAGGATGAAAGGCAAAGTTGACCTCAGCAGAATTGGAACCCCAAGCGTATAGGACCGTACGCAAATACCGCAAATAATGTTGTCCGGCGCTTTAGCGATTCTGTTAATCCACCGCACTTATGACACTAAAATAACTAAAACAAAATCTCGACTAAACCAATAAAGAAGGAATAGAAAAACGTAATTTCTTTTAATGTTTTTAACTTACAAAGAGTTTGGACATTTCAAAATTGAAAATATAGTAGCCACAATGCGGATAATTATAATAATAGTTGAATAAATCGGGTAAAATACACGTGGAGACGGAGGAGAAAGTAGACAGAGGCGTCTGCGAGGAATCGAACCTCGTATCTCTCGACTCCATTATACTTTAGACGATTTATTCAATTATTGTTATAGTTATCTGCGTTGTGGCGACTATATTTTCAAATTATAATTCGTATTCTTTCTATTTTGCTGTTTGACTTGCGAAAATGCTGCTGACATCAATTCAGGTGTTCCATACCTGTATAAACCTACCACTTCGTAAATACCAAAGTGCTACAATTTTATACGAAACAGCGGCCATAAAGCTACCTGTGAGAGGCAAACCATGGTTCTCGCTGTGGAACTGCGTAACAGATTTGTTGGAAGCTCGGAAATCTGAGATCGATAGATCTGGCTTAACCATTGAAAACCTCCTATATTGATTCATTGATCGAAAAGGACAACTGAGTTGCTGAGCGGCAGAAAAGAAGAAAACAAATTCGGATTTTAAAAATCAGAAACCCACAACGAAATCTAAAGAGAACGTTGAAGTTATTCAGGAAAAACTCAGCAAGTACTTGTCAGCCACCACACCACTACTGACTAGTGTGGTGTTTATATATATTTATATATATATGCATGACCCTTTATATATACTTTAATTACATGTGTGTATGTTCTCTGTATTTTTCTGCTCTGGTGTGTGTCTGAACTGAAGCGGTTTAAAAAAACTAAAAGACCTAAAGCATAACCACACAAAAACCCGTGTAGAGAACAGAGGCATCCTTAAATGCGAATGGAATTTTAAGAAGAATAACAACAACAACAACAACGACAATGTATTGCTTACAGTGGCTTATACCAGTTTTGCTGATACCCAAACCGCTGAACCCAGCTTTCATCTATAACCATGCCATGTTCATGGTACTCTATCTCACCAGTTTCTTCCTAGAAAGGAAACCCTGTACGATATGTAGTGTGGTCTTCTTAGCTGCAGTCTTTCTTATATGTTACAGTTGTGTAGGTAACTGTATGTTCTGGCATTGCCCTACAGATGATTGCCAAGGGGTGGGATGTACCGAACGTTGACACTACAAAACAACACCTTTTACACCTCAAAGAATATATAATATATATATATTTAATATATATATATATATATATAATATATCATATATATTTAAAGTATATAATTTATCTATATAATATATATATATATATATATATATATTATATAAATAATTTATATATATATATATTATATAAAGAAAATATTTGAAACCAATTGTAAAAAAAAAAAAAAATAGAAAAGAAAAAAATATATATATTTACAAACAAGACTTATGGATTAACAACTGAATTGGTAGAGCGTCGGAGAAAATGCCTTGCGACATTTAATTACGGCTCTTTATTTACTGAGTTCAAATCCCGCACGGGTCTACTTTGCCCTTCGTCCTTCCGGGTTCGATAAAATAAAGTACCAGCTAAATACTGGGGTCGATTTGATGTTCCTTTTTTTTTCCCCTTCTTAAAGCATCTTATATGTGATTGGAATAATTATAGACTGACTAACATCTTTCATTCAATTCATCCACCCCGTTTTGTTATTTTTTTTATTTCTTTTCTTCATCTGAGAAGAAAATATATAGAATGTAATATATATATATATATATATATATATATATATACCCACACTCACACACAAAAAGAAAAATGAACACCCTTTCCTCATTCAACAGCAGTGGAAGTTTCTACATGGTTGCTAGAAATAGCAACCAGAAATCTCCTCAAATTACGCCCTACCGTCTTAAAATAAAGAAAAGACACATTGGATGCTGTCATCCGGTATACACCCTCTCAAAAGACGGAATAGACACGGCTGGAATGCCGTTGATCTTAGGTCTACTCGATCGGGGTTGATCTGGGACTAAACCACATCAAGAAGCTAATCTTATTTTTATTAAAACTATGAGGTTTCATAACCATGTAAGAAATTATTATTATTGTTGTTGTTTTGTTTTTTTTTGTTTTTTTATACAATACTCTATTAATTTTAAACATTGATAGAGCAATGGACAAAATGACTCGCCGAATTAAGTTCTGAGTTCAAATCCTGCCGAGGTCAACTTTGCCCTTCGTCCTTCCGAGGTCGATAAAATAAAGTCTCAGTCAAATACTGGGGTTCGATATAATCGACTAATCCTACTTCCATAAATTGTTGGTCTTGTTTTTGTATGTTCTTCCAGTTAGTAATTTTAAGCATCGTACATTGGACAAAATGTTTCGCCGTATTTAGTTGCATATTTTTACGTTCTGAGTCTAAATCTTGCTGGTGTTGACTTTTACCTCTCGTCCTTCCCGGGGTAGGGTTCATATAATAAGAGTGATCCACCCAATTATGGCCGTAAACTCAAAATATAAACAGACTGAAACACAAAAACGAACGTCATTAAATTCTCTCTTTCTTCTCTCTCCCTCTCTCTCAAAAAAGCTTCAAAAGGGGATACTTCGCTTTAGGTTATATAGAATAATAATAAATAATATTAAAAGTGAAGGGAAAGCCCTTCAAAGTCTTATATCGGAGAGATAGACAAGATTGTTTCTATGCTGGGTCTCAAATTTGACAGCCTTGACTTGTTGAGCTAATATATTGGTGGGCGGCAAATGACTGTCAACAGTCTGTTGAGATGAAGCAGATCGATAATGTAAAATAAAATAAGAAATCGGAAATGTGCTTTTTTTTTTTTTTTATAAATAAATTTTATAGTTTATCGATTAAAAGAAATTCAAAAGCCGAAGATTCACAACAACAGAAAACCGCTTTCATTTCCTTTCAATTTCATGCACTTTCGTTCTGTTGTCTACCATTTTATATACCTAAAGCGAAATAGCCCTGCATAATATATATTTAATGAGGCTTTTTTTTTTTTTTTAAAGTATAAACTATATAATAGTATAATAATTATTAAGTGGCTTATCAAAACTGTTTTGTTAAACCACCAGCTTCGGCGGAACTTCGAGGTAAACAACCACCATTAACAATTATTAGATTTTAAAAATATCAGTCGAATATTGAGGACGATTTAATTGAGTTTCCCCTCTCTCCATAAATTACTGGTCTTGTGCCGAAATTAGAAATCATTATATTAATTTTATATACAGTGCATAAGTCTTTAATTCGGTGCAAAACCATAAAACAAGTATTTAATTGTATTGTATATGTGCGTATGTATATATAACAAGTATATCTGTTTGGTGTAAAATACCAACTACACCCCACGTTGTTCTTGTAATGGAGACGAAATAAGAAATCTGTAAATTCTTTAAAAAGACTATGTTTGTCTTGTAGTCCTCCCAACCAAAGTTTCTACTGTGTTGAAATCTTTCTTTATTATATTTCTAATGGAAAAACAGGTTATTTTAAAAATTGGTTTTCAAAATAATAAAGAATTTAGAGTGATTTAGTAATATAATTTTCTCAATATTAAACTGGTGTTTGGAGCATAACTTAACGATATATCTTGCATAAAATAAGGATGGAGGGTTTTTAGATAAATATTAACACTTTAACCTTGTTGTTACCATATTTCTAATAAAAGACACTGCCTATAAATTTAAAATAATTTTGAAAATAATCAGGAATTTGGAGAGATTTAGCTATTTTTAATATAAAAAGACCATTGAGATCATCAACACAGAGTCCTGGGAGGGCCTCGCAGCTGACTGGCCAAGATGGAGAAACACCCTGAATCAACACCTCAAATCAGGGGAGGAGAGTTTGATGACTGCAGGAGAGCCCGGCGAAAGGAGTGCAATAAATCCAACAGACCAGAGACCATATAATTCACTTCCCTGACATTTGTATATTATTTGTATATTATTACTGAGATGAATTCATCCCTCAACCCTTTAACATTTACATTATTCTATATATACTATTGTATTTTCACAGTAAAGGCTTTATCTCACATAATATTTCACATAATATCGAATCTATGAGATTTTGATATTATTTATTTTGTGAACAATACCTTAACATAAGTATGAGCGGCCAGTTTAAACAGAAAGTTCAGAGAATTCTGGCAGAATATAGCCAGTTTAAATGTTAAAGGGTTAAATAATTGACCCTATACCTGGGTCAAAAAATCATCAGAATGCTTTACAGAATATTTTACTTTATTTCTGAGATCAAATTCCTGACCAGAGAGCTAGTGTAAATATTTGCGAGTACTTCACACATCCACAGATGTAAAACCTTGGACACCTCACCAGTGATGTATCCTGGAGTCACTGGACGTTTCAGATAGTCTTACAACATAGTCACCCTCATCCAGATGGTCCAACTACGGATGTAAAACCTTTGACACACCAGTGATGTATCCTGGAGTCACTGGATGTTTCAGGTCTTACAACATAGTCACCCTCATCCAGATGACCCAACTACGGATGTAAAACCTTTGACACACCAGTGATGTATCCTGGAGTCACTGGATGTTTCAGGTCTTACAACATAGTCACCCTCATCCAGATGACCCAACTACGGATGTAAAACCTTTGACACTTCAGTGTTGTATCCTGGAGTCACTGGATGTTTCAGATAGTCTTACAACATAGTCACCCTCATCCAGATGACCCAACTACGGATGTAAAACCTTTGACACATCAGTGTTGTATCCTGGAGTCACTGGATGTTTCAGGTCTTACAACATAGTCACCCTCATCCAGATGACCCAACTACGGATGTAAAACCTTTGACACATCAGTGCTGTATCCTGGAGTCACTGGATGTTTCAGATAGTCTTACAACATAGTCACCCTCATCCAGATGACCCAACTACGGATGTAAAACCTTTGACACACCAGTGTTGTATCCTGGAGTCACTGGATGTTTCAGATAGTCTTACAACATAGTCACCCTCATCCAGATGACCCAACTACGGATGTAAAACCTTTGACACATCAGTGCTGTATCCTGGAGTCACTGGATGTTTCAGATAGTCTTACAACATAGTCACCCTCATCCAGATGACCCAACTACGGATGTAAAACCTTTGACACTTCAGTGTTGTATTCTGGAGTCACTGGATGTTTCAGATAGTCTTACAACATAGTCACCCTCATCCAGATGACCCAACTACGGATGTAAAACCTTTGACACATCAGTGCTGTATCCTGGAGTCACTGGATGTTTCAGGTCTTACAACATAGTCACCCTCATCCAGATGACCCAACTACGGATGTAAAACCTTTGACACATCAGTGTTGTATCCTGGAGTCACTGGATGTTCCAGATAGTCTTACAACATAGTCACCCTCATCCAGATGACCCAACTATGGATGTAAAACCTTTGACACATCAGTGTTGTATCCTGGAGTCACTGGATGTTCCAGATAGTCTTACAACATAGTCACCCTCATCCAGATGACCCAACTACGGATGTAAAACCTTTGACACATCAGTGTTGTATCCTGGAGTCACTGGATGTTCCAGATAGTCTTACAACATAGTCACCCTCATCCAGATGACCCAACTATGGATGTAAAACCTTTGACACATCAGTGTTGTATCCTGGAGTCACTGGATGTTACAGATAGTCTTACAACATAGTCACCCTCATCCAGATGACCCAACTATGGATGTAAAACCTTTGACACATCAGTGTTGTATCCTGGAGTCACTGGATGTTCCAGATAGTCTTACAACATAGTCACCCTCATCCAGATGACCCAACTACGGATGTAAAACCTTTGACACATCAGTGTTGTATCCTGGAGTCACTGGATGTTTCAGATAGTCTTACAACATAGTCACCCTCATCCAGATGACCCAACTACGGATGTAAAACCTTTGACACATCAGTGTTGTATCCTGGAGTCACTGGATGTTTCAGATAGTCTTACAACATAGTCACCCTCATCCAGATGACCCAACTACAGATGTAAAACCTTGGACACCTCACCAGTGATATATCCTGGAGTCACTGGATGTTTCAGGTCTTACAACATAGTCACCCTCATCCAGATGACCCAACTATGGATGTAAAACCTTTGACACATCAGTGATGTATCCTGGAGTCACTGGATGCTTCAGATAGTCTTACAACATAGTCACCCTCATCCAGATGACCCAACTACGGATGTAAAACCTTTGACACATCAGTGATGTATCCTGGAGTCACTGGATGTTTCAGATAGTCTTACAACATAGTCACCCTCATCCAGATGACCCAACTACGGATGTAAAACCTTTGACACATCAGTGTTGTATCCTGGAGTCACTGGATGTTTCAGATAGTCTTACAACATAGTCACCCTCATCCAGATAACCCAACTATGGATGTAAAACCTTGGACACCTCAGTGTTGTATCCTGGAGTCACTGGATGTTTCAGATAGTCTTACAACATAGTCACCCTCATCCAGATAACCCAACTACAGATGTAAAACCTTTGACACCTCAGTGTTGTATCCTGGAGTCACTGGATGTTTCAGATAGTCTTACAACATAGTCACCCTCATCCAGATAACCCAACTACAGATGTAAAACCTTTGACACATCAGTGTTGTATCCTGGAGTCACTGGATGTTTCAGATAGTCTTACAACATAGTCACCCTCATCCAGATGACCCAACTACGGATGTAAAACCTTTGACACATCAGTGTTGTAGCCTGGAGTCACTGGATGTTTCAGATAGTCTTACAACATAGTCACCCTCATCCAGATGACCCAACTACGGATGTAAAACCTTTGACACATCAGTGTTGTATCCTGGAGTCACTGGATGTTTCAGATAGTCTTACAACATAGTCACCCTCATCCAGATGACCCAACTACAGATGTATATACCTGTACACATCATCAGTGATGTATCCTGGAGTCACTGGATGTTCCAGGACTCATGTCATACACCCTGACCCTGACCCAGGTGGCTCAACGAAAGTTGGTCATGCCAAATGGCTTACATATCAAAGCTACCGACCTGTCACTTCTATTTGGCCATAGTCATTTATATGCCGTCTCAGCGGCTTCCACATTGTTTTTTCTCCTGCTTGTTCCTTTCATGCCCAGAGTTCTGTAGGCTTTGCTGAGTGGACAAGCAGCAGAATGGACTCTGTTAGAGCACTCCATTATTACATAATGAGCTTCTCCCTACCTACTTCTTTCCTACATATTTAGGACGGCCACTTCCCCTTATGGATTCAGTTATGTCCTCTTTCCTACTTATTAAAACATATATATATATATGTGTATGTATATATCTATCTATCTATATATCATCATTTCATTTTACGTCTGCTTTTTCCCTGCTTGCAAGGGTGGGACGGTAACTGATTTTGGTTTGATTTCTACAGCTGGATGCCCTTCCTAACACCAACCTCATTTACAGTGAGTGCTGGGTGCTTTTTTGCCGTGGCACCTCCACGACCACTTTGCAGTGGAATGATAAGGACCCCAGTCCCTATCATCTCATTTCTACAGCTGAGTAAACTGGAGCAATGTGAAATAAAGTGTCTTGCTCAAGGAAACAATATATATATATATATATATATATATATATATATATATATATATATATATATATATATATATATATGTATATATATATATATATATTGTGGTAAAACACTGGGAGGTTATATCCATAGTAAGAAGAGCACTCAGTCCATGGGATGAGTTCGGTAGAAGTGAGTCCCACAACAGTTAGTGAACCATTTTCGAGGACACACGTTTGAAAATCCGCAAGGTGAAACACACTTCTTCGAAAATGGTTTACTAACTGTTGTGAAACTAACTTTTATATATATATATAGTATTAATTATACTATTTATGGTTATGTAAATACAAAAACCTTTTGCGGTTATATA
>OZ024749.1:27377371-27422371 GCA_964016885.1 Eledone cirrhosa | reverse complement strand
AGGATAAAAAAATAACAGTTTGTTGACATAGAATATACAATACAAACTGTAAAATGGTTGATGGTGGGAAGCCATGTCAAAAATAACAATTCTTTGACATAGAATATATAATAAAGTGTAAAGTGGTTGGTTGGAGGAAAGACATCTGACTGTAGGAATCATGTAAAAAATAACATGACATACACAATTACAGAAATAGCTGGTTTTTCTTCTCTGCCAGATAATGATGAACTGTGATTACTGACAAGACGGGTTGCTGTCAGACCTGTTCACCCCATGCCGAGATGATTAAACAGGACATAAAATAAATTTGACATTGATCGTATTTATGGTCTATTTTAAATCAAGGAAATGTGAGTCAGAAAACCACGTCTCGGGTAGGAAAAGAAAACAAAAACAAACATACTTTTGTAACCAGAGTGTCATCGCGAAGGTATTTTAGAGCAGTCTCCAATTAAGGAGACTTGTATTAATTTTCCACACCTTTACCTGTGTAAAATATTTCTACATCTACATCTACATAATGATTCCCCCCATCACTACTTTGGCTAGTGTGGAGAAATCTGTGTTTAATTGAGGAGGTATGTGACTGAAACATGTTTCAAGTTGTCTCCCTTACTGGCTAAAATAATTAAAATAATTGTTTCTACGTTAGGCACAAGGCCAGCAATTACCCAGTGCATAAAATAATATTAGTCATTGAACTAATGTTTTTTTGTGTCACTTTTAATTATTTCTAATTAGCTTTCTGCTGTTCACCACTAATTCTTCTCCTAGAATTATGACTCTTTACGTCCTGAGTTCAAATCCCACCGAGGTTAGCTTTTCTTTTCATCTTTACAGGGTTGATAAAATAAAGCACCAGTAATGCACTGGGGTAATTGCTGGCCTTATGCCAAAAGTAGGAACAATTATTATTATTATTATTGGTGGATTTGAGGGCGATGGATTGGCAGTATCGGTAGAGGGTCGGACGCCATGCTTTGACGCTTAGAGTTACGGCCCTTGCCATTCTGAGTTCAAATCCCGCCAAGGTTAACTTTGCCTTTCATCCTTACGGGGTCGATAAAATAAAGTACCAGTAATGCACTGGGTAATTGCTGGCCTTGTGTCAAACGTAGAAACGATTATTATTGGTGGATTGGTAGTATCAGTAGAGCATCAAACAACATGCTTGTGGCATATAGTTATGTCCCTTTATATTCTGAGTTCAAATCTTGCCGAGGTTAGCTTTACCTTTCATTCTTAAGGGGCAGGTAAAATAAATACCAGTAATACACTGGAGTTAATTTAATCAACTTTCCTCTCCACCAAAATTATTGGCCTTGTGCCTAAATCAGAAACTATTATTAATGTATTGACAGTATCGTAAGAGCTTTGGACAATATACTTTGCAGCATACAGTTATTACCTTTCATCTATACTATGGTTGATAAAATAAAGTACCAGTAATGCACAAACCATAGAGATCATCAGAGTTTAATTAAATTTCAAAACAATTGTTAGTGATTAAATGCCTTGAACTTTTAATTTTTAGTTTATAAGCATATTGTAACTATATACCGGCTCTGCGTGATCCTATCATTGCAAGGAGCTAAAATACAGCTAGTAAATGAATAAAATTTACTCTCATTAATATTACACACACATATATAGTGGGTGTGTGTGTTTAGAAAGCTGGAGAGAGAGAGTGAAATCAACCTTAATAGTTAGCTGGTACTTTATGTATTAGCTCTGAAAGAGTGAAAGTCAAATGGACTTTGGCAGAGAACGAGAATAAATACTGCAAGGCAATCTATTCTACCCACTAACAACTCTACCAATTTGTTACCTTCTCCAAATACCTGACAGCCATGGAGGTGGGGAAATATCTGAACTACCTTCTTCTAGATATAGGAACTGACAGCTATTTCTAGAAATAGGAGTTGACAGTTATTTCTAGAAATAGGAGCTGACAGTTATTTCTAAAAATAAGAGCTGGCAATTATTTCTAGAAATAGAAGCTGGCAGTTATTTCTATAAATAGGAGCTGGCAGTTATTTCTACAGTAATGCACTGGGTAATTGCTGGCCTTGTGCCTAAAGTAGAAACAGTTATTTCTAAAAATAAGAGCTGGCAATTATTTCTAGAAATAGAAGCTGGCAGTTATTTCTATAAATAGGAGCTGGCAGTTATTTCTAAAAATAAGAGCTGGCAATTATTTCTAGAAATAGAAGCTGGCAGTTATTTCTATAAATAAGAGCTGGCAGTTATTTCTAAAAATAAGAGCTGGCAATTATTTCTAGAAATAGAAGCTGGCAGTTATTTCTATAAATAGGAGCTGGCAGTTATTTCTAAAAATAAGAGCTGGCAATTATTTCTAGAAATAGAAGCTGGCAGTTATTTCTATAAATAGGAGCTGGCAGTTATTTCTAGAAAGAGGAGATAGTTCAGAGAATAGGGGCAGTGTTTTGGTTGGGAGTCAGGTTTCTGAATTGCATCTTATTCCCTGGGAGCAACAGAAGAGAACAAGGAGAGGAACTTTTGGTAGACTGTCAAATGTCTGAATAATCTCACAAAGCAAACCTATTACGAAAGACGTTCCAACTGTTAAAAAAAAAACATGCTGTATCTAAGACTACATTATCCAAGGAATACTTTGATAGATTGTGATTCGAGGTAGATTTAACTGCTATTTCTAACTGGGATCAAGTAGGAGCCTCTTTGTAGGCTTGTATAGTGATGATGATGGTCATTAGCTCCCTGTCATATTTTAGGGGTACCTAGGACTATATTATCTTGGATGTGTCTTTCTCCCTATTTTGAAAAAATGTTGTTTTTTTTAAACAGTTGAGTCTGACTCCAAGGAAACTTGACTGTCATTTCTAGCAACTCTAGTAATTATATACAATCTTCCTTGCAATGATAACTACACTGTTGACGATAGTGATGATGACACTACATTAATACATAGAGAGAGAGAGAGAGAGAGAGAGGGGTAGCTACAGAAGTGGTAGTAGTAGTAGTAGTAGTAGTAGCAGCAGCAGCAGTCGTAGTTACACATTAAAAGTTATGGAACTGTAATGGCATTAGTAATACAGTTGCTTCAGTGAGTTCAGTAGTCAAATCTTAAGTACTAACATCTGTAAGTTTTATTACTGTTAACTCAGCTACACCTTTCGAGAACTGAATATATGAATACTGTTATTATTGTACTTGAGACTAGCTGTCTGACTCCACTTTTCCTCTCTCTCTCACTAACTCACTCCCTCCCTCTTTCTGTCTGTCTGTCTCTCTCTCTCTCTTTCTCTCTCTCTCTCTCGCTCAATCTCTCTCTCTCTCTCTCTCTCTCTCTCTCTCTCTCGCCCTCACACACACACACACACTAATTTATATATATACATATATAGTAATAATTATTTCTACTTTTGGCACAAGGCCGGCAATTATCTCAGTGTATTACTGGTACTTTATTTTATCGACCCCGTAAGGATGAAAGGCAAAGTTAACCCCGGCGGGATAATAAATCTGAATACTAAAATCCAAGGACTTTCAGAACATCCCGTTTAAGGCGAAGGCAGTGATTCTTTGCTTAAACTTTAATCTGTTCTTATAATATATATATATATAAACAATATATTAATAAATGGAAACTATATTTATAAAACCATAATTATTTTATTATATATATTTCAAGGGCAACCAAGGCAAATTATGGTGCGCTTTCATCAGATAAAATACAGATTTGTTTTATAAATAAATATTGACAGCCGGAAAAAAGACAACTTTAACGGTTGAATCCCAACAAATTAAATATAACCTCTGCATATATATATATATGTATATATAATGTAGGAGGTGAGTTTTATTGTAGTACAATAAAGCAATGCAGATATCGGATAAGAAGCACTCTACAGTTTGTGGGACTGGAGTATGCATAATATAAGATCAAAAGATGGTTAAAGGAGTTCCATATATTTTATTATGCGCATTTCAAAAACAAACATTATCAAGCAATAATATTTGTGTTTTCATCAGATAAAACAGGAGAACATGATATGAAGTGATTTTTAGCCTTCATATCATGTTCTCCTGTTTTATCTGATGAAAACACAAATATTATTGCTTGATAATGTTTGTTTTTGAAATGCGCATAATAAAATATATGGAACTCCTTTAACCATCTTTTGATCTTATATTATATGTATATATATATATATATATATATATATATATATATATATATATATATATATATATATATATATATATATGAAAATGTATGTTAAATGCTGCTGCTAATAATAATACACACACACACACACACACACTCATATATATGGGGCCGATAAAATAAATACCAGTAATACACTGGGGTGAATTTAATCAACTTTCCTCTCCAACAAAATTGTTGGCCTTGTGCCTAAATCAGAAACCACTATTAATGTATTGACATTGATCGTATTTCTGGTCTATTTTAAATCAAGGAAATGTGAGTCTGAAAACCATGTAAATATGTGTGTGTGTGTGTGTGTGTGTGTGTGTGTGTGTGTGTTATAAAGAAGAGAGGTGATTTTAAATGTACATCCTCTGTTTATTATATAATCCTGTTATACGTATTTCGAAGACGTCAAAGTGGTTGTATAATAACTCTTTGATGTGTTCTTTTCAGACAGGTGTAAAGTTGTAGTATTTTTGTTTTTGATATGCTACTGCAGTTAGAAGCGTCATGGTAGTAATCCACTCCAGTCAGTGGATTATTTGATCAACCAACTTTCTTCACTTGAATAATATATATAGCAACCACTCGGAGGCTGCCTTCTCGCACATCAACAGCTTTTTTACAGGTAGTCCCCGGTCGAATTGTAATTTTTAATTTCCTATTCTCGTTTCACTATCTTCCATGATAAGTTTGGTTTTAACATAACCCTGTTATGTAATTCTGTCGAAGTTACTTGGATGATGAAGCTGGGCCATTGAAAGATGTATAGTGATTTCACGGATATAAGTTTTTAAGCATATCTTCCAGTCCGGCCTTCTGATGTCATATATATATATATATATATATATATATATATATATATATATATATATATAACGACTTATGTCCCAAGGCTCTGATACCATCAACACCATAAACACAGAGCTGGCATATCTAAGAACTGACTAACTGCCTGATGAGGTCATACCCATTCTGGTTCCCATCGCTACCCCAGAGATCTGCTGATAAAATTCACCCGAAAAAGAAAAGCCGTTGAGGGTGAGAACAAGCTCAGCCAGACGGAGAAGGGTGGTAATGCTAGGGTAAAGGGTAGGGCGTAAATCTAAAAAAATGTTGGAGAGCGCGGAGATCGTCATCATGAGGGTTGACGGTATAGACAGAGGTGATGTCCATGGTAAAGAGAAGGCGGGCGGGACCAGAAGGGAAGGAGGAGTTGAAGAGTCTAAGGGCATGATTTGTATCATGGATGTGGGAAGGGACGAGGATGGTGTCTAAATATTCAGAAATTATCTCGGTGGGCAGTTGCACGCAGAAACGATAGGACGGCAGGGATTATTTTATTTGTGTATTTTGGGGAAGAAGTAGATCGTGGGTGTGCGAGGAGTGTGTAGCAGTGGCCTCCCTTGTTGTGACTCACAACCCCAATAGATTAACAACATCTAGACGGGAAGTAGAACCCTTTCTGTAACATCCGGTCAGAACCCTATAAAACTAACAACTTTAAGTTCTCACCCTCTCATTAGCCCTTCCGGCGCCTGGCCTTCGCCAGGCGTCTTCTGCCAGCCTGCGTTTGCCTAGCAATCAAAACGGTAACTACTAACTTTGCTTCATTCTTTCGTTTATTCATTGACATGTCAACTATCCTGTTAAATTGTTGATTAAATATTATACACACAAAGCATGTCTCCTTGTTACATTCATACAACCCAGTTTTACACCGCTAGTATCTTCGCTATATTGGTGACCCCGACGTGATACCAACACGCAGCCGTTCATTGTTATAAGTGGTCACCCCGAAAAAAGAAAAAATAGCAGAATCTTCACTGGATGTATATATATGTTTTTCGTTTCCTTTACAACGAACATTTTAAGCTATATTCTTCTATTTGCCGGTTTATAAATTTACCACGTAAATTTACCGTTGATAACCGCGCATTTATTAAGAATGCTTATTTCTCTGGTCGCTGGCCTCTTGACCCTTCCAGGTCAACGCATTCACAACATCAACGACAACAACACAGCTTCATCAATAACTAAAACCAGCAGAACAAGTCAGACAATTTATTTCTGCAGCACTCTGCCTGTGAGAAATTACCTTCGGAAGTTGGACATTTCATGTTATACCACAGACCAGAAACCACCTGCATTCATTCTCTGGAACACATTCTTTACTGCTGTCATGTGACTGCACACATGTTAACTGTATTTTAGATATTTGAACTTTTGACCTCTTCTCTTACTTCCATTACTCTGTACTATAGTTTCCATGCCTCTTACATGCTCGCCATCTTACTCCATGCATGCTTCTTTCGATTTTTATGTTTTAAAAATCTGGCGGGGGATAATGTAGCAAGAGTTGCCTCCCCTGCCATGACAAGCTCATCACTGCTCTCTAGACAGGAAGTAGGTGGAGTTGCTTCCCTTTGGGATTGACCAGACTCCCTGGTGGTCACTTCCGGTCAACAGATATAAAAGGAGCGGTTTACCACGAAATCTCTCTCTCGCCTCCTGATTCCTGAAGTGGTAACACCTTCGACCATAGCTTGTGATTCCTTCTGGACGTCCCTTTCGTTACCAAGAACAATGCAGCTTGCAGCCTGAGATGAGAGCCTAAGATGTCTCTACCAACTTCAGCCTTGTATTATGACCATCGGGTAACAAACCCTTATATTTAATGCCTTTTGACTTCCATGAAGTAAAAACTTTATTACCACACACACACCGGTATTTACTGTCTTTTATATTATGTTGCATGTACACCGATATTTATTTCCTAAAAGTGCGTACAATAAAGTTGGTGGCTGTGGGGGTAGGAGAGAGGAGGAGATGAACTCGTGGATGGTAGAGGACACGAGTTGTTGATAGCCAGGAGTGGGGTCGGAGGATAAAGGGCGGTAAAAAGGGGTATTGTGAAGCTGGCGGAGAGCCTCAGGCCTATAGAGGTCAGCACTCCAAACCACCACAGCGACACGTTTGTCAGCGGGTTTGATGACAATGTCATCGCGACGCCGAAGGTTGCGAGGAGCGGAGAGCTCAGTCCGCGTGATGTTAGAGCGACGAGAATGCTGGTGGAAACGGAACCGATTCACACTACGCCGGCAAGTATCGACAAAGGAGTCGAGGGTGCTGAACTGGCCAATGTGATTGCCGGCGACTGAGATGAGTGAAGTCATCCAGCTAACGCCAGCACCAACACTTTTGCAAGAGATGTCAACATGAATGGACCTGTTATTTTTATCTAAAGACATTTTTTCCAATTCCAACCCGCCCGTCCCCTCAATCTATCTTATTTCTCATTCTTTCTTCTAATGAAGGGCTAGCGTCCGAAACTTTAAGACCCTCTTCCTGTTATATCAAGCATTAACTTAATATATCCCTTCCATATACTGTACCGATTGTGTTGTTATTTCTGTTTACCTTTTACACACGCACACACACACACACACACACATATATACTGTAGTATAAGTTTGGTAGAAATATCCAAGGGTAAGATCACTCCGTCCATAGGACGAGTTAAGTATAATTACATATATATATATAAACCAAAGTAATAATGGGAAATCAATCCTTTCATCAAATAATGGTTTTTAACCCCCCCCCCCCCCCCTCTCTCTATATATATATATGCAGAGGTTATATTTAATTTGTTGGGATTCAACAAGCTTAAACATTTTAAAATCTGATATAAAGCATTGAACAATTTAGTGGAGTAAATATACAATATATTAATTGTTTCTACTTTTGGCACAAGGCCGGCAATTACCCAGTGTATTACTGGTACTTTATTTTATCGACCCCATAAGGATGAAAGGCAAAGTTAACCTTGGCGGGATTTGAACTCAGAATGGCAAAGGCCGTAACTCTATGCGTCTGACCCTCTACCGATACTGCCAATCCACCACCTATACAATATATTAATAAATGGAAACTATATTTATAAAACCATATTTATTTTATTATACATATTTCAAGGGCAACCAAGGCAAATTATGGTGCGCTTTCATCTGTATTTTATCTGATGAAAGCGCACCATAATTTGCCTTGGTTGCCCTTGAAATATGTATAATAAAATAAATATGGTTTCATAAATATAGTTTCCATTTATTAATATATTGTATATATATATATATATATATATATATATATATATATATATATATATATGTAGATAAATCTACCAAAAGTTTACGGTAGTGTCCAATCCGTATGAAGAACTCAATGTAATCCGGATATCATGGAAAGAAGAGATGCATTCAAAAATCACTTTCGGTGAAAGATAAACGGAATACAGAGTCAAGATAAAATATTAAAAAAATAATGAATAAAACAATTGTTTTATTCATTTTAAAACAATTGTTTTATTCATTATTTTTTTAATATTTTATATATATATATATATATTTGTGTGTGTGTTTAAATCCTATGAATTATCGAAGCGCTGGATGAAATTTAACATTTGAAAATACAGAAAACAACTGCAACAGTAGTCGATCGCTATAAATAAGTTTTAGAAAATCGGGTAACTTTGTTTCTGTCTATAGGGGTATTTTACACAATCTTTTAAATTTTGTATATATATATATATATATATATATATATATATATATATATATATATATATATATATATGTGTGTGTGTGTGTGTGTGTGTGTGTGTATGTGTGTGTATGATGTGTGTGTGCGTGTCTGTAGGCCTGTATCCAATGACAATTGACGAAGTGTGTCTGAGAATTACCTCCCTTTCATGCCAACGCCTAATCCCTTCCCACGCAACTCCGCTTTAACTTGTTTCACAAGAAAACTTTATTGTATTAACTTGTTGAAAACCTAACTTTTTCCGCCTTTTTCCTCCTGTTTATTCAAGCTGCACCTCTCTCTCTCTCTCTCTCTCTCTCTCTCTCTCTCTCTTTCTCATATATATTCAAGCTGCACCTCCCTCTCTCTCACATTCTCTTTATCTATCTCTTTTATTCTGTTTCTGCCCCTTCCCCTCTTCTTTTGTCGTCTCTTTTCTTTTCTTTCTCTGTCTCCTCACCATTCTCTCTCTCTCTTTTATTCTCTCCCTGCCCCCTCCTTATTTTATCGTCTCTTTTCTCTTTGTCACTCTCTTTCACCCTCATGTTCTTTTCTTGCTCTACTCCTCACCATTCTCTGTCTCTCTCTTTCCATCTGCAGTTTATTTTTATTCCTTCTCCCTCAAATTACACCTTTCTTTACTTCTCTCTCTCTCTTTAACTGAACACGTTATTTTGTTCGCCTTCTCTTTCTCTTCTTCTAACTCCATCCTCATCCTCTTACATTCTCTCTCCCTCTTTCTCTTCCTCTAAAAGTCATTCTTTCACCCTCCATCACATTCCAACCTCTCTATCACATTCAATTACTATTAATCCATTGTCTCTCTATCTCTCTCTCTTTCTTTCTCTATATTTAATGTTAGTCCTCCTCTTTGTCACTTCTCCCTTTTTCACCTCATACTCTCTTATTAGTTCTTCCTCTCTCTGTCACACACATCTGAATACAACCTTTCTGTTACCACTCCCTTATAATTTAACTCTTTCTCTGTTACCCCTCCCTCCATAATTTAGTTTTTCTCTTTTAACCCTCCCTCATTACTTTCCTCTTTCTCTGTTGCCCCTCCCTTATCATTTTACTCTTTCTGTTTCTCCTCCCTTATCATTTTACTCTTTCTCCGTTTTCCCTCCCTTATCATTTTACTCTTTCTGTTTCCCTTCCCTTATAATTTTACTCTTTCTCTGTTACCTCTCCCGCATCACTTTTCTCTTTCTCTGTTATTCCTCCCTTATCACTTTACCCTTTTCCGTTGCCCCTCCCTCATCACTTAACTCTTTCTCCTTTATTACTATACTCTTTCTCTGCCTTCCCTCCATTGTCACGTTACTCTATCTATGTTGTTCTCACCCTAAATTCTTTCCCCCTCAAGTGTAACGCGAATCAAAAGTTATGTCGTCTTACTGTTGCCGAAGAAAATGTTTAACGATTCATAATTGACCCCACCCCACCCTCGTCTTCTTCTATCCCAATCTCCGAACTACATACATATATAATAATTGTTTCTAATAATAATAATATATATATATATACAAACACACACACACATATTTACACTCATATATATGCATATTCCTTTTCAATACAAATTCTGTCGGATTCCGATGTATATGTATTTTTTCTTTCTTGTGTTCACAACTTCAGTTTGACATTTCGGATTTATCAGTAAAACATCCAAACGAGAAGCGGAGTTGACATGTCCTTGATAACAGAAGATACATTGTTGGGGAAACAATACACATACACACGTTCATTACGTGAGATATAAATATAAATATATATATATATTTATATATTCATTAGTTAAGCAAAACAAGACCACAAATATCACAAGGAAGACATTATTAAAAGATTGTCAACATAGTTTTATATATATATATATATACTATAATTGTAACAATTAGTAATATATGCATATATACATATATAATGATCCATTTGAGGTGAATCAAATTGTTCTCGGAAATGATATATTAACTGTTGTGGAACTACTTCTATAGTATATGTATATATTATATAATTTAAAACAGAAACGAATGTATTTGTTGCGACAGAACAGGCCTCTGTGTGTATATATATATAATAAAATTATAATTCTGAGCAACTTATAATAACAAAGAAAAAGGACCACAATATATATATAACACCTGAAGAGAAAGCATATAGAAAAGGAAAGATGTGTAGCAGGAGTTGCAACTCAACCGAAAATAATTGAATATATATATATATATTGAAGAAAAAATAGATTACACTTCAAGGAAGGAAAAGAAATTATTATTATAATAAATGAAAAAAACAAGGAAATATAAAAATGATTTGTAAATATAAAGGAGAGCTTGGTTGAAACAAACAGAGCAAAAAAGTTGTGTTGTGATTGTGGTAAAAAAAAAAAATCAATAATTGAACAAGAAACGAGACCAAGCCCAACTAATAATTAATTATAAACGACTCCAAAATGTCTTGGTCAACAAAAATCGTTCAAATATTAAAACAATCTAAAAAAATCAAACAAGTCGCTGTGTACGATTTGGAAGGACAGATTCTTTCTAATTTCGGAGAGCCGCTAGATTTAACTCCGAAAGAAATTGCGACTCTTTATAAATGTTTTCCCAAGACCTCGACACATCCAGTAAGTTCGGTGACTATGGACGGTAAAACCTACAGATTGTTGCAGGTACGCAATGATACCTTAATTGCAGTACATGATTCAGACTTGCTGGTCGGCTATTTATTGGCCCACGGACTCATCCTAGCACAAGGATCTTCGCAAGACCCTGGATCCTGTATATACGCCGTCACATCTGCCTGGAACCAAGTGGAACTTTTACATGGATTATTGTATTAAGAGTGAGAGAGGAAAGGATGTGTGTGTTTTATATTAACAGATTATATATATATATATATATATATATATATATATGTATATGTGTGTATGTGTGATAATTTTTATTTTCATTTGCATTAAAAAAATAGAAAATAACACACCGATGTAACATTTTGTATATGAATATGTGTTTCAGTAAGAGTGTGTGTGCGCGTTCATTAGGTACGTGATTAAATACACACACACATCTACATATATGTAGCAACTGGTGTGTGTGTATACATATATAAATATATGCATGTATGTATCTATGTTTGTGTGCGTGTGTGTTTGTTTGAATGTGTGAGAGACAGCATTAATGTGTGTTTGTAAAATTATTTCTTTAAACCCACCTTAAGTAAAATTAATGGTTAAACAGAATTGTTTTTAAATATGAAGATGATAATTGTGATGAAGATTAATTAATATGAGCGTTAATTATAATTGTTGGTTTACATTCTGATTTTTATACATGTACATATATTTGTATCCGATCACACACATGCATAGGTTAAGCACCCACAAACATTATATATATATATATATATATATATATATATATATATATATATATGTAAATGATTAAACAATATATGTAACCTCAGCATCTTATTTTATTATATATATATATATATATACACACACACACACACACACATTTACTCTCGGCTATAAATATACTCAAGAAGTTATGTACAAGACGTGCCTCAGACAGGGTCTTAAACTTGGTGACAGTCACACTGATATATAATTAAGCCAAGAAACAATCCCTCCCACACACAGCCACTTATCAATGTTCCTGTAACTAGCACACACAAAAGGTCTGCTAACTATATTTAACGTATTTATATGATGAGTGCAGTTAACCACATATAAAACCCAGTGTATTTAACCTTTATAAAACATGTCAAAATACACACACCTCAATCATTCCCCACCTCTTACAGACACTATATAAGTTTTCCCATTGCTGATATGGACTCGTTCAACTGATTGATATTATAAAAGATCAATAATGCAATTATATATAGATATATATATAATGTGATTATATAGAAGCTTGTATTTATATTTATCTTTAATATACATCACAGATGAACATGCACACAATAAGATATATTTACAAAGATCTGATTTTAATATTTTAATATATATTTTCTACCAATTGAATTTGTAGTGTTTTTATTACATTTTAACAATTGCTCTTCTCTCTCTCTAAATAATATATATATATATATGTGTGTGAATATCACCAATATATTCAGTTAATCCGTGTGGTGTGTATATGTAATTAATGACTTCTTTACCACTAAATGGTAAATATATATATATATATATATATATATATATATTATATGCTGTCGATATGACAAAATGGAGAAGCTCGTCTTAGGACCCACAAGTCTAACCCATAATTTTAGCTTTCAAACTCTTATTGTGTTTGTTTCTTTGTGTTTGTTTCTTTGTGTTGTTTGCAGCCTTTGCTTGTGTTGTTTGCAGCCTTTGCTTGTTGGCAAGCTGAACTTGTATATTTATTCTTGTCATTTTCGTAAGCATTAACCATTTGGTTACCATATTTCTAATGAAACACAATAGCCATAACTTTCAAATAATTTTGAAAATAATCAAGAATTTTTAAGCTGGTCTTTGAAACATATTTTCTTACATAAAATCATAATGGAAAGTTATTATTTTTTTTTTTAGATAAATACAAATACTTTAAACAAAGAGTTTTGTATCATAGAACCAGGGGCTGCTTGGAATCACAAAAGTTAAACTAATCTTGGTGGTTTTTAGCTATGATGCCCAAGGATTCCTAATTAGCTTCAGGCTCGCCTCTTTTCGATGGTGTCACCTGTTTGTTACCTAGGCACTGTTGAAATTGTTTTACTTTTGCTAGTGACACTCAAAGTCACAGAAGCTGAGAGACATTGTGTTTGAGACACTTTTATCATATATCTTGTCCTTGGAGACAGCGAGAGAGCCTGTGTTTGAGGCACCTTTGTCTTATATCTTGTCTCTGTTATATATATGGATTGGCAGTATCGGTAGAGGGTCGGACGCCATGCTTTCCAGCATAGTTACGTCCCTTTACGATCTGAGTTCAAATCCCGCCGAGGTTGACTTTGCCTTTCATCCTTACGGGGTCGATAAAATAAAGTACCAGTAATGCACTGGGTAATTGCTGGCCTTGTGCCTAAAGTAGAAACAGTTATATATATATAAGTATGTAAATATGAAATATGGTTTCAGTTTTCTGTATTCTGTATAAACACATTTCCATGTTGATACTAATCCCTGTGGCCTTACATCAATGGAGAACTACAGGCTGTGACAGTGTATCAAACACCACACACTGCAGTGTTTTCTACATCAACTAGTCTATTGTAGTGTACACTGTTGGTTTATTGAAGTGTACACTGTCAGTCTATTGCACTGTACACTGTTGGTTTATTGAAGTGTACACTGCTCATCTATTGAAGTGTACACTGGTGGTCTAATGAAGTGTACACTGGTGGTCTAATGAAGTGTACACTGGTGGTTTAATGAAGTGTACACTGCTGGTTTAATGAAGTGTACACTGCTGGTTTAATGAAGTGTACACTGCTGGTTTAATGAAGTGTACACTGGTGGTTTAATGAAGTGTACACTGCTGGCCTAATGAAGTCTACACTGCTGGTTCAATGAAGTGTACACTGCTGGTTTAATGAAGTGTACACTGCTGGTTTAATGAAATGTACACCTCTGGTTTAATGAAGTATACACTGTTGGTCAGCTGAAGTGTACACTGCTGGTTTAATGAAGTGTACATTGCAGGTCTATTGTAGTGTACACTCTTCGTTTAACGAAGTGTACACTTGATCTATTAAAGTGTACACTGTTGATCTATTGAAGTATACATTGCTGGTTTATTGAAATGTACACTGTTGGTAAATTGAAGTATATACTGCTGGTTTATTGAAGTACACACTGCTGATCTATTGAAATTTACACTGTTAGTATACTGTATAGTGTACACTGTTGGTACACTTCTGTGTTATTGAAAACACTTCAATGTTTTCTATGTCAGATCACTGCTGGAATAATTAAGACTTCCTCTACCCACTTTTAAAATATTGAAATATATACATATGTATATATATAGGAACAAGTAAGACTCCGACGGCTGAGCTCAAGCCGTTTCGACGGCTAATTCTGTACAGTCTTACTTGTTCCTATTACCCACTCTACTACCCTAAGTATTGAGTACTTTGGTGCGTTATGGTCCACCTGGTTCCTTACCACATTTCCTTTGTTATCTCTCTCTATATATATATATATATATATATATATTATTAGGGTAAATATTGATGAAATTCAATTCAAGCACTCAACTTACTTTTTCCACATAGGAGTGACGGAGTAAATATCGAATAAGGAAAAGCGAAGTAGTTTCAGATGTTCAAGTCCTTTAATAATAATGCTGTGATATATATTTTTTTAAATATATATCACAGCATTATTATTAAAGGACTTGAACATCTGAAACTACTTCGCTTTTCCTTATTCTATATATATATATATATATATATATATATGTGTGTGTATGTGTGTAATATATGTGGTATGTGTGTAATATGTATATACATATATATATACACGCAAATATATGTGTGTGTAATATGTATATATATAGCATATATATGTGTGTATATATTTATATATATATATATATATATATATATGTGTGTGTGTGTAGTCACACTGATCTGCACCTGTGTCTATATGTATGTGTGTATATATATATATATATATATGTACGAAATTATTTAACCACACAGGCACACATGAAACCTTATATATACGTCCCTAGTTGAGAACTGTAGTTTCTAGTTTCTACTTACTAACAGTCAAATAGTCTGGTAACTACTGCTTTCAATCAATTCAACTTTGTCTAAATATCCTGCAGTGGAGGTGAAATTGATAACAAACTACACACACACACACACACACACACACACACACACACACACACACACACACAGACACACACACACACAGACACACACACACACAGACACACACACACGGTGTCTGCCAACTCGTTTTCGAGTACGGCCACTACTTTATATCCAAGTAGGAGAACCCCTACCGATGCGTGTGACTTTTTAGTCCAGCCAGCGACTTGAAAACTCTGGTACAAATACTACACTTGCGACAATTATTGACACATAGTGCTGGGCCCATGGTACCATGTGACGACAAGTGCAGAGAGATCTCCAGATATAAAGCAATGCCTGTGCCGTGAAGCTTTTATAGTGAGCAAAGGCACTGCACAAAGCCAGTCCCACTCTCTTAACCAAGATGATATTTACCAAAAAGAAGAACAAGTCAACATCATTGGATACCATCAGGGTTGCAGGTGTTATATCAGAGTTTTCCTTCTCTTAGAATTCTGCCTTGACAAAGGCTAAGGGGTCATCTCTCCCAGTGATTTTGGATGGCCATGACTCTTAAGAGTTCCTTTGCCCTTTGACAGGTTTTGTTTTTAGTCCTGCAGGATGTCCAAAGTCACCCTCCTCACCAAGAAACCTTGGTGGGGTTGCCAGTTTAGTCGCCAACGACCCGACCATGACATACATACATACATATATACATACATACATCATCATCATTTACCTCCTGTGTTTTGTTCATCCATTTTCAACTATATATATCTGTTGTCTAACCTGATTAGTTTTTTCGTTGTTTTGGTATTGTATGGCTGGGTTTTGCCTGCTGCAATTTTCAATTTGTCAAGCTATCTAAACGTAATGTTATTACTCTAAGGGCCTACCCTTATTGAGTGCTTTGCTAGTCATTCCTAATTGTAGGTCTATTTTGCTTGGCCGCAGCCAAAGCTTCGATTTTACTAAGCTTCCACTTATATACATATATATATATACACATATACACACTCACACACATACTCTCTCTCTCTCTCTCTCTCTCATATATATATATATTCATTAAAAAAAACAACAGAAGGCCTCACTGGAATCTTTCTATAAAATTTTAATTCCGTGAAACAATATACATATTTCAATGGCCCAGTTTCATCATCCAATCATGATGCAAGACATAGACGATTTCATCAGGTGTTGATTGCAGAATTAGTTAACACAGAACACAAACAGAACAGAAAATAGAGGATAGATTTGGATGGCTTGCCAATTTAGTGTTGTGGTAACAGGAAACCATCCCCCAATACAATACCACCATTTTTAATGAATGTTTAACTCCATTCCTGCACCAGGCACAGGATACCACATCTATGATGGATGATCTACATAGCGTTGAATGCTTTAATTTATTGCATCATCATTTACTAACCCAAATCACCAGTTCTACCCATTGGTAAACAATATAACAAATGGTATACATATATACACACACATTATATATATACATATATATATACAATATATTGAGAAACACACAGATACATGCGGACACACACATATACATGAATATATCCACATCCAACCTTGAGTTAATGGTGCCAACCTTAACCGATGTTGCTCTATGAATAACTGGGACAAACCAATCCGAATGGATTAGACTGAACCAGTATCATATATATATATAAATGTATATATTCGGATTGGTTTGTCCCAGTTATTCATAGAGCAACATCGGTTAAGGTTGGCACCATTAACTCAAGGATGGATGTGGATATATTCATGTATATGTGTGTGTCCGCATGTATCTGTGTGTTTCTCAATATATTGTATATATATATGTATATATATATTGTGTGTGTATATATGTATACCATTTGTTATATTGTTTACCAATGGGTAGAACTGGTGATTTGGGTTAGTAAATGATGATGCAATAAATTAAAGCATTCAACGCTATGTAGATCATCCATCATAGATGTGGTATCCTGTGCCTGGTGCAGGAATGGAGTTAAACATTCATTAAAAATGGTGGTATATATATATATACATTTATATATATATATATATACATTTATATATATATATATATATATATATATATATATACATCATCATCATCATCATCTTTTTACGTCTGCTTTTCCCTGCTTGCAAGGGTGGGACGGGAACTGATTCTGGCTTGATTTCTACAGCTGGATGCCCTTCCTAACACCAACCTCATCTACAGTGAGTGCTGGGTGCTTTTTTGCCGTGGCCCCTTCACGACCACTTTGCAGTGGAATGATATGGACCCCAGTCCCTATCATCTCATTTCTACAGCTGAGTAAACTGGAGCAATGTGAAATAAAGTGTCTTGCTCAAGGAAACAACACATCACCCGGTCTGAGAATTGAACTCACAACCTTTCGATTGCAAGGCCAATGCTCTAACCACTAAGCCATGTGCTTCCATATATATATATATATATGTGTGCCTCCATTTATACACACAAACACACACACTCATATGTATATATAAAATCTAGATATGGGGATTAGTGGGAAATGTAATTAAAAAATACCAAGAATTAACAGTAAACTAATCTCTCCATTCTATGCTATTTGATATAACTGAGGGAGCTGCACCCTTGACAAAGGTTCTTGTCATTGTTAGTAGGTCACATTACCGACAGATCAGGCGATGCCAATGAGGGTGCTTGGTCATTCCAGCTTCTTAGCCTCGCTATCACCTGCTAAAGTACTGCATGTATGTTAACTTGCCTCAATAATTATGAGGGAAACTCCAGTACCCTTCATTGTGTCCTATGATTGAGTGGATGTGTTTTCTCACACTTTTTTCTTTTCCCTTTTATATAAATTGTGTTTAATTGTACTCATAATTATGTGAAAAAATATTTTTTATTTAGAATCCCTGCAGGGAAGCGCTGTCCTGATGACATCCAGAGTCAGAAATGCATTGACAGTTGTCCCCCCACAAATTCTGCTGGAATCTGGTAGATGGCACTAGCCATCAGTTTTTCAATATTCATAGCTAGAATACTTTCCAAATGTTTATTTATACTATATATCATTATATATCATTAGATACACGAAATTCACATATATGTATATAGCTATGTCAGAGCCAAACTTTAAATATAGATCTACCTCCTCAATTCTCATGCACCTCCCCCAATCAATGCTATAAAGTGGTCATATTGGTGCTATGACAAAGAGTGCCCAGTCCACACTGTAAAATGGTCATGTAGGTGTCACGACAAAAAGCAGCCAGTCCACACTGTGAAGTGGGCATGTAGGTGTCACTAAAAAAGCACCCAGTACACACTGTAAATGTGGTTGGCATTAGGAAAGGCATCCAGCCGTAGAAACCAAGCCAAAATTGGTTCCGTGTGAGCAAAGCACCGTCATTCGATCTGGCTTGTCTCACAATGGGACAACTCGTCTAACCCATGCTAGTGTAGAAAATGGACGTTAAATGACGATGATGATTATATATATATATATATAAGTATAAACAATATATAACAGGATATATATATATATATTGAGAAAAAACTAGTATTTTATACATATATGTAGAACAAATAATATGTAAATTTAAATATATACTTCCAGATGTTAAAATGGCCTATAATCTCATAGACAGGTCATTTTAACATCTGGAAGTATATATTTAAATTTACATATTATTTGTTCTGTATATATGTACAATTTGTGCCAACCCTTACCTACAGTCATGAATCTTGGGTAATGACCAAATACAATCGCAAATACAAGCAGCTGAAATGGGGTTCCTCTGAAGGGTCTTTGGAGTAACGTTACTCAATAGAGGGCGTAGCTAGGAGAATAGAGAGTCACTTCAGGTAGAGCCACTATTTCTGCGAATTGAGAGATCACAGTTCCAATACTATGGGAATGTGGTTAGAATGTATCAGGAAAGAATCACTGGACAGATTTTACAGACAAAACCAATGGCAGGAGACCCAGGGGTAGACCCCAGGCAAGATGGTTGGATATCTCCCATCAGCTTGGCTGGGTCAAATTAGATGAGATGCAGCTTGTTTTTTTTGTCTGGGAAAAGTACAACAGATGCCCTCTTCTAAGTGAGACAACTACAAGAGAGGTTATTAGAGAAGAATAAGGCACTATACTTAGCTTTTGTTGACCTAGAGAAAGCCTTTGATAGGGTAAACCGATCTGTCATCTGGTGATCCCTAAGGAAACTAGGTGTAGAGGAATGGCTTGTGAGGACAATGCAAGCTATGTACAGAAGTGCTGTCAGTAAAGTGAGAGTAGGAATGGAGTTTAGTGAGGAATTCCAGATACAAGTAGGAGTACATCAGGGTTCGGTTCTCAGCCCGCTCTTGTTCATTATAGTCCTCCAAGCCATAAGAGAGGAGCTTAAGACTGACTGCCCATGGGAACTTCTCTACGCTGATGATCTGGTTCTTATAGGAGAATCAGTAGAGGAGCTAGATAATAAATTCTGGCTATGGAAACAGCAGTTGGAAGCAAGAGGACTGAGAGTGAACATAGCTAAGATAAAAGTGTTGATAAGTAAAAAAGAGGACAAAACTCTGATTCCATCAGGGAAATGGCCATGTTCGATATGTAGAAAAGGAACTGGCATAAATTCTATAAAATGTACACAATGCAGATCTTGGGTACACAAGAGATGTAGTGGGATAGCAGGAAAACTAACAGGTAGGGAAAACTACATATGCAGTAGATGTACAGGAAAATTTGGCAGTAGTAATCGCAGTGATAGACACATTTTTCAAATGCAGGTGGGTTCTATAGAAATGGTTGGTAGCTTCTGATACCTAGGTGATCAGATTATCATGAGAGGGGGGTGTTCCGAGGCCATAGTATCTAGAATAAGGACGGGTTGGAAGAAGTTTAGGGAGCTGTTTCCTCTGCTGACAAAGAAGGGTTTCTCTCTGCGTACAAAAGGCCGGTTATATGATGCCTATGTGAGATGGGCGATACTGCATAGTAGTGAGACATGGGCAGCAACTACACAGGATATGCGATGGCTGGAGAAAAATGAAGCAAGCATGCTCCATTGGATGTGCAGTGTCAATGTGTGTGAACGACCAAGCATAGTAGTGATAGTAGTGAGACATGGGCAGCAACTGCAGAGGATATGCCATGGCTGGAGAGAAATGAGGCAAGCATGCTCCGTTGGATGTGCAATGTCAATGTGCGTCAATGACCCAGCATGAATGTGTTGAGAGAGAAACTGTGTCTGAGAGGGATAGAATGTAGTGTGCGAGAGAGGAGACTGAGATGGTATGGACATGTGATGCGCATGGAGGATGACCGCTGGGTAAAGAAGTGCCAAGAAATGCCAGTTGAAGGAAGACGCATAGACGGAGGTGGTGAGAGCAGACTTCAGATCGCTGAAGCTCACGAAGGACCATGACAAGTGGAGAGATGGTGTGCTGAATAGGACCCATCCCACCATTGCAAGCAGGGAAAAGTGGATGTAAAATGATGATGATGATATATGTATATATATATATATCATTCCACTGTAAAGTGGTCGTGGAGGTGCCACGGCAAAAAAGCCCCCAGCACTCACTGTAAATGAGGTTGGTGTTAGGAAGGGCATCCAGCTGTAGAAATCAAGCCAGAATCAGTTCCCGTCCCACCCTTGCAAGCAGGGAAAAGGGGACGTAAAATGATGATGATGATGATGATGATGATGATGATTATACAAATATATTACACAGAGAGAAGTGTGTTACATATATATATGTATATGTTATAAGTATATATTATATGTATATATTACATTTTTTATATATATATATCATCAATGATCATGATAATATACATATATAACATGTAGTGCATAACAAAACATTTCATTGAAAAAAATAACAAAAAAAAACTAAATCACATCAGACTTTGAAAAACTGATTTGTTTGACCTGGTTTCATAGGTTATTCCAATAGAATTAACCTCAGTCACTTTTAAAAATCAGTGTTCCAGTTGTTTGATCAACAGAACAGCCTGCTTATGTATATATAACCTGTAATTGTACTCACAGATCAGTTGAAGACGGTCGCTTCTGACAGTACCCGATGGAAGGAGTGTTTAACGACTCTGCTCCCACGACCTTCCCAGAAATAAGTGGGAAAGGTTTTCTAGCTGTTCAATCAACAGAACAGCCTGCTTATGAATATAACCTTGCAAATGTACTCTCAAAAGTTATATTACTAAATTTCTATAAATTCTTGATTCCATAAGCATCGTCTTTCATTAGAAATATGGTGATGAAAGGGTTAAAGAATTACCTTTATGTATTTAGTTGCACTTTTATTTTGCATAAACATTTACTTTAGATCCAGCTGGATCAATTGGAGACAGTTACTTCTGACAGAGCCTACTGGAAGGTGTTCTTGAGGACTCTGCCCCCACAACCTTCTTAGGAATAAGTGGGCAAAGAAGAAGAAGAACAGCCTGCTTATGATAATAACCTGCAAGTGTACTCTCAGCATAATTCTGAGGAAAATTCAGCAGAATACACTGTGTGACAAAGTTGGCTCTGTCAATTGATGTGGTGATGATGATGTAATGTGCTGAACAGGGCTTTGGGACCTCTTAAGAATATGTCCATCTGTAGTGCTACTATGGTGGAAGACAGAAAGCTGAATTAAAGGCAAGAATTGTAGGAGGTGGTGCATTAATGTTCCAGCTTCAGTGTTCGGTCATCAGTAGACAGGAAATGTTTCTGTCTACTAGGTAGTTATAAAAGTCAAACTTACTATCTTCAATTTGGTGTTCATGCCAAACTTTATTTATGGTCATGAATCTTGTGTAATGATGAAAAGAATACAATCGCAAATACAAGTGGCTGAAATGGTGTTCCCCCAAAGGGTGTTTGGAGTAACATTACTCAATAGAGTGTGAGCTCAAAGATCATGGAATCATTCCAGGTGGAGCTGCTACTTCTCTGCATCATGAGATGACAGCTTCAATACTATGGACATGTGATTAGAATGTCTAAAGCAAGAATCCCCACCTAACAGGAGACCCAGAAGTATACCACAAGTAAAATGGTTGGATAATATCCATAAGCTTGATTTATGTGTAAATATAAAAACAGTAGACAACTTCTGCTACCTAGGTGACCAAATTAGTAGTGGAGGTGGGTGTTTAGAAAGTACAGTAGCCAGACTGAGAACAGGATGGAAGATGTTTGTGGAGTTACTACCGCTGCTAACTACAAAAGGTTTTTCCTTCAAAATGCAGAGCAGATTTTATGATGCATGCATATGAACAGCAATGGTGCATGGTAGTCAGCCCAAGGCACTCTCTGCAGGGCACTTGCAATTAATCTTGCATGCTTCAATAGATGTGTAATAGTAATATACATGAACTGCATCTCCCTAAATTAATCTTGCATGCTTCAATAGATGTGTAATAGTAATATACATGAACTACAGCTCCCTAAATTAAGCTTGCATGCGTCAATAGATGTGTAATAGTAATATACATGAACTGCAGCTCCCTAAATTAAGCTTGCATGCGTCAATAGATGTGTAATAGTAATATACATGAACTGCAGCTCCCTAAATTAAGCTTGCATGCTTCAATAGATGTGTAATAGTAATATACATGAACTGCAGCTCCCTAAATTAAGCTTGCATGCTTCAATAGATGTGTAATAGTAATATACATGAACTGCAGCTCCCTAAATTAAGCTTGCATGCGTCAATAGATGTGTAATAGTAATATACATGAACTGCAGCTCCCTAAATTAAGCTTGCATGCATCAATAGATGTGTAATAGTAATATACATGAACTGCAGCTCCCTAAATTAAGCTTGCATGCTTCAATAGATGTGTAATAGTAATATACATGAACTGCAAAGCATAAACAAACTGAGAAAATCTAGGCATAAGAGGAATTAGATGCAGTGTGCAGGAGAGGAGATAGTGTTGCTATGGATATGTGATGCTTATGAAGGATGGCAGCTGTATAAAAAGGTGCAGAGCGCTCAAAGTTGATGGAAACTATGGAGTAAGAAGACTTGGCATGAGGTGATAAAAGCTGACCTTGCACAATTGCACCTCACAAAGTTGATGACACAACACAGATCTCTAGCACTATGCAGTAATACAGATCTGCCTTCCAATGAGCACAGGCTGAAGCATAGATCTTCACCTCCCATGTCCTAACACTCCATCCCTCACACACACCCAGATACCCACCTCCCTAAGCCCCCACATACTTTTCCCTACCAAAGTCTTCATACTGTAAAGTGGTTGTGATGGCAACATGATTAAAAGCGCCCAGCCCACTCTGTAAAGTGGTCGTGTAGGTGACATGACAAATGGAAGTTAAACGGTGATGATATATCATCATCATCATCATCATCATCATCACCATTTTACGTCCATTCTTCCACACTAGCATGGGTTAGACAGGTTGTCCTGTCGTGGGCAGTACCTGGTCAGCTGACCTAGTCTTGCTCATACGGGATCTGATTCTGGCTTGATTTCTACAGCTGGATGCCCTTCCTAACACCAACCTCATTTACAGTGAATGCTGGGTATATATATATATATATATCATCATCATCATCATCATCATCAACGTTTAACATCCGTGTTCCACGCTTGCATGAGTTTGGACGGGGGTTTTCCCACTTGAGGCAAGAGTGATTGTCTTGCTCGCATAGGACTGTCTGGCAGGTTTTCTACAGCTGGATGCCCTTCCTAACACCAACCACATTTACAGTGTGGGGCTGGGAGGTTTTTACCGTGTTGCCTACATGGCCACATTACAGCGTGGACTGTCTGGCGGGTTTTCTACAGCTGGATGCCCTTCCTAACACCAACCACATTTACAGTGTGGGGCTGGGAGGTTTTTACCGTGTTGCCTACACGGCCACATTACAGCGTGGACTGTGTGTTTTTTGTCGTGACATCTACACGATCTCATTTGTTTCGGCCTGGAAACATTGAAAGGGGCGGTGTGGATGGGGTGGGGGCGGTGGGACGGGGGTGTATTTTGTTAGAGATGCCTACTGACTGTAGTAGGTTTTACTTTGTATTTAGGTAAGGCGGGTCTTCTCTATTACTGAGTACCGCCAAAGGTCTCGGTCCAGTGACATTGTCTTGGAGAGGTGTAAGTGTGTGAGGTCGGAATTTATCAGCTCGTCCCAGGTTTTTCTGGGTCTGCCTACTCCGTGGCTACCGTCTATCTTTATTGCCCTGCACTTTGTTATACAGCTATCGTCTTTCATGCGCATCACGTGACCATACCAACGTAGCCTTCTCTTGAGTAAACAACATCTGATCACTCTTATTTCTAATTTTTTCCTTAGTTCGTTTATGCTTTGCCGTTCACGTATATTACTATTACACATCCAGCGGAGCATGCAAGCTTCGTTTCTCTCCAGTCTGCGTATATCCTCTGCACACAATGCCCAGGTCTCACTGCCATGCAACATTGCTGTTCGTATGCAGGCATCATACAACCTGCCTTTCATTTTTAGGGAGAACTCTCTCTCTATATATATATATATACTATTGCATATTTGTGGTAAAGACTTTATCTCATATAATATCAAATCTACGATATTTTGATGTAATTTATTTTGAGAACAATACCTTAATGTCAGTATGAGCGGCCAGTTATAGCCAGTTGAACACTTTTATGTTAACCCTTTAACATTTACATTACTCTATATTTAAACAGAGAGGGAGGGGGGAGAAGGAAAGAGAGGGGGGAAGAGAGGGGGAGGAAAAAGAGGAGGAAGAAGGAGAGCGAGAGAGAGTAAAGACAAAACCTTAAACAAAACAGGTTGGACTATTTCCTAAAAGAAAATTACTCTATTACTATTTAGTATATTGTAGCTAAGAGATCTTCTAACTAACAGAACTCCCCAAAATTGAACAAAGGGATCAATAACAGCTAATTATATATATATCTCTTTCGGCTTTCATTCAATAATATTCAATTAATTATTTCTAGTAGGAATAATCAATTAATTAACTAATTAATTAATAGATTGATAATTTAACAAAAACTGACTATAAAGAACATGTTTGCAGCAATATATATATATTTAATATAGAAAGGCCTCTACAAGACCAGAACTGTTTCGTTCAGGAGAAATCATCAGGGCTTTCTGATGATTTCTCCCGAATGAAACAGTTCTAGTCCTGCAGAAGCCTTTCTATATTAAATATTTATACTCTGCTTTGTATTGAGTACCTTACTTACTGTGGTTACCCCCGATTGAACCCGGGATAAACATATATATATATATATATATACATATATATATATATATATATATATATCATTTCATCATCATCATCATTTCATTTTACGTCCGCTTTTCCCTGCTTGCAAGGGTGGGACGGGAACTGATTCTGGCTTGATTTCTACAGCTGGATGCCCTTCCTAACACCAACCTCATTTACAGTGTGGGCTGGGTGCTTTTTTGCCGTGGCACCTCCATGACCACTTTGCAGTGGAATGATAGGGACCCCAGTCCCTATCATCTCATTTCTACAGCTGAGTAAACTGGAGCAATGTGAAATAAAGTGTCTTGCTCAAGGAAACAACACATCACCCGGTCTGAGTATTGAACTCACAACCTTTCAATTGTATGTATCATCATCATCATCATCATCACCGTTTTACGTCCGTTCTTCCACGCTAGCATGGGTTAGACGGGTATGTATGTATGTATGTATGTATGTATGTATGTATGTATGTATATATATATATATATATATATATATATATATATATATATATATATATATATATATATTTATATTTTTATATATATATAAACACATTACACCTACCCATCATTTGAATATTTAAAAAGAAAATCTATGTTGAGGTGGGGAAGTTAGTTTATTAAATTGAAATCATGGCTGTTCAAAATGTTAATCCTCATAAAAAATTTAACTCTTAACGTCTTGTAATAACTTAGCAGAAAATATCTAAAAAAAACAAAAACAGACTTGTTAATTCAAATGTTTATAGCATATTTACTATTGAACAGAGTTTGAAAGATTTTATGATGCAGTCATAGTTATGTGTTGTATTTATTAGGAATGTCTTGCTAATGTGGTTACATATAGTTTGTTAATTCAATTGTTTACAGTATCTTGATTTGGATAGATTCTTTAATGAAAATTTACAGTATTAGAATAAAGATAAATAAATATTATCACTAATAGTGCTGTTTTGTACATTTCAATAACATCTTGCTAATGTAGTTCCATGAAGTACAGATCGTTAAGAGTGAAGATAAATTTCTTTACCATATACATACATATATACATATATATATATATATATATATATATATATATATATATATATATATATATATATATATATATATATATATATATATATATACATATATATACACATATATATATACACATATACATATATACATATATATACACACACACATATATATATATATATATAACCTAAGATATAAACATATTTAAATTCTGGTTAGTTTTATTTTGTTCAATCAACGCCCTTTTATGACTAAGCAAAGATTAATTTTTCTCAGAATACAGCTTGAAAATTTCTTAAAATGTATTTAATAGATTTTATAAAATTTATTTCATAAATAAAAATCTAAATATTTTGAAATAAATAGAATTACTTCAATGATATGTATAGATAGAACTTGGTCCCTGTTTATTACATATCTTTGTGTATATATATATATATATATATATATATATATATACACACACATATATGTATATATAAATATATATATATATACACACACATATGTGTATATAAATATATATATATATATATACACATATATATATATATATACACACATATATGTATATATAAATATATATATATATATACACACATATATGTATATATAAATATATATATATATATGTATATATATATATGTACATATATATATGTACATATATATATATGTACATATATATATATGTACATATATATATATGTACATATATATATACGTACATATATATATATGTATGTATATATATATGTACATATATATATATGTACATATATATATATGCATATATATATATATATGTATATACATATATGCATATATATATATATATATATATGCATATATATATATATATATATATATATATATATATAAACACACAAATAAAAGTATAACTCATCTACTTAACATGGTATTCCAATTTATTTAAATTTTAATTTCTAGTTACTGATAAACCACAAGGATATTTTCTTCATTTTATCTTAAAACCAGTTCAAGTTTTTAAAAATATAAAAACATTCAAAAATATTTATATTATTATTATTATTATTGAATGCCATGGTTGACGGAGGCTCGGCTCTGTAAGGTATAGTAATTTTTAACCGTTAAAACAATTGTAAATTGTTTAAAACTTGAACCAAATTGTTGATAAAGACACCCTCCTCCTCGTGAGAGGGGTCTTTCTGTCCGTTATTTGGCCCTTCGGGGTTAAATAGCCAGTTATTGGGGTTTTGTACCCAAAATTTCATTTTAAACAAAAAAACATGGCTACCAAAAAAAAAAAATTTCATACGTCACTCCCACTCATTCCGTCTTCTTCTTCCTCAATCATCACTACAGGAGAGAGAAGATTGTCTCTCTCCCTCCCTTCTTTAAATGTGTCTCTCTCCCTACCTTCTCTTTCGCAAGCGACGAAAGAAAAGAAAAGTCTCGTGCAAAGCGTGCAAGGTTTCTCCACGACGACGACGACAGCGACGAAACAGGTGTGCGGGAAATACGAAAACCCAGTTCATTCGTCTGACGTCAGGAATAATAGCAGTAGCAGCCGTAATAACAACAGCAACAGTGACAATGAAAACAACAGTAGCAGCCGCAACAGCATCACCAGCAGCATAAACAACAACAGCATTAGCAGCAGCAACACCAACAACAACCACAGCAACAGCGGCGGAGGCAGTAGTCGTAGTACCTGCAGCAACAACAAAAGTACCAGCAGCTCTGACGACAACAACAACAGCAGAGAAAAACCAATCTCATTTGCAGGTATTGCGAAAAACCTGGAAACAATCCTCATAACAAATGAGGAATTAGAGGAAGCGAAGAAGATGGTGACAAAGAACGGACACCGAGCAATCTGCAAGGCAGCGAAAAATTTTTTCGAAACCCAAGAGCACTGTACGGTCACGTACCGTACAGTAAGTACAAAATCCCGTAGGGTGGAAAGAGCCACAGAGGCCCAAATACAAAAAGCCTTGGGGTCTGTGTGGCAGAGGAAAACGCACATCACCCGAGGCAAAAAATACGCCACCGTAGACGTACTTTTTGCCACACCCCAGGAGGCAAAGGCCCAATCAGTAGTGACCCTAAGGAGCGAGGAAATGGTGTTGGTGCCCTCCTACTGCGGGCAAAAAATTGTGAGGGTCAAACTGACCCACGTCCCCCCCGGAATGACCCCTTCTTGGCTGGCCGCGTCTGTCCTCGTCGGAATCGAGGACAAAACAACTGTACTGCAAGTACAGAAAAAAGTAAGAGAAGATTGGGTCGGCTCCTCCATTGAGATGCTAATCCAAACCAACCAGGAGTGCATCGAAGCTATCCCGGATGTGATAGACTTCGATAACGGCACTCAACTGCCCATAAGTGTTGAGGGCAAACGCCCGAAATGCTTTCGCTGTGGATCGAAGACTCACCTCAGGGCCTTCTGCAACGAGAAGACCCTGAGAAAGGAGAAAACCCCCCTCCTCCCGAATCCGGTTCCACGGCTACCAGCAACAGGACAAGCGGCAACCAGGAACGATAGGTCCGTGGCACCCATACCCACTCCACGGAAATCAAAGACAGCAGCAGCAGTGGAAATATTAACAACAACAACAGCAATACCAAATGCAGCTGCAACAGAGACTCCAGTGCAAACATCACCAACAACAACAAGTGAAAGAGTGGAGCTGGTACCCCTCCCCGACCTTACAGAATCAGACATGGAGTGTGAGGTGGGAGAGGGATGGCAAAAGGTCTCAAGAAGGCACAAACGCAGAAGCAGCGCATCGTCGCCTTTGAAAAGGGAGGAAAGAAATGAGAAAAGGGTAAAGTCTACTGCAAAGAGACCCACAGCAGCAACACCACCAACACCATCACCACCCACACCAGCACCACCATCACCACCGGCGACAACCCCACCGCCAACAACACCTTCAACACCACCACCACAAGCACCAACATCGCAAACACAACAACAAAACACACACACCCAGCAACAACGACAAGAAAATAGCAGAACCACACCCCACCCCCAGAAAAACAAATGCACGGCAATAAACACACACAACAAGAAACTAATGACTTACATAATTGAACACACAGACATTTCACAACAGGACTACATAATACCAGCACCAATCAAAACGCCAACTAACATAAGACTGCTAAAAATAGCACAGAAACAATACACAAACATTAAAACGAAATTCCCCAACGCAGTTGGTGATTTCAGGGACCTAGGAGGAACCATTAATCGAAGAGTATATTCAGACATTCTCTTAGAAGAGCCGACGACCAGCCGAAGGGACGATTCAACGGTCCCTTCACCAGACGATCAAGTGAAAAGGGATGTAAAAACCATCCCTCCTCTACCAAAAATACGGTAAGTGGTCTTTCCCATCTTTTCCACTCTATTTTAAACATGACCTCACTCAGAATAGGCAGCATAAATGCGCGTGGCTTGGGGTCGTCATGGAAGCAGGGTCACCTGCTCAACGACCTCAGGTCACTAAACATAGATGTAGTGGCCATCAGCGAGACCAGAATCTCCGAAGCACGGGCCTTCGCACCGATCTTCGGCGGCTACGATGTGTACGCATCTCCCAGCCGTCCTGGATCGGGTGGAGGAGTTGCTGTGCTTTTTCGGAGAGGTTTGGATCTCGCCATACGGGCCATCTTCCTGGACCCAGAGGGTAAGCTGGTGGTGCTGGACGTGACCAGCGGAGACGGGCAAGCTTTCAGGCTAGTGGCCGTCTATGCCCCGACAGGAGCAGGGCGGCCTGATTTCTTCCGGCGTCTGGAGACCTTTCTTGGAACGTCGCGCTCTTTAGTGTTAGTGGGCGACTGGAACGGGATCTTAGATGCACGCTGGGACTGTGTGGGATTAGCGGATAGGGGTGGAGGGTGCAAGAGCCTCACCAACCTGCTCAGGCGTTTTGAACTGTCTGACAGGTACCGATTGGATTTCCCGAATGTGCCAATGTGGACTTGGACAAACCGCATAGGGTCATCCAGATCATATCTAGATAGAGTATTTTGTAGGGAAATAGATAGGTCTAGCATAGGCTGTCCACAATTCAAGATAGTCAGCTACACGGACCACAAATTCGTGATCTGTGTGCTTGACTTAGATAGGCTTCATAGACGAGGACCCGGCTACTGGAAGCTAAACGCGTCCTTACCAGCGCGCAAGGCCTACAGAGACCGGATTAGCGAACTAGTTAAGCGGGCGTTGACGGGGGCCATCGTCAACAACAAGTGGTGGTTTGCTCTGAAAAGAGCGATTAGAATAGAATCGATTAGGTTTAGTAAGGCTTTAGCAATAGAGAAAAATAGAGCAGAGGGAGAACTAGTTAGAAAATTAGACGAGGCGCTTAGCAAAGGCATTGCGACCGACGTGCTTGCGGCGAAATTGGCCCTTGACCAATTCTTCAATGCAAAGCACGAAGGCTGCGTTGTCAGAGCTAGGGTGCGTGCTCTCAGACACGAGGGGACGAAAGCCGTTCAATGGGCCCGAGTGGCGGAGGCGCGTCGTGGCAACAAAGCCACGATCCGGTCTTTGGTGGACCACGACGGGCGCATGCTACTCGATCCCGGGCAAATGTGTGAAGCTTTTCAGCGACACTTCGCTCAGCTGTTCGGGGGCAGCGGGGGGCCGGGTAGAGGGATGGACTTTAGTGTCTACCTCGACGGACTGCCGCGGCTCTCGGCCACTGAGGCGAAGTGTTGCGAAAAGCCGATAACAGCCGCTGAAGTACGGGAGGCAATGACTGGCTGCACAAGGGGTAAATCGCCTGGTTTGGATGGTCTGCCCTATGAACTTTACGTACAGATGCCAGACTTGTTCGGAGGCCTCTTGGCGGACGTCTACTGCAACTGGCAACAGAACGGGAGAATTCCCAGTTCTGTGAGCCGAGGAGCGGTGGCACTGCTGAGAAAGGATCCGAACAAGGGGGATAACATAGACAATTTCCGGCCCATAACTCTGCTAAACACAGAGTTTAAGATTTTGGCCAAGGTGCTAGCAAAGAGGTTGGCGCTTGTCGTTGGTGGTCTGGTGGGAGAGGCGCAGACATGCGCCATTCCCGACAGATCCATCCACGACAACCTCCACCTCATGCGATACATCGTAGAGAGGGTAGCTAGGGAACCTGGCACGGGTGGGTCCTTGATCAATTTAGATCAGTCGAAAGCTTTCGATAGGGTCGACCATCGTTACCTAGCGGCAGTCCTGAGGGCGGCTGGCTTTGGGCCCGTCTTCAGAGGCTGGATCGCTGCCATGCACAGCGACATCTGCTCTGTGGTGAGAGTGAACGGTCACCTGTCGGAACCGTTCAACATCATGCGCTCGGTCCGCCAAGGATGTCCCCTCTCGTCCCTCTTGTACGTATTGACTCTCGAGCCATTACTGCACAAACTGGAGACGTTGAGGGGAGTCCCGCGCGAACTAGGATGCGGAAGATCCGTGTCAGCATATGCGGACGATGTCACCGTAGTGGTGTCGAACGCCAAACACATCGAGGCGATCGGCACTACACTAAGAGAATACGAAGCGGTGACAGGAGCAATGATCAACCAGGAAAAGTCAGTGGGCCTGCAGCTCGGCACCTGGAGAGGCAGGTCCATGCCGTCCAACAGCGTCGTCGGGCGCTGGACGGACGGACCGGTTAAATTGCTAGGGGTCTGGTTCGGTCCGGACCTCCAGACGGACAAAAACTGGGACGAGGTGACGAGCAGGGTGGCTTCTCTCACCCAGAAATGGGCGGAGAGGAAGCTATCCCTGAAAGGTCGAGCGGAGGTGGCTAACGCGTACATCGCGTCTGTCATCTGCTACCGCCTAACCGTCGTACCTTGTCCTAAGCCTCGCCTGACTGCGCTGGAGCGTTTGCTCTTTCGCTTTTTGTGGAAGGGACGTGCTCCGATGGTCAGGCGGTCCATCTGTTGTCAACACCCGCTACGTGGAGGGCTGGGCATGCCGTGGCTGATGATGCGCAGGCACGCGCTCAGGCTACGACATCTCCACCTCTTCCTCGACGGTGATCAGGTGTGGTCGCCGTTTGCTAGACGCGTTTTTCCCCAGCTCGTTTCCTTGACGGAGCTGCAGTCCTGGGTCAAGCGAAGACCGAGAGGGAGCGCCTGGAGACTGGAATGTCTTCAGGCGCTCACAGCCCTCGACCAATCGGGCAATGTGATCGGTGGAAACTCCACCTCGGCGTTCTATAGAGGATTAGTGGAGGGGAAGAGCGACGACGTACTTGGGGAAACTCTAGGCGTCGACGAAAATCAACTAGCCAATCTCTTCGGAAGAACCTTCGGGCCAGGGCCTATGGACAACTTCCAGAAATCTCTGGCCTGGCAGTGCTACCGAGGAGCCTTGCCAGTTCGGGATAAACTCTACAGGCATGGAGGTGCCGTCAGCCGGGCATGTCCGAGATGCGCGCAGGGCGACGAAACCGTCCTGCACGCACTCGTCCAGTGTCCGAAAATTGCTGACTTGTGGGTTTATGTCGAACACCTGCTGTCGCGTTTAGGACGGATCCAGCTATCATCTGAGTCTATCGTGAGGATTGCCCCGCCCTCCTCCTTTAGCCGGGAAGGGCAGGCAGTTTTTATCTGTCTGGTGGCCATGGCGAAAGAGATAGTATGGTGGACACGTTTGAAAGGGCTGAAGACGAGCACTTACCTCTTCGGTGATGCTCTGATTGACTTTTTCAAATTTCATTTGAAAAGGAAAATCAGAGTAGAGAAGGAAGTGCTCTCTTCCCAGCATTTTGTTGAAAGATGGGTGAGAGAAGCAAGAATGGCCCGAGTGAATGGGCCGACTCTGAGTATATATCTGTAAACTAAAGGTGGAAAACTGGGAGAGGGCACTTGCCTTGGTGGTCAGGGTCATTGTGGCTTTTTACTGGGCTTTCTCCACAAATGTTCCTCCGAAGTCTCCCCCCTATTGGGGAATTTTTCATTGTTATTTTCATTGTTATTTTTGTTACATCCTCTATTTTTGTTTTTTTTACACGCAGAAATGCCCATTTGTACCGTCCTGCATTGTCCTGCACTGTCCTTAATGTCTACTTTATGTAAACCCTTGTGGTTAATAAAGAAATCATTATTATTATTATTATTATTATTATTATTATTACTATTATTATTATTATTATCAAATATTTGCTGAGAAAGAGAGGAGATCCAGGTATGGTTTTAAACAAGAATTCCTCTCTCTAAGACAAATGCTCTACCTGTGCAAAACGATAATTCTGTAACATTCCACGCTCCAAGGCTGGCAGTTGAAACTTATGTGGCTGTTCATGGTGCCACATGTGAGGAAACCACCAAAATTTATCTCTTAATTCTGAAAGACAATTAAGTTAACAAACATGCAAAAGAAATAACAGAATTTCAGTGGTTTAAATATATTTTTTTTTAAGCATTGAGGAAATTTAAAAAAAATATCTTTGCTTTTTGGTCTTTGAAAAGCTGCCACAATGCAGATGAACTATAAATAAGAGTTGAATGAATTGGGTAATGTACCCCTGGGGATAGAAAAATAAAGTGGAGAGCCTCATGTAGGAATTGAACCATGTATCTGTTGCATACCAGATGACTATGTTTTACATCTACAACAAAGAGCCTTTAGCCACTCCTTCCTGTCATTTTAGAAATATGTTAATTAAATTCTATGAATTTTCAATGAATTTTATTAAGGGACAAACACAGAAAAAAAGAGAAAGAGTGGAACCTGGCATTATAGAGTAGTGTAGTAGGGTGGGGTTAGTTAGCATGTATGGGTGGGGAAGAGCTGGTAAATTAACTCATATAAAGACTATTCAATCAAAGAAAATAATTTTTATGACCCCTGGGAGGATAAATGGACAGAATGTGAAATCAAAACATAAAAAAGCCAGAATAAACGCTAAACAACATTTTATTTAATGCTTTAACCTTCAGCGAGCTGAATTTTTTAATGAATTATTTCCCTTGACACTGTATTATGTATTAAGGGGATATTACTCCATTGTCACCGACAGCGTGTTAAAGGTTAACAACTCTGCCAATCCACTGTTGTAGATAAAGTTTGGTGAAGTACACCTGGAGATGGAAAATGATCGACAGAACTATCTGTGGGTATCTTTTGGTTGGATGCCCTGTGGGTGACCTGTAAGTGTCCTGTGGGTACCCTGTGTATGACAGAAGAAGCCTTGTTCAAAGCCCACAAACAATTTTGTCCACATTTTTCCATCTGCAGTGTACTTTATTCAACTTATTTATTCAACTATTATAGTCATCCTCCATTATGACAGCTTTTCAAAAAGCAAAACCTTTTATAATTTTATTGAAAATCTAAGAATATTTGAAAAGGAATTTCCCCATATTTTTTTTTTTTAAATCAAAAAAATTTTTTTAATCCAATATTTTTGGAATATTTTGTAAATAAAAAAGTAAATAATATATGAATAAAATTTTCAAATAAAAAGTAATAAAAACTAATTGAATGAAAGAAATAATTATGAAACATGCAAATTTCATTTTTTAAATTTTTAAATTAATATATATGAAGTATTTCCATAGAAAGAGTAAAGGCAGCAAGAGTGCTCTATGTATACTATTGTAGTTTATTACATAATTAAAATATATATATATATTATTTTATTATATATATATATATATATATATATATATATATATATAGAGAGAGAGAGAGAGAGAGAGAGAGAGAGAGAGAGGAGAGAGAGAGAGAGAGAGAGAGAGAGAGAGAGAGAGCATTCGATATAGAGAGCATTCGATGCGTAGTCTTCCGGATGAAGAAAACTGTTACCTGAATACTAAGTATTTATGCCTTACTGAATTGTCTCCCCTCAACCCCCCCAAAAAGAACTTTGTTCTGCCTATCTCAAATATGGTATACAAGTATCGTGGATTGTCAGGGTTGTCACAGTTGTTAGACTGTCACGAACTAACAATAACATATATGTTGGTTTGTCACAGGCTAACAGTAACATGTATATTGGTCTGACACAAGATTGCAACACATACTGGCCTATCACGAATTAACAGCATGTATGTTGGTCTGTCACAGTATTGTAACACATACTGACCTGTCACAATCTAACAGTAACATGTATATTGATCTAACACAAGATTGTAACACATACTGGCCTGTCACGAACTAACAGTAGCATGTATGTTGGTCTGTCACAGTAATGTATCACATACTAGCCTGTCACAATTTCACAGTAACACTATGTTGGTCTATCACAGGATTGTATCACATATTAGACTGTCACAATTTCACAGTAACACTATGTTGGTCTATCACAGGATTGTATCACATACTAGCCTATCACAATTTCACAGTAACACTATGTTGGTCTATCACAGGATTGTATCACATACTAGCCTGTCACAATTTCACAGTAACACTATGTTGGTCTATCACAGTATTGTATCACATACTAGCCTATCACAATTTCACAGTAACACTATGTTGGTCTATCACAGGATTGTAACACATACTGACCTGTTACAATTTCACAGTAACACTATGTTGGTCTTTCACAGGATTATAACACATACTAGCCTGTCACAATTTCACAGTAACATGTATGTTGGTCTGTCACAGTATTGTAACACATACTAGCCTGTCACAATTTCACAGTAACACTATGTTGGTCTATCACAGGATTGTAACACATACTAGCGTGTCACAATTTCACAGTAACACTATGTTGGTCTTTCACAGGATTGTAACACATACTGACCTGTCACAATTTCACAGTAACATCGATGTTGGTCTGTCACAGGATTGTAACACATACTGACTTGTTACAATCTAACTAATATATATGTTAATCTGTCACATGATTGTAACACATACTAACCTGTCACAATCTAACAGTAATATGCATGATATCATGTGTAACACATCTTTCTGTCACAACCATTTATGTTGAGCTGTCACAAACTTGGTCCTGTTACATTTATACTGGGCTGTCACAAACTTTCTGTCCGAAAGAAATGAAGCACATATTCTCTTATGAATGTGTCATGTTAATTTGCATGAACAATGTAACGTAAGCGAGCTTAAAGAAAAACTTGCTACTGACTCCCACCTCCCACCCCACACCACCCCTACCCTTATTACTGACCACCCCTACCCTTATTACTGACCACATGATCCCATTGCTACAACTTCCCTCCCTACACCACCCCTTTCATTACTGCTACCCCCTTGATATTGCCTCACCCCTTCATATGCAGTGGTGTCTATAGTGTGTGTGTGTGTGTGTGTGTGTGTGTGTGTGTGTGTGTGTGTGTGTGTGTGTGTGTGATGTGTATGTAAGAGTGTGTGTGATGTGTGTGATGTGTATCTATGAGTGTGTGTGGTGTGTTATGGTGTGTGTGTTATGGCGTGTATGGCGTGAATTTATATGTGTGTGTGTGGTGTATTATAGTGACGTATTATGCGCGAGTGTACGTGGTGTCTTATGGTGTGGGTGTGCTTTGGGCATAGCTATATATATAAGTAGAGAAAAACCAAAACTGATCAGATGACCAGGGAACCCTAACCTGGTGACCAGATGACTGTATGAGTAATAAGATGACTTGAAGTAGGTGTTAGAGGTTAAGTAGAAATAGGGTTATATAGAAACTGGCACGTTAAACTGTGTGTGTTTATTTACATACACTCAAACACAAACGTGTATGTATCATCATCTTCATCATCATAGAGAAGCAAACAGAATAGATTTAATGTCTTAAGTTTCATTACTCTTGTCTCTCCATTATTGTTCAAATCCTGCCGAGGTTAACTTTGCCTTTCATCCTTACGGGGTCGATAAAATAAAGTACCAGTAATGTACTGGGTATTTGCTGGCTTTGTGCCAAAAAGTAGAAACAATTATTATACATACACAGAAGGGTAGTGAATTGGCAGTATCAGTAGAGGGTCGGACGCCATGCTTTGCAAGCAAAGAGTTACCTCCCTTTATGGTCTGAGTTCAAATCCTGCCGAGATTAACTTTGCCTTTCATCCTTACGGGGTCGATAAAATAAAGTACCAGTAATGTACTGGGTATTTGCTGGCTTTGTGCCAAAAAGTGGAAACAATTATTATACATACACAGAAGGGTAGTGAATTGGCAGTATCAGTAGAGAGTCGGACGCCATGCTTTGCAAGTAAAGAGTTACCTCCCTTTATGGTCTGAGTTCAAATCCTGCCGAGATTAACTTTGCCTTTCATTCTTACGGGGTCGATAAAATAAAGTACCAGTAATGTACTGGGTATTTGCTGGCTTTGTGCCAAAAAGTAGAAACAATTATTATACATACACAGAAGGGTAGTGAATTGGCAGTATCAGTAGAGGGTCGGACGCCATGCTTTGCAAGCAAAGAGTTACCTCCCTTTATAATCTAAGTTCAAATCCTGCCGAGATTAACTTTGCCTTTCATCCTTACGGGGTCGATAAAATAAAGTACCAGTAATACACTGGGATAATTGCTGGCCTTGTGCCAAAAGTAGAAACAATTATTATACATACACAGCTTATGTTCCTGCACTCTGTTCGTTTTGTCATGGCACCAGCACTTAGGGGATTGTCATGTCTTTGACCTACCAAGAGTCTTCTTGACCTAATGTATATATATAGTTGGTGACATGATAAATAACACCCAACCTTCCCTCTAAAGTGGTTGCGTTGGTGACATGACAAAAAGCACCCTGTCCAATCTATAAGGTAGTATGCTGGTGATACATTTTTATAGTAAGTATATATATATATATATATATATATATATATATATATACACTGTAAATGTGGTTGGTGTTAGGAAGGGCATCCAGCCATAGAAAACCTGCCAGATAGTCCTATACGAGCAAGACACAGTCACCCGACCAATCTTGTCTCAAGTGGGACAATTCCTGTCTAACCCATGCTAGCGTGGAAGATAGACGTTAAATGATGATGATGATGAACTTCAACCGTTAAGGTTGTCTTTTTTCCGGGTATGTCAATATTTATTTATAAAACAAATCTGTATTTTATCTGATGAGAGCGCACCATAATTTGCCTTGGTTGCCCTTGAAATATATATAATAAAATAATTATGGTTTTATAAATATAGTTTCCATTTATTAATATATTGAATATTTACTCCACTAAACTGTTGAGTGCTTTATAGCAGTTATAAAATTTTTAAGCTTGTTGAATCCCAACAAATTAAATATAACCTCTGCATTTATATATATATATATATATATGAATATGTGTGTGTGTGTGTGAGCGCATGTCGGGTCCAATCGGGAGGTAACCACAGTAAGTAAGGTACGCAATACATTAGTATAATTTTTCAAAAGAATCTCTGTTCTTTAAAATCCCTTGGCCAATAGCCTCCACCCATCCTAACCACCACCTTCCCCAATCACTAGAAAACGTATAAATACCACCATACCACAATGACGGTTAGCTTTCCTGATGATTTCCTTCCAATGAAACAGTTCTAGTCCTGTAGAAGCCATTTCTCTCTCTCTCTCTCTCTCTCTCTCTCTCTCTCTCTCTATATATATATATATATATATATATATATATATACAATATATTAATAAATGGAAACTATATTTATAAAACCATAACATATTTTGTATTTTATCTGATGAAAGCACACCAAAAAAGCACACCTTGGTTGCCCTTGAAATATATATACTAAAATAATTATGGTTTTATAAATATAGTTTCCATTTATTAATATATTGAATATTTACTCCAGTAAACTGTTGAGTGCTTTATATCAGTTATAAAACTTTTAAGCTTGTTGAATCCCAACAATTTCTGCATATATATATATATGCAGAAATTATATATATACACACACACACACACACACACACATGGGATTTGAACTCGCCATATGAAGCACTAGAACAAATACTGTAAGACATTTAACCGCTATGCTCTACTGACTCCGCCAATCCACTGCAGTCTTGCTACTTGATAATTAAGAAATAATCAATTGACTGGAAAGTTGTCATCAAAACAAACTGAAGATAATCACAGGGAAGTTAACGAGTTGATGTTTGATTGCCACTCATTAGGATATTTTTAAGTGGACAGTGGTGGCAGTGATTGTGGTGATGGTGATGGTAGTGGTGGGATGGTGGTGGTGGTGGTGATTGTAGTGGTAGTGGTGTTCATGGTGGTGGCTGTGGTGATGGTGGTGGTAGTGATGGTGGTGGTGTTGGTGGTGGTGGTGGTGATGGTGAAGGTGGTGGTAGTGGTGATGGTGTTGGTGGTTGTGATGTTGGTGGTGATGTTGGTGGTAGTGGTGAAGGTGTTGATGGTGGTGGTTGTGGTGTTGGTGATGATGTTGGTAGTGGTGATGGTGGTGGAGGTGATGATGGTGTGGTGGTGTTAGTAGTGGTGTTAGTAGTTGTGGTGGTGTTACTTATTTTCGTAAAATTAAAAATGAAGACTCAACAGGCTGATGCTTATCCCACTTCTATTTGCGTTAAGCAGCAGAGATACAGATAGATAGATAGATAGATAGATATATAGATAGATAGAGGGGGTACAAAACTACCCCTGGACAGGATGCCAGTCCATCACCAGCATTGATAAATAAAATCAATAAATGAGTACACAAGTGAAACTCCAGAGCAACAAAACTTAGGTACAATAAAGAATATTTATTAAATTCTGGAATTTTTAGTTAACATAGAAAAACGGTAACTGTTGAAAACAGAAAATACACAACGTATACTTGTGGCAGCGTATATACACAAAATAAGCCACTTCGTTATGTTTTCCGATTTTCCCTCTGTAAATTTCATGTTCACTTTAATAGAATCCTCAAATAGGACATTCTTAATAGTAAGCTACTGTTTTTTCCCCTCCATACAACTAACACATGGCGAAGCCTTATGAAGTAGACGGTAAACAGAGAGATATACAAATTCCTCTCCTCACGTACACAATATCTACCATACTCCCCTTCTTTTATATACCCCTCCCTCTAACGCTAATCCTCTTTTAACTACCATTTTCCTCTCAACTATCACCGCTTCGCCCCCTCCACCACTATCTCCGATTCGCCCCTGCCACCATAATACCCGATTCGCTCCCTTCACCACCATAATACCCCCCATATCAGTCTCTCTTCCCCCCGACCACCATCACCCAATCTCTTCCTCCCCTTTTCATGTAACATCAAATTGCTACCCTCATCATGATATTGCTCCAACTGCCCCTCCTCTTCCAAAGAGTTAAAGACACGTGGTCTTAAGGCATGGCCGGTTGTGAGTGACGTCACACACTCATGTACATTCTTACTCTTTCTCTCCCCATAGTAAAATACCTTCCTTCCCTCTCTCCCACTTCAATTGTTAAGCCCTCTCTCTCTTTCACCTCCCTGGTAGTACTCATACACACGCACACTCCCCATATATGTATATATATGTGTGTGTGTGTATCACGTACATTTTTTTTCTCTCTTTCAGTATATACTGTCATTCTCTCTTTCTAGTATTATCTCCCTTTATGTCATACTTCCGATTCGTCTACTACACTAAATCTAACTTTCTATCTTTCTCTCTCTTAGATTTTTACTCTTCCAATACTCTCTTTATACTTTCTTTCTCTCTTTTACTACCTCTCCCCTTCCCAATACTCTCCTACAGCTTTACTTTCTCTCTTACTACTACTCTAGCTCCTAATACTCTCTCTCACTGTTTTACCAATATTTTCTCTCTGCATCTTACTAAGATTCATCCCAATACGCTCCTACTGCTTGATTAATACTTTCTCTCCTACTTCTACTCCTCATTCTAATACTCCCTTACTATTTTACTCTTTCTTTCTTACTTTCAGTCCTCCTGCTTTTACACGCTCTCTTTCTCTTCTTATAGTCTATCAATTCTACGCCTCCTACTAACACATTTCTCACTCCTCCTTCTAATACTCACCCAGCCTATCTTACTCTCTCTTTTTTATTTTACTCCTTCTAATAAACTATCTTTCACTACCAGCCTCCTGCTAACATACACACACTCCCTCTCTCTTTCGCTCTCACTCCTCCTGCTAACACTCACTCTCCTCCTCTCTCTTTCAGTGTCTGTCTAATCGTCTGTCCGTGACGTGAGGAGGTCACCAACACACCAGGTAAACGTTTAACGGAGCGTGACAGATCCTTGATTTTTTTAACACAACAAAAATACAATCTTCTTCCCTTCAAGATGGCTACGTCAGTGGGTTCCTGGGAGGTGGTGAAGGGCAACAAAAGTAAAAAAGCAAAGAATGAAGTGTTGACCAAGTCTCAGAAAAAGGCTTTGTTGGAAAGGATGCCTAAACTACAACCGAAAGGTAAGGCTGAACAAAAAAAAAAAATATATATATATATATATATATATATATACACACATACATACATACGTGTATGTATAGACACATACGTGTCACACAAACACATTTATATATATATGTGCAAACACGCATATGTCTATACACATATGTATATATTTTCTATATATAAATGCATATATATATATATAGAAAATATATACATATGTGTTACACATATATGCATATATGTGTATATATACATATAGATGTACATCTATGTATATATTATATAGATATGTGTGTGTATATATCTATATATATGTTTGTGTTCATGTGTATCATCATCATCACCAAATTGTTTTTTATGATCATTTACATGTGTTTAGATTATTATATCTTCGCACAACATACATTAGCTTAGTTGCTTTTTTTTCAAAATCAATATTCTATAATTGAAATACGAGGTTAACGCCAGCAGTTTTGATAAATAAAAGAACGAGGCATGGCTTTAAGGAATCTCTATTCGATCATAACATCTGCTCTGCTCCTGCTCATCATCATCATCATCGTCATCATTATTATAGGTGTAAATAATTATAAATGTGTTATAGTTCAACTATATTGTAGTAGACCTATTGTAAAACTGTTGACCCAGGCTCCAGTCCATGGCCTGATTTACTATAATTTCCACGTCCCATGGTTTAACCATTTTCATACCAAACCACTAGAAAAAAATATGGTAACGAAAGGATTAAAGTGTTTATATTTATCTAAAAACATTCCAGCATAATTATATTTAAGAAGCTTTTTAAGTTATGTTCCAAATACCAACTCGATAATGAGGGAGTTGGTTATGTTACTAATGTTACTAAATCACTGTAAATTCTTGATTATTTTTCTAAATTAAAAATTACAAGCAGTGTCTTTCATTAGGAATATGGTAACGAAAGGTCAAGAGAAAAACATGTATATATGTCATATAGTCTTGATATATTCTGTGGTCATGTCCATCCCTGGTAAGTTTTGGTTGAATGTTGAGGGTATCTGTAGAAAAGCAACCACGGCCATCATCAGGAATTTCATATCTGAAAAAAAAAATAGAAATAAATATAGAAATACTGTTTTTAAAGAAATATACGTCTGTAAGAAGAAATATATAATACGAACAGCACCATCTTTGTACTGGGTATTTAATGTATATGTAATGTATGTAATGGGTACCGTATGTATGTGTATGTAATATGTATCGCGTGTATGTATGTAATATGTATCGTGCGTGTGTGTATGTTATATATATCGTGTGTGTATATGTAATGCTGTATGCATGTGTATGTAATGTGTATCGTGTGTGTAATGTATGTGTATGTAATGCGTATATGTTGTATGTATACGTGTAACGTACATGTATGTATATATCTGTAATCTATGTACATCTGGAATGTGTGTGTGTATGTATATATATATATAATGTATGTATATGGAATCTATATTTTTAACGTATGAATGTGAGTCTGTATGTATATATCTGAAATGTACATACGCATGAAATGTACTTGTGTGTGTAATATATGTATATGTTGAGTGTGTGTTTAATGTATGTGTGCATGTATATATATATAATATCTATGTATATATCTGTAATGTATGTATATGTGGAATGCATATGTTTACTGTTGAATGTGTGTATATATATATTATGTATGTTGTAATATATATGTGTATGTAATGTATATGGAATGCATGTCATGTATAGTTCTGTAAATAATTTATAAAGGATGAGGCATCTCTCAGTGACATTAATAGAATGACCACCCAAACCAGGTCCCTGTTCTGTGGTGTTTCACCCTTACCACCACTGATGTGCTGTCATATAACCCGTATTACGGATCCCAACAACCACCTCCCTACATTGGTGACCCCACCATATAACGATGTATATATCCCTCATTACAGACCCAACCACATATAACGATGTATATATCTCTTATTACAGGCCCCACCACCACCACCACATTGATGACCCCCATCACATATAACGATGTATATATCCCTTATTACAGACTCCACCACATTGGTGTCCCCGTCATATATAACGATGTATAGATTCCTTATTACAGACCCCACCACATTGGTGACCCACACCACATATAATGATGCTATATCCTTTATTACAGACTCCACCACCATATATAACGATGTATAGATCCCTTATTACAGACCCCACCACCACACTGGTGTCCCACATATAACGATGTATATATCCCTTATTACTTACAGACCATCCCCTACACTGGTATCACCTCCCTTATGTGACATTGTATATTATATCCCTTATTACTTACAGACCATCCCCTACACTGGTATCACCTCCCTTATGTGACATTGTATATTATATCCCTTATTACTTACAGACCATCCCCTACACTGGTATCACCTCCCTTATGTGACATTGTATATTATATCCCTTATTATAGACAACCCCTATATGCAGGTGCCACCCTCCTCTACTTATGACATTGTACAATATATCCCTAACTACTGATAACCTCACTACACTGGTCCCTTATGTCATTGTACAATATATCCCTAATTACAGCCCCCACACTACTGGTCCCTTATGTCATTGTACAATACATCCCTAACTATAGACAACCCCACTACACTGGTCCCTTGTGTCATTGTACAATATATCCCTAACTACAGCCCCCACTACACTGGTCCCTTATGTCATTCTACAATATATCCCTAACTACAGACCCAACTACACTGGTCCTTTGTCATTGTGCAATATATCCCTAACTACGGACTCCCTTACACTGCTGACCCTTATAATG
>OZ024749.1:27307371-27372371 GCA_964016885.1 Eledone cirrhosa | reverse complement strand
ATTGATTGTCAATTCAAATCTTTACCCTTCTCTTACCATCTTTCTAATGAAATACACTGTTATTTGCAATTCATTATGAATATGATCAGGAATTTGGAGAGATTTAGTAATATAACTAACTTTCTCATTATTGAGATGGTATTTGGAACATAACTCAAAAGGCTCTTATATAAAATTATGCTGGAAGGTTTTTAGATAAACACATTAACCCTTTCATTACTATATTTCTAATGAAAGACACTGCATACAGTTTATAATTAATTTTTAAAATATTTGAGAATTTGGAGGGATTTAGTAATATAACTTTCTTAAGTTGGTGTTTGGTACATGACTTAAACAGACTTACATAAAATGATGCCAGAAGGATTTTAGAAAAATATACACACTTTAAACAAAAGATTTGTATCAGAACCAGAAGTGGTTTGGTATTGAAAGGGTTAGAGAGATCCAACTGGGTGTTATTTGATGCAGAACTGGCTGCTACTTCTAGCAGAAGTCTGGCAACACTGTAGAATTGACTGTCATTTCTAGCAGGCATTTGGTAACGCTATAGAATTGGCTGCTATTTCTAGCAGAATTTTGGTAACACTATAGAATTGGTTGCTATTTCTAGCAGAAGTCTTTTAACGCTGTAGAATTGGCTGCTATTTCTAGCAAGCATTTGGTAACGCTATGGAATTGGCTGCTATTTCTAGAAGAAGTCTGGTAACACTGTAGAATTAGTTGCTATTTCCAGCAGAAGTCTGGTAAAACTATAGAATTGGCTGCTATTTTTAGCATGTCTATTAACTCTGTAGAAGCTCCTCCTCCTCTCCTTGTTAAACTAGTGGTGTTGTATACTTTTATCTGAGGTAGACATTCTTGTTATTTTATCTCTAAGAATGTGTAAACATCAAAAGTTCTGCTAACTGCAGCAGCAAACTTACAAATAGTGGCTTTCATTGAAGATCTAAGTACCTCCACTTATATATATATATATTTGCTCTACAGGTTTTATTTTCACTCCTAATTAGTAGGAGTGAAAATTTTAGTAAGTAAGTTAATTTTTAATTTTTAAAATTTTCTTATTTTACGTCTTTCATATAATTGTTCTGCACCCCCCTGCATAGAACCACAAAGGTACTAAGACATAACATATATATTTGCTAGCATGGGTATACATATGTTGGTAGATATACTAATTCTCTATATTTATCTCCAAATTATTTGTTGAGCGAAACTTGCCAAAATTTACTGCTATGGTTCATGGTAGTAGTTAGGCTCTTGTCATAATACCACCCCACTCCTCACTGATTAACCTCAGTGTCACGTGATTGATTCTTTAGAATTTGCCACTGACCAAGTAGGCAGTGAATTTTTTCAGTGCCCTGGAATTTAGTCCCCGCTAGCTTTATTCCATCCACTGAATTTTTATTTTTATATGGGTTCCTAGTGTCCGCACATTGCCTGGGAACTTAGCTGAGACTAGACTCCCTGGTGACGTAAGGACTTCTCTATAGTTGCATTGCGTAACTATATTTATTCCCTTACAGAAACTAATTAGTAGGAGTGAAAATTTTAGTAAATTAATTTTTAATTTTTAAAATGTTCTTATTTTACGTCTTTCATATATATATATATATATATATATATATAGTTCAAGGAGACAACAAACAGGTACAAAAGTCTTATTAGTTTCATGCTTTATATTGGAAAGAGGAGTACAAAATAGGGACAGGATCACAAAGGAGAAACACAAAAAAGATTTGAGTAAAGACAAAAAAAATCGATTTTTCCATCCTGTCCAGCCAGCAGATTACCCATGGACCTCAAATATTTGGATATATATATATATGTATGTGTGTGTGTGTGTCATCATCATCGCCGTTTGTCTATTTTTCCATGCTTGCATGGGTTAGACGGGTTGACCACATCATGAGACTATATATATATAGTCTAACCCATGCTAGCATGAAAAACGGACGTTAAACGACGAAGATGATGATGATGATGATATATAAAATATGTGGTGTTGGGAGATAACCACAATTAAAGAAGGTACTCAATGCATATAGGCATCTTTAGCTTATATATAGAAATGGCTTCTACAGGGATAGGACTTCATTCATATGAAATCATTCTAGAAATAGTTCTAGTCCTGTAGAAGTCATTTCTATATATAATAAAGACATACGAAACCTTCATTTACTTCTTCCTAAGCATGAAACTAATAATACTTGTTTTTGCTACTCTGTGTTTGCCTCATCTATTCTTGAACTATCTATATATACATATATACACACACCCAGTAGTCCCCCGGTATTCGTAGGGGGTTACATTCCTCGAGCACTGTGAACAAAGTGTGAAAAACTGCGAATATTGGATGTGGTCCATAAAAATGCCTATGAACGTCAAAATATAACGGAAAATATTATAAAAAAAGAGGGAGCATCTTATGTGAAGAGGCACCCAATAGGCCGGCAAATACAGTATATTGATATTAATAATTTAGTGTTAAAAAATATATATATTGCCATGAAAAAGGCCATAATAAAAGTCGCGGAAGATAATTACGATTCTGAGAATATACGGTGGTTTCCATGAACAATTATTAGTTAAGTTCTAAGGAAAATTCCCTGAATAGCCAGGAGCGCGAATGCTGTGGGTAAACTGTATATGTATATATACTGCTGTTGGTCCAGGGTTGCTTATTCGCTTAGTAGAAGTGCTTTTATATTGCAACTAACCATATCTGGTGGCTGTATTGCTATCTCCCAACTTTCACCCATTCTCTAATAGAACAGTTTTGTCGAAAATATCTTTTACTCACCTTGTCATAGCTACACACACACACACATTCATATATGTACACTTATATGCATGCACACATCTATTTATGCACATAAACACACATCATCACCATCGTTCATGTATATACACATGCCTACAGACGCATATAGCTTAATACAAACTCGCACGCTAATCTGAAATCTTAATATTGATTACACAGATTAGTGACAGACAAATAGTGATGGGTTGAGAGAAAAAAAAGTAATTTTCACCATCCACTAATCTCAGCTCTACTGAAGGTTGTTAATTAAATATTATTTGTCCACCAAGCCTGGTAGGAGGTGAGTTTGTTACTGGTCTCACTTTTAAAGAAATAACCACATATATATATATACTGTACACCAAGACAGGTTGGAGGTGAGTTTTGTTACTGGTCTAACTTTATAGAAATAACCACACACACAGACACACACACACACACATATATTTATAGACGCACTGTACATCAAGACAGGTTTGGAGGTGAGTTTTGTTAATGGTCTCATCATCATCGTTTAACATCCATCTTCCACGCCAGCATGAGTAGGACGGTCTGTCCCTTTGTGAGAGATCAGGTCGGGGGACCGTGATTCGCTCACACAGAACTGATTTTGGCTTGGTTTCTACGACTGGATGCACTTCCTAACGCCAACCACTTTACAGTGTGGACTGGGTGCTTTTTGTTGACACCTACACAACCACTTTACAGTGTGGACTGAGTGCCTGCTTTTGTTGTGACGCCTACATGACCACTATATAGTGTAGTCTCACTTTTATAGAAATAACCACATATATAGACACATTGTACACCGAGACAGGTTAGAGGTGAGTTTTGTTACTGATCTAACTTTATAGAAATAACCACATATATATAGACACTGTACCCTGAGACAGGTTAGAGGTGAGTTTTGTTACTGATCTAACTTTCTAGAAATAACCACATACAACACACACCATTCAGGTGTTTTCTAGTATATTTTTATAGAAATAATCCCACATACATGTGCATAATACTCACATTCACACATACATACACTATCCAGGTAGTTTCTTATTGTCTTTTTAAAAATAATCTTACACACAACTACACAATAACTGTTCACCAACTAACCAGCTTGGTATAGTACAAATATATTACTGCACCAACTGACTAACTTGGTGTAGTACTACCCCACTAACTGACCAACTTGGTGTATTACTAACTGACCAGTTTGGTGTAGTACTACTTCACTAACTGACCAACTTGGTATGGTATAATACTGCTGCACTACCTGACCAACTTGGTATGGTATAATACTACTGCACTACCTGACCAACTTGGTATGGTATAATACTACTGCACTACCTGACCAACTTGGTATGGTATAATACTACTGCACTACCTGACCAACTTGGTATGGTATACTACTACTGCTCTACCTGACCAACCTGGTATGGTATAATACTACTGCACTACCTGACCAACTTGGTATGGTATACTACTACTGCTCTACCTGACCAACCTGGTATGGTACTACTCCACTAACTGACCAGTTTGTTGTAGTACTACTTCACTAACTGACCAACTTGGTATATTACTACTGCACTATTCAACCAGTTTGATGTATTACAAGTTATTACTTCACTGTAGGTTTTATAGAAATAACATCTACACAAACAATAACTACTCCACCAACACCACCACTCTGCTGGTTGTATTACAAGAGTAATACTTCACTGATCTGGTTTGATAGAAATAACCGTACCCATCTCCACACACTAACCTCTCAACCACCAGCTGACCAGCTGGTTGTATTACAGGTGTAGTAGTACTTCACTGATCTAGTTTTATAGAAATAATCCCACACACAATTGTACAGTATCAAACAAGTATTTGCGACATTCTTTGATTATCGTATGTTATATAATAGTGTGTTGTGTGAATGGAAATGTGTGGTGGTGGTGATGATGGTGGTGGTGTGTGAATGTGAAGTACTGAATGGAGAATAAATTTACACATACATATAGACAGCACATACACCATCCCCTATATATATATATATACATGTACATAAGTGCATGCATATATATGTGTGTGTGCATTCTTTGATAACCCTATTTTATATAATATTGTGTTGTACGAATCCATGGGGGCGCATGTGTGTGAAATATTAAATGTAGATTAAAAAAAAAACACACACACATACACATGCTTCTTTGACCCTGTAACTGTCTATTTTGATAAACGGCTCGTTACAGTAGTCCCTTTCCTTCCACTCATTCTCTACATTCATCAACTTCTCATAGTAGCATTCCTAGTCCTCTTTCTCTTGAATGTTAGTTAGGCTAAGTAAGTCAGAAAATTGGTAGAGTTGTTAGAATGTTGGGTAGAATGCTTTGTAGTGTTCGTTCCAGCTCTCTGTTTGCAGAATTCAAATCCTACCATGGTCAACTTTACTTTTCGTCCTTTCAAAGTCTATAAAAAAAAGTACCAGTCTCGTAGTAGGGTTGATTCTTCCTCTATTGTCACTCTCTCTCCTTCTGTAGAAGAAATCGGCTGTTTTCTGACTTGGAGAGAAGATAGACTCCACTAAGTTTTTAAAATGCCCAAGGCCCAAGAAACACTGTATGACATTATAGTGCCCCTATAACTCCACCAGGAATCTTGGGTTCAAATATACATACAAGGCTAAAGTGTACCTGTGTCATTCTAAATATATTCCTTCTCAACAGCATCCTAATTTATATTGATACATTGCTTCACAATGCAGAACACCTTACACTGTTGATCCTCATGTTGTAGAACATTAGCAAACCTTTTGTTTTCTGCTTCTCTGTGTGCAAAGTAAACCTGTCGTCTAGCTTCTCTTTTAGTTACTTGGTATTGCTCTTTCCTGCCCCCATTTTTCCAGTCCTTGCTTTAATGGCTCTATATACATTTACACTATACATGCAAACATCTTGTACTGTACATACATATGAACATACATACTTGGTGACTGCTTCATTTTTACAGATGATAGCTGTCTCTTTGTGTATCTCCAACGCTACCGACTATCTTTTCCTGACCTCCCAGATGGCTTTTCAGTCCAGCTGTAGACCTACATGATCTGCAGTCAAGATGACAAAAGATGTGTCCTCCTCCTGGATTGATTTGGTCAGTTTGTGGGATGTCAGTTTTATGTACATATATATATATATACATACAAACATGCATACGCACACACATGCATACACTTGTATATACAGTACATTCTAGATAACTGTTTTAAGTATACTGTCCAATCCATGCTAGCATGGGAAAATGAGCGTAAAATGATGTGTTGTGTTGTGTTGTGTGGTGGGGTGTGTGAAATATTGAATGTAATATAAAAATACACATACATATAGACACACTGCACATACATACATTTATACTCTGTGTGTGTATATATATAATTTATTTATGTTCATACACAGAACAAAAGTACCACCCAAGGTTTCAAGACCCAATTTTGACTATACCTCTAGAATACAAGAGGCATCAAATTTGTGACCTTTCTTTCATATAAGCACCTTTTCATATAAGCACTTTCATATAAGCACCTTTAGTCATTTCTTATGACATGCAGGGTTGCAGTGTACCTTTTCTAAACCAGATACACTCAGTTATATATATATAAATATTTATCTAAACATTTTCATTATATTTTTATGTAAGAACCTTTGCTAAGTTTTGTTCCAAACATAAGCTTGATAATGAGAAAGTTATATTACTAAATTTCTACAAATTCTTGATTTCATAAGCATTGTCTTTCATTAGAAGTATGGCGATGAAAGGGTTAAAGAATCACCTTTATGTATTTAATAAGTTGCACTTTTATTTTGCGTTAAACATTTATTTTGGATCCAGCTGAATCATTTGGAGACGGGGCCTACTGGAAGGTGCTCTTGAGGACTCTGCCCCCATGACCTTCTCAGGAATAAGTGGGTAAAGAAGAACATTTACTATGTTCCAAATATTATGAATTGAGGTTTTTGTAGGTCCAGTAGATAAGATGGTTGTTAGAGTTGGATACCTGTTCCAAATCTCAGCTTTCTGAGTTCAAATCCTGCAGAGAAGTCGATTTTACCATTCATTCTTTCAGGGTCAATAAAGAAAGTATCAGTCTGTTGCAGGTCCAGCATTCTCTCTGTCTCTTTCTCCTTCAAAGGAGATACAAACTCGAACTTGTTGACCTCCAAATTCTGGCCTTCGACTGAAATTATAAACCACCTACATTTAAATTTAAACTGGAAGGAAGATTGTTAGGTTGTTGTAAAACTTGGTAATAACAGAAACAACCTTCTGTTGTATCAACACCCCACCACACCATCTCACTATTGTATCAACACCACCACTCCACTGCACTGTTGTATCAACACCACCACATCACTCCACCATACTATTGTATCAATATTGCTACACCTCCAAACTTACACCACACTATTCACCATACAACAACCCCCTATTTTACCAACACCGCTCCACTACATCACCACCACCACACTCACTGTTATACCAACACACCCACTGTTGTACCAACACCACTCCACCACATCACCACCACCTCCATTGTTGTACCTCTACCACTCCACCACATTACCACCACTCCTCACCACCTCTTTACTTCACCTACATCACCACTACACCCACTGTTGTACCAACACCACTCCACCACATCACCCCCACCTACATCACCACCACCTCCATTGTTGTACCTCTACCACTCCACCACATTACCACCACTCCTCACCACCTCTTTACTTCACCTACATCACCACTACACCCACTGTTGTACCAACACCACTCCACCACATCACCCCCACCTACATCACCACTACACCCACTGTTGTACCAACACCACTCCACCACATCACCCCCACCTACATCACCACCACCTCCATTGTTGTACCTCTACCACTCCACCACATTACCACCACTCCTCACCACCTCTTTACTTCACCTACATCACCACTACACCCACTGTTGTACCAACACCACTCCACCACATCACCACCACCTCCATTGTTGTACCTCTACCACTCCACCACATTACCACCACTCCTCACCACCTCTTTACTTCACCTACATCACCACTACACCCACTGTTGTACCAACACCACTCCACCACATCACCCCCACCTACATCACCACCACCTCCATTGTTGTACCTCTACCACTCCACCACATTACCACCACTCCTCACCACCTCTTTACTTCACCTACATCACCACTACACCCACTGTTGTACCAACACCACTCCACCACATCACCCCCACCTACATCACCACTACACCCACTGTTGTACCAACACCACTCCACCACATCACCCCCACCTACATCACCACCACCTCCATTGTTGTACCTCTACCACTCCACCACATTACCACCACTCCTCACCACCTCTTTACTTCACCTACATCACCACTACACCCACTGTTGTACCAACACCACTCCACCACATCACCCCCACCTACATCACCACTACACCCACTGTTGTACCAACACCACTCCACCACATCATCCCCACCTACATCACCACTACACCCACTGTTGTACCAACACCACTCCACCACATCACCCCCACCTACATCACCACTACACCCACTGTTGTACCAACACCACTCCACCACATCACCCCCACCTACATCACCACTACACCCACTGTTGTACCAACACCACTCCACCACATTACCACCACTCCTCACCACTACACCCACTGTTGTACCAACACCACACCACCACTCCACCCTACCTCATCAACACACCTATCTACAGTTGAGAGATCATATATGGGATAATTCTTTCCAATCCTCTTATTTTAGGTTTTAATTGTGCTGTCCCCTCTCCCACCCTCTCCAAATCCTATCAGCAGCTTTTTCTCTTTATTTTTATTGTTCTACACACCTATTCCACTAATGCTGTCATCGATGGAATGTTCTATTATTATTATTATAGGGCGGTGGTTTAGCAGTATTGGTAGAGCATCAGACACCATGCTTTACAGCATAGGAGTTATGAATCTTTATGGTCTGAGTTCAAATCCTTTGCCTTTCATCCTTACAGGGTCGATAAAATAAAGTACCAGTAATGCACTGGGATAATTGCTGACCTTGTGCCAAAAGTAGAAACAATTATTATTATTATTACTGTTATTATCATCTGTTCAAATTCTATCAGGGTCGATAAAATAAAGTACCAGTCAATTACTGGGATCAAATAATATTAGCCTTGTGCCTCAATTAGAAAACAATATTATAATATAGATTATTATTGATTGTTCAAATACCATCAAAGTTGATAGAATAAAGTACCAGTAATGCACTAATTATTGGCATTGCACCACTGTTAGAAAGAATTGATAATGATTGAATGGTGGGTTGATAGAATCTTTAGCACATTATTGACTGTCGAAAGGACAGGGGCTTGGTAGTATCGGTAGAGTGTTGGACAACGTTTTGCATCATATAGTTACATCCCTTTACATTCTGATTTCAAATCCCATTGAGAATAGCTTTCCTTTCCATCCTTACGGCTTTGTGCCTAAATCAGCATAGGGTTATGACCCTTTGCATTCTAAATCCCGTCGATTTAATCAACTTTCCCCTCTCTTAAAATTGCTGGCTTGTGCCTAAATCTGAAACCATTATTATTTTTTTTATTTTTTTGTAGACAACTCAGCCAGTGATAGGACTATATTTGAGGCATTTTTGGCCAATAAGAAGTCAAAGGCTGCATCCAACAACAACAACAACACCACTAACAACAACAACAACAACAAGACTAATACTAGCAAGATGTCGAACAATGTGAAACCAAAGGTGAACGACACCAAGAAGAATGGAAACGCTAAGAAGAAAAAAGTAGAGTCAGAGGTGAAAGAAAAGAAGAAACTGAGTATTGAGGATGCTATTAACCAGGTAAAACATGTCCTCTCTCTTTATGCCTACTATCACTACTACAGTGGGTTCTGTTCTTATCAACTAGCACTAATTCCTAATATTTCAGTCATCCAATACATTACATTCACTGACTCACAGATGTGCTGTGTCCCCTCTCTCTATGATTTCTACCACTACTACAATAGCCTCTGTTCTTAACTAACTACTTACTCCCTTCATGCACTAAAAGATTCTATTCCATGATTATAACATTCTGAAATTCACTTATCACCTGCATCAATCTCACTCATCTAGAAGGACTACAAAAATCATGACCCCTATTCCTGAAAGTATCTGTAGACATCAGAAGCCTGTACCCATCTAGGCAGGACTACAAAAATCATGGCCCCTACTCCTAAAAGTATCTTTTACTCCTGGGATACATATCATCATTTAATGGTCGTTTTCCCTATTAGCAAATGTTGGATCGGTTCATCATCACTGACCAAACACTGCTACTGATTTCTCGAATGAGCCACTAGCTGCACCAAACCAAGTTTCTGGATTAACGATACCTTCCTCCTGCCAGTGTTGGAGGCCTCTTGAAATAGCCAGGGCTATTGTTCTTTTCTCTTTGACTAAACAATAAAATTTTTGTTTCATCATCGTTATCATCACCTCTGTTTAACATCTATTTTCCACACTTGCTTGAGTTACATGTCAAATTATGAGACAAATCAGGTCAGGTGACCATGTTTGGCTCATATGGATCTGTTTGTGGTTTGGTTTCTACAGCTGGATGGCCTTCCTAGTGCCAACCATATTACCATGTGGACTGGGTGCTTTTTATCGTGGTACCAAAATGACCATCAAGCAGAGTGGACTGGGTTTTTTTTAATTTTTTTTTTATCGAAGTACCAAAATGGCATTCTAACAGAGTGAACTGGGTGCTTTTTATTGTGGTACCAAAACTACCATCTGACAAAGTGGAATGGGTGAATTTTTTGATTTTTTTATCATGGTACCAGCATGACCATCTAACAAGGTCGACTGTTTATTATTTATATTTCAAATTGGCAGTATCGGTAGAGGGTCGGACGCCATGCTTTCCAGCATAGTTACGTCCCTTTACGGTATGAGTTCAAATCCCGCCGAGGTTGACTTTGCCTTTCATCCTTACGGGGTCGATAAAATAAAGTACCAGTAATGCACTGGGTAATTGCTGGCCTTGTGCCTAAAAGTAGAAACAATTATTTATATTTAAAATAATTTTATTTCTCTTATTTAGATATTTGGAATGTTTATTACTAATGTTTTCTCTTTCTCTCTCCCTAAAAGATTGATAAAGCCACAATAGAGCAGATCCTTATCAAAGACCAGAATATGTTCCCAGATAATCCAGATGTTTGGTTAAAAGATCTCTCCTCTTACATAAATGTTCAGCTTGAGAAACTGCCAGAAAAAGATCCTGTTTTCAAAGATAAACCTAAAGGTGAACTTTATTTTAATGGTATTATTATAATATGTGTAGGGCGGTAGATTGGCAGTATCGGTAGTGTTGGACACCATGCTTCACGGCATAGTTACGACCCTTTACGGTCTGGGTTCAAATCCAGCTGAGGTTAGCTTTGCCTTTCATCCTTATGGGGTCAATAAAATAGGTACCAGTAATGCACTGGGTTCGATTTAATCGACTTTCTCCTTCCCCAAAATTGTTGGCCTTGTCCCAAATGTAGAAACAATTATTATAGCAGTGGATTGGTAAGATTGTTAAAGTGTCAGATAAAATGCATTGCAATATTTCATTCCAGTCCTCCACATTCTGGGTTTGAATCCCATTGAGGACAACTTTGCTTTTCATCCTTAGAAAGATGGTTTGTTGGTGGTGTGTGGGGGGAAGTCTTTTGAAAGATGGTTTATTGGGAGTTGTTGGTGTGTGTGTGGATGGCAACTAAAGTTAAGTGTAAAGTATGTATGGAGGGAGCTACAGATGGAGAGGGTGTTGTGAAAGCATGAAGATGGAAGGTGCGTGAAAATATTTTGTTACCTTGGAGACCTTATTAAATGGAGAGAGAGGATCAGATTCTGCAATAAAAATCTAGAGTGAGATTTGCATGGAGGAAGTTTCAGGAATTGAGTAGTATGCTAATGAGCAGGTGACTGTCACTGAAACTGAAGGGAAAGGTGTATGCTGCATATGTGAGAAGTGTCATGATATTTATGGCACATACGTGTTGGATTGGCAGAATCGGTAGAGCATCGGAAAATAATGCTTTGCAAGCATTTGTTTCTGCGTTTTATATTCTGAGTTCAAATCCCACCGTGGTCAACTTTACTTTTTCATCCTTCCAAGGTCGATAAAACTAAGTAGCAGTCTTGTGCTCTGGTTGATTTAATTGACTTTCCCCATCCCCCTCAAAATTGTTGGCCTTGTGCTCAAATTATAAAAAAATTATTATTTATGATACATCTCCCAATCCTGCCCCCTCACAACATTTGTTTAACATTGATTACAATGATGATGATGATGATGATCTTTGTAAATGTTCTGTTGACAGATTTTCCTTTATGTGTGCTTCGGGGTGATGTGAAAAGGTTTCTTCTGACAACCTTACGTCGCAGTCCTGCCTACCAGCGTGAAATGATTTTTCAACATTCCATTAACAGTATGTTGAATGAATCAGCAAAAGGTGAGTCCACTACCTACTTATTATTCCTCAGTGAAGAGTCACCCTTGATCCCTGTCTAAACTGACAGCTAAATTAAATGTTGGATACAAGCAAAAGACTCTCAGTAACAGTGAGGTGAATCTTGAGCTTTGAATGAATAAATAAAAAGAAAGCTTACAATTTTTTTATCAAGATGTTTGGATGATTTGAAGTTCGAAAGCATTTAAATAGAAATATAGAATTACTACAGTAAAATACCATTTCTTGAGAAGGGTGGGGGAATTCTTCTCTGAAGACCTACTGTCCAACTCTCCTGAGAGTTTCTTAACACTAGGGACAGAAAATAAATGACCAGCAGCCACTACAGAGAATCTAAGTCTTTCTTGTATTCCAGACAGTTCGGTATTTTCCTCAATGACTCTCTTTCAAGTTGAAGATGCCTGATCTGGAGGGTATGGCTAATGTTTGGGAGTTTGATGATTTTGATTTTTCTTAGTATTTATGTTCATTACTCCCTTTATCAATTTCCAATTTACCAATGTATCTATTTTAAGATCAATTTCCATTGCAGGTTTGTCAACGTATGGCTACCGTATATTTATTCAATTATTGGCTCGTGAAGAACCTGATCTAGTCATTTCCAAACTTCCACAGGTAAGGGAGCTAACTCGTCTAACATGATAAACTGTTGTATAGTTCTGTTCCTCATCTTTTTTCGTATTTTGCAGTATCGGTAGAGCGTCGAACAACATGCTTTGCAGCAATAGTTACGGCCCTTTACGGTTTGAGTTAAAATTCCGCGGAGGTTAACTTTGCCCTTCATCCTTACGGGGTCGATAAAATAAAGTACCAGTAATGGACTGGGATAATTGCTGGACTTGTGCCAAAAATAGAAACAATTATTTCTTGTCTTCATTTTCACACCAGCTTCTCCATGCTAACATCGTTTGGACACGACTTCTCATTATGTCTAAAACGATTTCCTTTTCTTTTTTTTTAATTAAAAAATTATGCCATTATTTTTAAACTGTTGTACTATTAAAGAATTCCTCGACTGATCTTTCTCTATTTCACAGTACATGGAACTGTTAAAGAGTCACCAAAATCGCCCTCTACGATGCTCTGCTATCCTCTGGGCTTTAGGGCAAGCTGGTTTTAAGGACCTTTCCACTGGCTTGCGAAGTAAGTTCTCATTTTATTTTATTTTAGATTCTTTTACTTTAACGTTAAATTATAATTCACATTTCTTTTATTCGGTTTGTGTGTACAAATATGCAGGGTAATAATTGCAGATCTGCATGGGCATGTCCATGTGTGTAGATGTGACGTTTAGAAATGAGATTTCCTACTCCAGAAATTAGCCCTGTAAATGTTGTTCATTTAATAAATTAGAATCATCATCATCATTTCATCATTTCATTTTACATCCGCTTTTCCCTGCTTACAAGGGAGGGACGGGAACTGATTCTGGCTTGATTTCTACAGCTTCCTAACACCAACCTCATTTACAGTGGAATGATAGGGACCCCAGCCGTATCATCTCATTTCTACAGCTGAGTAAACTGGAGCAATGTGAAATAAAGTGTCTTGCTCAAGGAAACAACACATCACCCGGTCTGAGAATTGAACTCACAACCTTTCGATTGCAAGGCCAATGCTCTAACCACTAAGCCCTGTGCCTCCATATTATAGAATATATATATGTATATATATATATATATGTACACACACACACACACATAGTTGTCCCCCTGTATTAGCGGGGTTTACATTCCTAGAGCACCTACGAAGAGTGAAAAACAGCGAATATTGGACATGGTCCATAAAAATGCCTATAAACGTCAAAATATAACGTAAAATATAATGAAAAAAGAGACAAGGGACGTCCAATAGGTCGGCAAATAGGATATAGTTATTAATAATTTAGCATTAAAAAGATATATATTGCCTTGAAAAAAACCATTAGAAAAATCGCGGAAGATATTCCGCAAATCTGCGGTGGTTTCCATGAACAATTATTAGTTAGGTTCTATAGAAAATTCCGCGATTGCCAGGGGTACATTGTATGTATGTATATATATATATATATATATATATATATATATATATCTATATACACACACGCACACAATGATATTAAATAAATGGAAACTATATTTCTAAAACCATATTTATTCTGTTATATATATTTCAAGGGTACCAAAATTTTGGTACACTATCATCAGATAAAATACGAAGTGTGTTTTATAAATTTTGACATAACCAAGGAGAATATACCTTAATGGTTCAAGTTATCCAGGGATAACTTGAACCGTATAAATCAAAATTTATAAAACACACTTCGTATTTTATCTGATGATAGCGTACCAAAATTTTGGTACCCTTGAAATATATATAATAGAATAAATATGGTTTTAGAAATATAGTTTGTATATTATACTCCCGAAAAACTGTTGAGTGCTCTGAATCAGTTATAAACATTTATATTTGTTGAATTACCAACAAATTGAATATCCCTTCTGCTTATATATATATATATATATATATATATATATATATATATATATATACGATATTAATAAATGGAAACTATATTTATAAAACCATATTTATTTCATTATATATATTTCAAGGATACCAAGTTACATTATGGTATGCCTTCATCAGACAAAATACAATATATAACAGTTTTATAAATAGACATTGACGTTGCTTTTGGAGGCCATCAGGATAGTGGTTTGTTTACTTTAGTAAGTCATAGTGTTAAGAGTAAGTAAAAAGATGGAGAGAGAGAGAGAAACGTGGAGAAAAGAAAAGGAGAGATAAATAAAGAAAAAGAAGAAAGCAAAAAGAAAAGAGAACAGGGGAAAAATAACAGGGAGATATCAAGCCATCAGACAGAGAAAAAATCGTTTCTCTCTCTCTCTCTCTCTCTCTCTCCATCTTTTTACTTACTCTTAACACTATGACTTACTAAAGTAAACAAACCACTATCCTGATGGCCTCCAAAAGCAACGGTCAATTTTTAAAAGGGTACGTCAATGTCTATTTATAAAACTGTTATATATTGTATTTTGTCTGATGAAGGCATACCATAATGTAACTTGGTATCCTTGAAATAAATATGGTTTTATAAATATAGTTTCCATTTATTAATATCGTATATCTACTCCAAATATTTGTCGAGTGCTTTATATCAGTTATAAAAATATTTGCTTGTTGTATCCCAACAATTTAAATAGAACTTTTGTATATATATATATATATATAATGATGATATATATCTATATATAATGATGATGATATATATATATATATATATATATATAGATCAAAGTTATTTGTCACTCATATACTTGGACATTTAAATAGTTTGGCATAAGTTAAACTATCATCATCATCATCATCATCATCAACGTTTAACGTCCGTGTTCCACGCTTGCATGGGTTTGGACGGGGGTTTTCCCACTTGAGGCAAGAGTGATTGTCTTGCTCGCATAGGACTGTCTGGCGGGTTTTCTACAGCTGGATGCCCTTCCTAACACCAACCACATTTACAGTGTGGGTCTGGGAGGTTTATACTGTGTTGCCTACATGGCCACATTACAGCGTGGACTGTCTGGCGGGTTTTCTACAGCTGGATGCCCTTCCTATTAATGTTTGTATGTCTTTTTCTATGTTTCCAGTTTGGATGGAACTTATGATTTCATCGTTGGGATTTCGTACAATAACTGTGGCATCGTATCCTGTAGACTATTTAGAGACGTTATTCAGGTAAATATCCTCATTCTCACATTTTAAAAATTATTTTTCTTTTCTTTCAGATTTTGACTGCATTTTATTGCATAGATTTTAATATCAACATCACACATACACACACATTCACTCAATATCAATAACACACACACTCATATCAGCAACACACACACACACACATTCATAATATCAACATCACAAACACACTCATATCAAAATCACAGACACACTCTCATCATCACACATACTCATAATATCACTATCACACACACACTCACTCATAATATCACTATCACACACACACTCACTCATAATATCACTATCACACACACACTCTCTCAAAATGTTTAGCATATGTCATATAAACCTGGGCTACATAACTGAATAATCAATGCAACATACAGCAGAGTCATGTGATATATATTTGTCATATACACAGGATTATAGATCTAATGAATTGTTGAATGAATTTACTGATTATCTACCAGAGTAGAATGTAACATATATTTGTTATATGTAATATAAACAGAGTTATAGATCTGGTGAATCAAAAGGACATACCTGAAAGTATTGTGTGACATATGTTTATCATATGTAATATAAACAGAGTTATAGATCTGGTGAATCAAAAGGACATACCTGAAAGTATTGTGTGACATATGTTTATCATATGTAATATAAACAAGATTATAGATTTAATCAGTCAACTAGACTACACCAGAGGAGAAGGTGACATGTGTTTGTTATATGTAATATAAACAGGTTAGGTTAAATATCTGGTCAATCAATAGGACATAATGTAAACAGTGTTATTGATCTAATCAATAAACTGGACATGGATGTGACATATGTTTGTTGTATGCAATATAATGAGGAGTTACATTGTTGATTGATCAATGTGACATACACCAGAGTTGGTTGATGACATATACCACAATAGATCATGGCATATACCACAGTAGATGATGACATACACCAAAGTAGATCATGACATATACCACAGTAGATCGTGACATATACCAAAGTAGATCATGACATATACCACAGTAGATCATGACATATACCACAATAGATCATGGCATATACCACAGTAGATCGTGACATATACCAAAGTAGATCATGACATATACCACAGTAGATCATGGCGTATACCACAGTAGATCGTGACATATACCACAGTAGATCATGACACATACCACAGTAGATTGTGACATATACCACAGTAGATTGTGACATATACCACAGTAGATCATGACATATACCACAGTAGATCATGACATATACCACAGTAGATCATGACATATACCACAGTAGATTGTGACATATACCACAGTAGATCATGACACATACCACAGTAGATCATGACATATACCACAGTAGATTGTGACATATACCACAGTAGATCATGACACATACCACAGTAGATTGTGACATATACCACAGTAGATCATGACACATACCACAGTAGATCATGACATATACCACAGTAGATTGTGACATATACCACAGTAGATCATGACATATACCACAGTAGATTGTGACATATACCACAGTAGATTGTGACATATACCACAGTAGATTGTGACATATACCACAGTAGATCATGACATATACCACAGTAGATCATGACATACATACCACAGTAGATCATGGCATATACCACAGTAGATCATGACATACATACCACAGTAGATCATGACATATACCACAGTAGATCATGGCATATACCACAGTAGATCATGACATACATACCACAGTAGATCATGACATATACCACAGTAGATCATGACATATACCACAGTAGATCATGGCATATACCACAGTAGATCATGACATACATACCACAGTAGATCATGGCATATACCACAGTAGATCATGACATATACCACAGTAGATCATGACATATACCACAGTAGATCATGACATATACCACAGTAGATGATGACATATACCACAGTAGATCATGACATATACCACAGTAGATGATGACATATACCACAGTAGATTGTGACATATACCACAGTAGATCATGACATATACCACAGTAGATGATGACATATACCACAGTAGATGACATATACCACAGTAGATGATGACATATACCACAGTAGATGATGACATATACCACAGTAGATGATGACATATACCACAGTAGATTGTGACATATACCACAGTAGATTGTGACATATACCACAGTAGATCATGGCATATACCGCAGTAGATGACATATACCACAGTAGATGATGACATATACCACAGTAGATGATGACATATACCACAGTAGATCATGGCATATACCACAGTAGATCATGACATACATACCACAGTAGATCATGACATATACCACAGTAGATCATGACATATACCACAGTAGATCATGACATATACCACAGTAGATCATGACATATACCACAGTAGATCATGACATATACCACAGTAGATCATGGCATATACCACAGTAGATCATAACATATACCACAGTAGATCATGACACATACCACAGTAGATTGTGACATATACCACAGTAGATTGTGACATATACCAAAGTAGATTGACATATACCACAGTAGATCATGACATATACCACAGTAGATCATGACATATACCACAGTAGATTGTGACATATACCAGAGTAGATCATGGCATATACCACAGTAGATCATGGCATATACCACAGTAGATTGACATATACCACAGTAGATTGTGACATATACCACAATAGATTGTGACATATACCACAGTAGATTGTGACATATACCAGAGTAGATCATGGCATATACCACAGTAGATTGTGACATACATACCACAGTAGATCATGGCATATACCACAGTAGATCATGACATATACCACAGTAGATTGTGACATATACCACAGTAGATCGTGACATATACCACAGTAGATCATGACATATACCACAGTAGATTGTGACATACCACAGTAGATTATGACATATACCAGAGTAGATTGTGACATATACCACAGTAGATCATGACATATACCACAGTAGATTGTGACATATACCACAGTAGATCATGACATATACCACAGTAGATTGTGACATATACCACAGTAGATCATGACATATACCACAGTAGATTGTGACATATACCACAGTAGATCATGGCATATACCACAGTAGATCATGACATATACCACAGTAGATTGTGACATATACCACAGTAGATCGTGACATATACCACAGTAGATCATGACATATACCACAGTAGATTGTGACATACCACAGTAGATTATGACATATACCAGAGTAGATTGTGACATATACCACAGTAGATCATGACATATACCACAGTAGATTGTGACATATACCACAGTAGATCATGACATATACCACAGTAGATTGTGACATATACCAGAGTAGATCATGACATATACCACAGTAGATTGTGACATATACCACAGTAGATCATGACATATACCACAGTAGATTGTGACATATACCACAGTAGATCATGACATATACCACAGTAGATTGTGACATATACCACAGTAGATCATGACATATACCACAGTAGATTGTGACATATACCACAGTAGATCATGACATATACCACAGTAGATTGTGACATATACCACAGTAGATCATGACATATACCACAGTAGATTGTGACATATACCACAGTAGATCATGACATATACCACAGTAGATTGTGACATATACCACAGTAGATTGTGACATACCACAGTAGATTATGACATATACCAGAGTAGATTGTGACATAAATACCACAGTAGATCATGACATATACCACAGTAGATTGTGACATATACCACAGTAGATTGTGACATACCACTGTAGATTGTGACATATACCAGAGTAGATTGTGACATAAATACCACTGTAGATTGTGACATACCAGAGTAGATTGTGACATATACTACATTAGATTGTGACATATACTACAGTAGATTGTGACATATGCCAGAGTTCATTGTGTCACACACTAGTGTAGATTGTGACATACACTAGAGTAGTTTGACATGTATACCAGAATACATTGACATATGTTTGTCATATGTAGACAAGTATTCAAATTATTCAACTGTAGACACAAAACAATTGAAATAGGAAAACTGTTGTTGTTCACCTGACCTAGATCAGAGGTCAGTGACCAGTTTCCAAAGCCCACCACAAGGAAGTCAACAAACTTGGGCCCCAAAGAAAACTTTGAAGAAGCCTGTCAGATGGATTGTATCTGTAACTGGAAAGGGGTCTCTTTGTTACATATTGTGTGACACGGAGAATACATTAAGGGTACACATGACATGTCTGTGGAATACTCAATCACTTTTACTTTGATTTAATAAGTAGGATGTACAGATAATGTCACAACTAAATGCCCTTTGTTGAAATAATGGAGGACCCACCATTGTCATCACTTTAAGTCTGCTTTCCATGTTTGTAAGAGTTTGATGGGTCTAGATCAGTTGAGGATCATAGTATCAGTTACATGTTCTGTTTGATTTTGACATGGTTGCTAGGGCTGGGTGATTTTCCTAATGTCAATGACTTTACAACTTTACAGAGTGTACTGGGAGCTTTTTATCATAGCATCAACACTAGAGCCAGGTCCTAAACAAGATTAAAGGGTTCTCTTAACCTTGCATTGTCTGGGTTCAGACTCTACCACATTACAGTGTATTCAGTGGTACCAGCAAAGAGTTTGTTACTTCTTCAACAAGACTAAAGAGTTCTCTCTGCATTGTTTTGGTTTAGTATCCACTGCTTTACAGAGTCTTCTGGGTGCATTCCATTATATTTTATTCAAAAGGTTTTTGTAATTGAAGATTTATTTAGATTTAATCTAGTATATTTAATCTAATAAATTAATATATTTTTCTTCAGTATTCACAAGAATCTGTCATCTGCGTACGGCGTAATCTCTACGAAAGAGTATTTCTACATCCTGGATTTAATCTATAATACCAACATCAATATACAAAATGATTTACGCAAAAAATTAAAAATTCTAAATGCAAAATTGAAGGTAAATAATTTTTTTTCTTCCGTTTTCATTTCTTTTTTAGCCATGGGTCCTTAATTTCAGTGGGTGCTGTAGTGATGTACGGCATGTCTTGAGTATTTAAAACTAACGGAGCCCATCCCTATCTAGGTCGGAACACAGCTGATCTCTTCCAGAGAGAGAAGGATATAGAGGAAGAATCGGCCCCTGTATGTGACTGGTACATTATTTGATTTTGAAAGGATGTAAGGCAAAGCTTGGTGGGATTTGAACTCAGAGTGCAGAAGGCCAAAGCGAATATGCCACAAAGCATTCTATGTTCTAACAATTCTGCCTCTTCACCAGGCCATTACAAAAAGCGCCCAGTCTATCCTGTAAGATTGTTGTGGTGGAAGTTATGAAAACAGCGCCTAGCACATGCTGTAATATTGTTGGTGTTAAGAAAGGCATCCAGCCATAGAAACCCAAGTAAAATAAATGGATTTTATGAACAGGAAATGGTCATTTGACTTGTCTAGCTTCATAACATGACAACCCATCTAACCTGTGAAGTATGGAAAATAGATGTTAAACGGTATATTTTAATTGAGAAGTCTTCAGTTTTGATTAAATATTTTGTATTTAGTTTTGATTTTTTATTGTTCTTATTCCATTGTTTTCTATTCCAATCCATAAGTGTCTTATTTCTCCAATTACCCCCCTCCTCCTGTCGTTACACTCTCATTCACTAATTGTGTTTTCTTATTGTTAAGATAATTACATATGGACCAAATCCAGAGAAAACGTTACGAAGTTTTTTCCCATCGTACCTAACGAGATTGAATTCCACCTGCTCTCAAGCCTTGAAAACAGAGGTAAATTTTATGCGGGATGATGATGATAACAATTTAGTTTTATTTTCTTGCATGGATGAATTACTGAGGGAAAGTTAGACTTAAATATTTCTGTCTTTAATATAATAATAATAATAATGAAATTATTGTGTACAGTGCTCAGGTGCATGTAAAGTACATAGGATAATGTACAAATGTCATGAAAGTGAACTGTATGAGTCATGATATACACAGATACATGGGTGTGTGTGTATGGAGGGGGGAATATCATGTGTAGTGTTGGCGAATTTTGGGAAGCATGGAGGTTTTGAAGGATGCAGTGTCCTGACTGCTAACAATTGATGCAGGTAGTTTGTTCCATGCTTCAGCAACTCTGAGCATGATTGTTCTTCCTAGAATGGATGTTTAAGAGGGAATTTTAGTATTTCATCCTTCCACATATAAATAGAATGTATAATAGAGTATATAATATTTATATTGGAATATAAAATACATATTTACTGCAATATAGTTGGCATTTGAAGGGTATCCAGCCATGGAGGCCCAGATTGAAACGTATGAGTAAGGCAGTCATCTGACCTTTCTATTCTCAGAATATGACAACTCAGCTAACCCATGTAAGCATAAAAATAGATGTTAAAGTAATGATTATATATACACACACACACACACACTCACGTCACTCTGGTGTCGTAACAAAAAGCATTGATCCCATCCTGTACAGTAGCAGTGCTGGTGCCATGACAAAAGTACCTAATCCACCCTGTAAGGTGGTCATGCTGGTACCACGACAATAGCACCTAGTCCACCTTGTAAGGTGGTAGTGCTGGTGCCACGATAAAAAGAACTAATTCATCTTGTAATGTGGTCCTGCTGGTTCCACAACAAAGTCACACTAGTGCCATGACAAAAAAAGCACCCAGTCTATCCTGTAAAGTGGTGAAACTGGTGTCATGACAAAAGAGCATCCAATCCACCTATGAGGTCGTCGTGTTGGTTGGAATATACAATATTATATCAGAATATATAGTAGAATATACAAATGTTGTCTTTAGCTCTTCCTCGTTTCCGAGTATATTTTTTTCTTCTTATAAATTTTCTCATCCATGATTGCTTATGGTGACTCTCAAGGCTGATTTTTGCAAAGAAAAATTTGTCCACTAAGGTGACATCAATGATTGGTGTGGGCATAGGTTAGAGTTGGGGAATTTTTCTCTGGGGATTTTCTTCAAAATCCTCTGCATTGATTTTGTTGCTGCTGAACAGTTTGTTGTAGTCACTGAGCACATTATTGTTGTTGCAGTTACTGAACAGTTTGTTGTTGTTTTGTTGTAGCTACTGGCCAGTTTGGTGCGGTGCCTCTTGAAAGATGACCATTGTTTTAGTCTGTGGCAGCAAATGTATCCAAAACACATGAAACAGTCTGGGTAGGTTGTTATTTTACCTGACAATTCACTATTCCTTTGATGTTTAATTGCAGGTAGTGTGTAGTTTAGAATAGCTACACAGTATCCCTGTATGTTGTAAGATGCAACTAAAAGAGTTGGCATCATGAAGGGATTCCAGCTATAAAACATTGCTTTAAAAAGGACCCTATGATGAGTATTAAGCCTGTCATGAGGCCACACAAGACTAACCCATAGTTTAGCAGGGGAAAATGACCTTAAAATGCTTGTTGTTGTTGTGTGATTTGAGGGAGGTTTGGGTGATATTTCTAGCAGACCAAGAGATTGTTGGTGTCATGGATTTCACAAGCAGAAATGTTGCAATGTGGTAGTAGTCTTTAGTACTGCAGCCAGTCTTAAAAAATTCCAACTGCAATGAAGAAGGAATACAAATGACCCCTAATTCCTGATGAAACCCATCCCCTCCCCCTCTCAGGCTGGAACAGCTGATTTCTTCCTCAGAAAGAAAGAGACACAACGTGTTAGAGACAGGAAGAATTGACTCCAGTACTGGACTGGCACTTTATTTATTGACTTTGAAATAATAAAAAGGCAAAGTTGACCTTGGAGAGATTTGAACTCAGATTGCAGTGAGCCAGAACAAATACCAAGGCAGTTTTAATCTTACGCCCTAGTGTCTCTACCAATTTTTCACTTTTGCAATGAGGAACAAATTCTAAATGTTATGAATAGGTTTAGGTGCTGTATATTGTAAGCTCATTTTAATGGCTGATAAATCAATATCTAAAATAGCGATGGTGATGATGATGTTGTTGGTAGTTTTATTTGTTTTGCTTTATTTTAGAGAAGGACTTCGATTGTGCCCCCCTCCCCCCATCCTGCTCGTAATCTGGTAGGCATTAGGGAAGCTAGGTGTAGACAAAATGTCTTGGGGAGGGGATGGCATATGAGTGATATATAGAGGTGAAACCAGCAAGATGAGAGTTGGCAATGAGTACAGTGATTTAATTTGAAGTGCAGGTGGGAGTCCACCACGGCTTAGTCCTCAGTCCACTTCTGATTAAATCATTATCCTTCTGGCCATAACATATGAGCTTAAAACTGGCACTTCAGTAGCACCGCTTGAGTTCTGACTCTGAAGATTCATCCAACTCTTGCTAGTTGTCAAAAAAAGACATTATCCCTTCAACATATACTATTGTATTTTCATGATAAACACTTTATCTCATATAATATCGAATCTTCAAGATTTTGATATGATTTACTTTGAGAACAATACCTTAACATAAGTATGAACAGCGAATTATGGCTGATTTGAACAGAAAGAGGTGAGAGAATTCCGGCCGGATATGGCCTGTTTAAGTGCTAAAGGGTTAAACGATGTCGATGATGATTTCTTTCTTTTTCTAGAATTCTGATGACTTGTTTGTTTGAGAATTGGAAAAAAATATCCAGAGAAGTGAACCAGAAACAACTACATGATACACTTCGCTCTTTCTCTGTGACTAGTTCTGATTTATCAGTGAAAGGTTCCAAAGATCCATCAATGTCCATATGTAAGGTAAGTAGTGGATAAAGGGGAAGGACACCTGATTTTCATGTTGGGATTTGTAGATGGGGAGTGTACATCAGTAATTTCATCTAGTTTTTAGTACACTGTGTTTAATGACAAGCAATAGAAGGGTGTTTGTATATGTACATATACAAACACATGCATATATATATATATATATATATACCGTGATATTAAATAAATGGAAACTATATTTATAAAACCATATTTATTTTATTATATATATTTCAAGAGCAACCAAGCCAACCTTAGTGCGCTTTCATCAGATAAAATACAAACTTCTACATATATATATATATATATATATATATCCCTACTTGACAGGGCATCTGGTTGTAAAATATTGTCTCAAATCTGTTCAACCCATGCTAGAATTGAAAAGTTGTGAATGTAAAACCGATGATATATATGGAGGCACATGGCTTAGTGGTTAGGGCATTGGCCTTGCAATCGAAAGGTTGTGAGTTCAATTCTCGGACCGGGTGATGTGTTGTTTCCTTGAGCAAGACACTTTATTTCACATTGCTCCAGTTTACTCAGCTGTAGAAATGAGGTGATAGGGACTGGGGTCCCTATCTTTCCACTGCAAAGTGGTCGTGGAGGTGCCACGGCAAAAAAGCACCCAGCACTCACTGTAAATGAGGTTGGTGTTAGGAAGGGCATCCAGCTGTAGAAATCAAGCCAGAATCAGTTCCCGTCCCACCCTTGCAAGCAGGGAAAAGCGGACGTAAATGAAATGATGATGATATATATCCGAAGGACTGGCGTAGCAGCATCATCGTTAACTGTTACAAGGGTAAAGGAGACACCCTAGATAGGAGTAACTATAGAGGCATTAAATTAATCGACCAGGTCATGAAGGTCACGGAAAAAGTAATAGCGCAACTAATCAGAGAGAGAATTGATCTAGATGAAATGCAATTCGGGTTTGTGTCAGGCAAAAGTACCACAGACGCTCTTTTCATTGTACGACAACTACAGGAGAAGTACCTAGCTAAAAGTAAACCCCTATACTTAACTTTTGTCGACTTGGAGAAAGCCTTCGACAGAGTCCCCCGTTCCATTATCTGGTGGGCTCTTAGAAAACTAGGTGTAGATGAATGGCTTGTGAGAGCTATACAAGCCATGTATAAAGAAACAGTCAGCAAGGTTAGAATTAACAACGAATATAGTGAAGAGTTTAACGTAAAAGTTAGTGTCCATCAGGGCTCTGTTCTTAGCCCCCTACTATTTATTATTGCCCTTCAGGCTATAACAGAGGAGTTCAAGACCGGCTGCCCATGGGAACTCCTATACGCAGATGATCTAACGCTCATAGCTGAATCAATGGCCGAGCTAGAGAAGAAATTCCAAACATGGAAGCATGGCGGGATTTGAACTCAGAATAGCAAGGGCCGTAACTCTATGCGTCAAAGCATGGCCACCGACTCTCTACCAATACTGCCAATCCGAATTTCATAATGCCCTTGAAACATGTGTAAAGAATTAAAAATGATTTAAAATCTAAATTTTTTCCAGCTATATATGTGATTATTTATATCAATCGTGTGTATGTATATGAGAAGTAGATTAGTATAATCCAAGGAAGGTAATAAATTGATTTTGTGAGACACGCACGCATATAATAAGAGTTTAGATTGATATCCAGTAATTTCGATCTCGTTGTTTACAATTTGTTTGGAGCACACACACACACAGGATTAATTGTAATATAAGATTCCCATCCAGAAGCCTAAGCTATGAAAACAATGTAGTTATTGTATCGACAAATTAACATATGAAAATGTTACTCACAATTTCATCAATTGAAACAGCCTGCTAGAATACAAATCTCCACATCTATATATATATATATATATCTATATATATATATATATCTATCTATATATATATATAAGGGTCTTCTTTTTTTTGCAGGATTTGATGCAGAAAATGACACAACCCCAGTTTCCTTGGTCCTATGTTGTTTTATTCATCATTTCATCTCTGGTGTCATTGTTTTTCATTGATGTTTACCTTGGTGGCAGTTTTAAAGGTAACGTTAGCAATATCTCATTACATCTTCCTATGTGCACATGTTGTTACAAACATGTCCAGCCAGTAGGCATCTCTAACAAAATACACCACCCCCACCCCCACCCCATCCACACCACCCCGTTCTATGTAAAGTTATGTTGGTGCCGCGCCATCCAGGCCGAAACAAATGAGATCGTGTAGGTGTCACGACAAAAAAACACACAGTCCACGCTGTAATGTGGCCGTGTAGGCAACACGGTAAAAACCTCCCAGACCCACACTGTAAATGTGGTTGGTGTTAGGAAGGGCATCCAACTGTAGAAAACCTGCCAGACAGTCCTATGCGAGCAAGACAATCACTCTTGCCTCAAGTGGGACTAGCCCCGTCCAAACCCATGCAAGCGTGGAACACGGACGTTAAACGTTGATGATGATGATGATGATGTAGAAGTCATTAATCTGCACCAATCTTGCCCACCCTCCATTCAAACACTTTCTCCAATCTTAATTTTTCAACCCTCCTCCCCACAACAACTAAGTATCCCACCCGAGATTTCACTCTCCTTTCCCCAACCCATGCATACAAGCATGGAAATCTGAACATACACCACACCTGCCCTCCAACAGTGATGCTATTACAACAAAAGCACTTAGTTCACTCTGTAAGGTGGCCATGCTGGTGACAAGACAAAAAAAAAGTACCCAGTCCAGCTTCTAATGTAGTTGTGCTGGTGATATGACTAAAAGCACCCAGTTTTCCCTGCTAGTGGTCATGCTGGTGACATGACAAAAAGTACCCAGTCCATCCTGTATGGTGGTCATTCAGGTGATACGATAAACAGCACCTAGTCCACTCTGTTAGATGGTTGTTTTGGTGTCATGATAAAAAGCACCCTGTTCACACTGTAACATGTTTGGTGTTAGGAAAGGTATCCAAACATAGAAACAAAGCAAAAATCAAATCTGTATGAGCAGGAGGTGTCCACCTGACTTGACTTGTCTCTTAACATTACAACCCATCTAACCCATGAAAGCATGGAAAATAGATGTTAAACGGTGATACTGATGGTGATCTTCCTTATTTTAAAAGTAATACTTGTAAAATCTCATCACAGAAGGGCATCCAGCTGTAGAAATTGTGCCAAACAAAGGGTCGGGAGGACTCTTCAGATGTTTCAGAGACATGACAACCTTCTTAGTTTTGTTTCCCTGATAAAATGCACTTAATAGAGCACAAGAACCTTTTGAAAGTCAGATGCATCCCCTACCTCCACCTCATCCCCTTCCCCACTTGAGCATCCAGTAGAGTGCCCCTGGCCTATTTGAGAAGTCAGTAACCCATTTGAATACTGGATCAGTCTGTGACAACCCATCCTACCTTTGCTAGCAGCGAAAAAAAATGTTAGATAATAATGATGATGATTGTCCTTAATTTAAAGGTAGTATTTGCAATGTCATCTCATTTTCCTTATTTTTATTCCATGCACAAATATGGTTGTCAGATCTTTTTGATAAAATGCCACCTCCTGATCATTACTTATCCATAACAGCTTACTTATCCTTCTATCCCCAGAACCATGGGGGAAAGTGTCAATTCCCCACCGCCAGCCTAGAAAGGTTTCTCCAGTCCAGTCCATGACTGATAGCACCATTAGTGCACTAGTGCTGGTGTTCATAAAATGCAGGCAGTACACTCTGTAAAGTGACTGATGTGAGGAAAGGCCTCTTGACATAGAAACCATGCCAAAATAGAATGTATGAGTAAGATGTGGAGGTTCCCTGACCAGTGTAACCTAGTCTCTGAATGTGACAAGCCGTCCAACCCATACCAGCATAGAAAATAGAGGTCAATGTGTATGTATATACATATACATATGAATGCACATATATGTATATATGTGTGTGTGTATGACTGACTAAATATGCACGTTTTTTTCTCAATTTTTTTCCCCATTCTGTCCTCTTCTCACTCTTTCAAGTTCACCTTTTCTCATTCTCTTTTCTGATAAAGGACTAGTGTCCAAAACGTTGAAACTCTTTTCCTATTATTTCAAGCATTAAACTGATATATTTTTTCATTGTACTGTTTGCTTAGTTATTTCTGTTTACTTATTACATACATATGCATATATATATATATATATATATATATATATATACATAATCACCTATCTATCTATTTTTGTCCCTGTTGTGTAGGTTCACAGACAGTACAGTTTCTGGAGAGGAACGGTGTTTTAGATGCCTCAATGCAGACATGGCAGCGGATAGAATTTTACTCTTTCAAAACTCGAGTGTAAGTATATTGTTTGATATATTTTAATTATAAAAGTAAAGTGCCAGTTATGTACTGGAGGTTGATAAAATATAGTACCAGTCAAGTACTGGTGTTGATAATGTACCAATTACGTACTGGAGGTTGATAAAATAAAGTAACAGTCAATTGCTGGTGTTGATAAAATAAAGTACCAGTAATGCACTGGGGTGGATTTAATCGACTTTCCCCTCCTCCAAAATTGCTGGCCTTGTGCCTAAAGTAGAAATCATTAATTATTATTAAAGAAATTGTTGTTGTTGTTATAGGTTTCTAAAAGAAAATTTCATAGAATATTATAATGTTGCTGAGAAAACTTTGAAGCCCCATTTATTGACAGCATGGACAAGGACAGAGGAATTTAGTCTCTATGTTGCTGATGCCACAGCTTCTGAAAGACATTGGCTATATATAAAGTTATTAGAAGGAAAACTATGGGTAAGATATTCTCTCTCTTTGTCTGCCCCCCCCCCCCCCCCCCCCTTCATGAGTTAAATGTAAAGTTATAAGAATGAAAACTGTGGGTAGGTCACTTTCCTACTCTCTTCTTCTATCTTGTTTTCTGTATATTACCATATTCCCCCCCCTCTTTGTGTGTATATATATATATATATATATATATATGTGTGTGTGTATTCTCCCTCGCTCTCTCTCTATATATATACGAGGGCAATCCCAAAAGTAAGGTCTCCTTCCGATATTGCAACTTTTCCGTTAAAATCCTGTGGCTGGTGCTTCGGGAAACCTCGGGAACCAAAATGCAGAGAGCATCCAGAGTGATCTGCTGATCTTTACGCATGTTTTCCTTGGAAGGAGACCTTACTTTTGGGATTGCCCTCTATATAACTGGGCGAAATTTGCACTTGGCGGTAGCGTTCAACGGGAGCTCCATTCTCAACGGCTGCCAAGCCAAGATTGAGCATCCCAGCGAAGCGCGCGCATGCTTGTTTGGGAGTGAAGGAAGCACCAATCACAACAGTGTTGCCAACAGCCGTACGAACAGTTTCTCTGCGTCCCCATCACTTTGGAGACCTTACTTTTGGGATTACCCTTGTATATATTCCGACCACCCTCTCAATAAGATGTAAGTGGCCTCAATCCCACCTGTACAACACCTCGTCTAATATGTATAACTCTCTCTCTCTCTCTCTCTCAACCCTACCTGTATAACGCTACCTAATATATCCCTCTTGTTCTCTCAATCCCACCTGTACAACACCTTATCTAATATGTCTCTCTCAATTCCAGCTGTACAATGCCTCACCAGAATTTTGGGACCAATTGATTGCTTCCTTCTGGTTATCAGTTTCTTTCCTCCAAGACTATTGTCATTGGTTGTGGCAGCACCTCACCTATTTCAGTCAACAATTCTACACATTCCTCTCAACACAGATAGCAGAGTAAGTCACTAAACCTTTTGATGTTGTTACTGTTTAACCCTAGGTCAGCTCGGTGGTTATACATATTGGGTTGGACAGAAAGTTCCCACTGTTTTTTAAAAGGAAGTATTTTTGGTAGAGCTCAGTGTATCACTAAATCTATTATATTTTATTGCTTTTTTATTTAGCCCTAGGTCACTTTTGTGGTCAGACATAGCTTAGTGTATCACTAAATCTATTACCTTTTTAGATGTTGTTTAACCCTAGGTCACTTTTGTGGTCACACACAGCTGAGTAAGTCACTAAAACTATTACCTTTAGAGATGTTGTTTAGCCCTCTGTAATTTATGTGGTGACTCATAGCTGAGAAAGTCACATAAAACAACTATAATGACAATGTCAAGGTTGATGTTGAAAATCGCGGCTTATTGGTAATTTCTAAATTATTGTCAATGTTTCAGGGGTGATTTCTCTGTGGAGAATATCCAGGCCAGTTTGTCGACAACTGTAGGGAAGCTCCAGCATGTTGCCCTGACTTTTGTCCAGTGGTGTAGCAAATATCTGGAATCTTCTTCAGCAACAACTTGAGAATCGGCTGCAATTTGGAAGAGTTTTTGATTTTTTTTTAATTTGTTGAAAACCATTAAAACAAAACAAGAAAAAATTGAGGAAAAAAACACAAAAAATATTTGTTTGAATAAAAACAAAAACACCATCAATTACAGTTTTTATTTTTATTCTTCTTTTGCAGGTTTTTGTGTATTTTTGTTTTGAAATGTTGCTGTTTAGTATCTGGCTAAATATATGACGGGGTTGAAAGGGACATGAGGGACTTCTGTTGGAGTAAGGGCACAGGATTGCTGAATTAAGAGTCACAGAGTGGTAAATTTAATCTATCATCTATTTTAACATTATTACTTGACTCTTGGGTATCTTTAGTGGAGTGTCCACTCTGTTAGAAGCATTCAGAATTGTGTGCGTGTTAGTAAGCATTTGGGACAGGTGTGTGTGTGTGTATATATGTATCAAGATGTATTGAAGAACATATCCATGGTATTTTTATAGACTGTTTCAGCCACTGTGTGGATATCTTCAGAGCGTGCTGCTGCTATCACTTCCAATACTTGGCTGAAACAACAGAAATAGACAAATAAATCAAATTACTACAGTATTGGAACAACTGATACAAATACCATGACTCTAAAAGTGAAAGTAGTAAGAGACCAGAGGCTTCAGTGTTGACAATTGAGCAGGGACAATATAGGGTTTGCCTATATTATTACTATTATCTGAAGGTAGAGGATTGGCAGAATCGTTAGAAGAGTGGACAAATGTTTTGCAGTATTTGTTTCAGTGCTATACATTCTGAGTCCAAATCCTACCAAGGTTAGCTTTGCCTTTCATCTTTACAGGGTTGATAAAATTTAAAAAAACAGTAATGCAGTGGGGTCAATTTAATCGACTTTCCCTTTCCCTTCAAATTGCTGGCCTTGTGCCTAAATCAGAAACCATTATTATTATTATGTTAGTGACAGTGAGTTAACTATATTTTATAGTCCATTACTGAACACTTTCATCATCATCTCATTTTACGTCCGCTTTTCCCTGCTTGCAAGGGTGGGACGGGAACTGATTCTGGCTTGATTTCTACAGCTGGATGCCCTTCCTAACACCAACCTCATTTACAGTGAGTGCTGGGTGCTTTTTTGCCGTGGCACCTCCACGACCACTTTGCAGTGGAATGATAGGGACCCCAGTCCCTATCATCTCATTTCTACAGCTGAGTAAACTGGAGCAATGTGAAATAAAGTGTCTTGCTCAAGGAAACAACACATCACCCGGTCTGAGAATTGAACTCACAACCTTTCGATTGCAAGGCCAATGCTCTAACCACTAAGCTATGTGCCTTTATTAAACAAAAAGTACCAGTCAAGTACTGGGGGTCGATTTAATCAACAGTATCCTCTGCATCAATTGCTGGCCTTGTTCCATTGTTAAAACGAATTATTATTACTAGCAGAAGAACCGCCCCAGGCAGTGTTCTGCTAGCATATGTAGTGTGCATATTGATATTATACACAAATATATATGCACACAGCATTCAATTTATGTATCATATCTAACAGAAGTGAATCTTGAAATGAGCAATATACTATATATAAGATTATTTATGTTTAATTAAGAGCTAAGAAATTTAGTAGATAAATTATATAATATTCATTTATGATTTATTCAAAGTAATCCAACTTATTTTAATAATGTGATGTAAAATAATAAACTGGACAGTCTCACAGTTCTCCAATCATATATGACACGTGTTGAGCTACTTACATAATATTTGCAGGCTCATTTCGACTTTTTACACAGAAACCTTTTTCCCATTTTTCTTTCTTCTTTGTGGGGAAAGTTGTCTTGATGTGTTTGGCTCCTGCATGGGTCGGTCGAATTTCACACCAAGGAGCATCTGGAAGAATAAAATGGTTTTAGGAGGGGGAGGGGAAAAAAGTCAATTCAGGGTACTGATTCCAGACAACTGGTTGTGGCCATACTGAAGCAGTGTTGTTATGGTTGGTTTAACCCTTTCATTATTATATTTAGTCGATAAAATAAAGTACCAGTAATGCACTGGGTAATTGCTGGCCTTGTGCCTAAAGTAGAAACAATTATTATATTTAGTATTTTTATCATCATTATATATATAAATTCATTTCTCAAACTGGCAAATTCAGACTAAATATATAGAAAATGTGACAAAAACTACAATATACATGGCAATAAGGCCACCACCCCCCAAAAAGGAAAAGAAACAGTAAATAAAAAGAATTAAGCAACAAAGTAGGGGGGGGGGGGTTACAAGCGCTACACCCTAGTCTAGAGCTGCACCCCACTGACAAAATGGCAAAGGTATTGCTGCGGAGAGTGGGAAGCGACACCCACTGCAACAGTCACCCCACCTTGAGCTCTTTCCTCAAACAGGCTGCTGTCTTTCCAAATTTGCAAAGGAAATCAACAGTGTGGAGGCCAAGGACACCTGAGGTCTCCAATTTGAGGCAAAATCCCATGCTATGCTGTGGACCCTCAACTCCTGATAGAGTTGTAGGAGGTACTATCATGATATACATTATGACCTTTAAGTCCAACAAACTAACCACTAGGCCATGCCTTCTTCTTTGTCACCACAACCCTCTCAGGAATAAGTGGGTAGAGTCCTGTCAAGGAACCATCTCCAACTGATCCGGCTGGATCCCCAAGCTCATGGATGTTATCCAACCACCTTGCTTGGGGTCTACCCTTGCATCTCTTGCCAGTTGGTATTGCCTGTAAAATCTGTCCAGCAATTCTTTCCTGAGACAATTTGGAGAAGTAGCAGTATGCCTTCAAAATCAAAATCAAAAGAAAAAAATTGCTGAAACATGAAAGAACCTTCCATTCCTTACCTGTTTCTATCATCATCCATTCCAATGGTATTGAGCACATTGCTTCAATGTTTTCTTCAGTTTTCAAGGAACTTTCATTAATTAAAAAGAAATGTGAAATCACAAAAGTGAAGAGGACAAATCATTGACTTTTTGTAGAGTTATATTAACTACCAACACAATTAAATTGAAATACCTTATTCCCTCTCTTATAAGACATGTCTAGTATTGTATAAAGATATTTATTCATATTCTTAGAAAATGGTCTTAGAGAAAGTGTATATATATATATATATATATATACATACATACATACACAAGTTCAGCTGGAGGTCATCTTTTGACAAGTTAAATAATTGTTTCTACTTTTGGCACAAGGCCAGCAATTACCCAGTGCATTACTGGTACTTTATTTTATCGACCCCGTCAGGATGAAAGGCAAAGTTAACCTCGGCAGGATTTGAACTCGGAATGGCAAGGGCCGTAACTCTATGCGTCGAAGCATGGCGTTCGACCTTCTACCGATACTGCCAATCCACCGACCATGTCATGTGCACACTTCAGCCGACTGATTCTACACCTGCCAGTCTTTAAACATAACAGAGCCCATTCTTCAAGATTGAGCTTAGTGGATTTCTACCAGAGAAGGAAAGTGAGGAAGTGATATAGAGGAAGAATCAACCTAGTAGTAAACTGGTACTTTTTTTTTTCTATCTCGAAAGAATGTAATGTAAAGTTGAACTCGGAGCACACAGAGCTGGAATAAATACCACAAAGCATTCTATTCAACATGCTAATGACTCAGCCAATTCAGTGCCTATATCGTCATCATATTTACGTACACTTTTCCATGTTGACATGGTTTGGACAAGATGTTTTTAGACAATGTTTTACAATCAGATGCCCTTCGTAACATCAGCCATTTTATACACTTATCTTTCAGCAATGTTTAACCCTTTAACATTTAAATTGACCTTATCCAACCAGAATTCTCTCACCTCTTTCTGTTCAAACTGGCTGTAACCGGCTGCTCATACTTATGTTAAGGTGTTATTCTCAAAATAAATATCAAAATCTTGTAGATTTGATATTATGTAAAATAAAGTGTTTACCGTGAAAATACAATAATATATACAGAGTAATGTAAATGCTAAAGAGATAATTATGTCAACATTGATAAGAACCCGCCCCAATAAATCAGTGTTTTCAAATGTTGGTTCAGTTCTGATACAAAATAAATGAAGAGAATACATTAATGCCACTCACCATCCATTGATGCCAATATAAAGACCTTGTTCAATGAGGGCAGCAGCTTCCTCTTTACTTCCTGTGAAAGAATGGACCTAAAATAAAAAGGAGAGGCTGGCAAGAGGATCAGAGTGAGGTAAATTGAACATAATGTGTTGTGTGTGTGTTTATATAAGTTTTCAGAGTTTTGAGTTAGTAAAATTGAGATCAGAGGTTCAATTTCAGTAATATTTTGATCCAAGGATTATGGATCAGAAGCTTGAGTTAGTATTAAAGAGTGAGATCAGAGGCTCATCTTACCACAGCGCCAGTAATACGTTGTTTGTTCCTTTTGATGATGTCCAAGAAATCATCAGCACAGTTCCTGGAATGTAGAAACATTGGCAGCTTCACCTGTTCAGCAATATCAAACTGTTTCTCAAAGTATCTGAAAATAAATAATAATAATAATTGTTTCTACTTTAGGCACAAGGCCAGTAATTTTGAAGGTAAGGGAAAAGTCGACTAAATCCACCCTAATGCACTACTGGTGCTTTTTTATCGACCCCCCCCCCCCCCCCCCCCCCTTGTAAGGATGAAAAGCAAAGCTAACCTTGGCGGGATTTGAACTCAGAACGTAAAGGGTCGTAACTCTATGCTGTGAAGTATATTGTCCAATGCTTTAATAATTGTTTCTACTTTAGGCACAAGGCCACCAATTACCCTGTGCATTACTGGTACTTTATTTTATCGACCCCGTAAGGATGAAAGGCAAAGTCAACCTCGGCGGGATTTGAACTCAGATCGTAAAGGGACGTAACTATGCTGGAAAGCATGGTGTCTGACCCTCTACCGACACTGCCAATCCACCACCAGTCTAATAATAATAATAATAATAATGGTGTCTAATATAGGTTCAAGGTCGGCAATTTAAGGAGAGGGGAGGGAAAGTTGACTAAATCAACCCCAGTGTGTTACAGATACTTTATTTTATTGATGCATAAGGTCAGCAATTTAAGGGGAAGGGAAAGTCAGTCTACTGACTCCCAGTAGTAGTCTGGTACTTTTTTTTATCAAACCTGGGAGGATGAAAAGTCAAGTTGACCTGAACAAGATTTGAACACAGATGACTTCACAATTCTGCCAATAATAACACCAACAACAATATAAATCAAGGAATGTTACTTACTTCAGTTGAATGTCTTTTGGACAGAAATGCAGACGATCATAATCTGAGAAAACAAATAAAAATTTTAAAGGCATTGATTAAAGTATGATGATGATGATTGAGATGGTGATAATAATGATAGTGATGATGGTAATAATTATTTCTACTTTTGGCACAAGGCCAGCAATTATCCCAGTGCATTACTGGTACTTTATTTTATCGACCCCGTAAGGATGAAAGGCAAAGTTAACCTCGGCGGGATTTGAACTCAGATCATAAAGGGCCATAACTCTATGCTGCAAAGCATGGCGTCCGACCCCCTACCGATACTGCCAATCCACCAGTGATGATGGTAATAATGTTGATGGGACAGTGAGGAGGAAGAGGTTTATTTTAAGTAAATTTAGAACTACACAAATCTTAGGGGCAGGGACTGTGACACAGTGTTTGATATTTTCTGAGTCTGAGAATCCTATGTAATGTAACATAAAACATTTTATGAGAGTTTTAAATTATTTAAACCATCATTTACCTAAACCACATTCTCCTACTGCTACAATTTTGTCCTTGTTGTTCAGAATAAGAGATGTAAAGTCCTGAAGGTATTTCTCTGGATCACCGGATTCCTCAAACTCTCCACATCTGGTCGGATGACATCCAGCAGTGCTGAACAAACGATCTGGAATTGCAACAGCAACAACAACAGTTACAGCAATAACAACAGCTATAGCAACAACAATAATTACAACTAGAATAGGTACAATAACAGCTGCTACAATTACAACAACAATTACCACAACTGCAATATCAACAAGGGAGAGATTTATTAATATAAGTAACTATCGAGGCACATGGCTTAGTGGTTAGAGCATTGGCCTTGCAATCGAAAGGTTGAGAATTCAATTCTCAGACCGGGTGATGTGTTGTTTCCTTGAGCAAGACACTTTATTTCACATTGCTCTAGTTTACTCAGCTGTAGAAATGAGATGATAGGGACTGGGGTCCATATCATTCCACTGCAAAATGGTCGTGGAGGTGCCACGGCAAAAAAGCACCCAGCACTCACTGTAGATGAGGTTGGTGTTAGGAAGGGCATCCAGCTGTAGAAATCAAGCCAGAATCAGTTCCCATCCCACCCTTGCAAGCAGGGAAAAGCGGACGTAAAATGATGATGATAATGAACTTTCTTATTATTGAGTAGGTGTTTAGAACTTAGCAGAGGTTCTTACATAAAATTATAACAGAATTTTAAACAAACAGTTTGTATCAAAGAACCAAGGGTAATTTCATGTGGTTTGATACTAAAAGGGTTAAAAACCTAAATAAATAAACATAAAAAAGGTTCACAAACCATGTGTCTTGGCCAATTCCAGACCTTTTTGAGATTCTTCAAGGTTACCCCCAGTTATCATAATCTGAAAAGGAGAGTAGATTTATATTAATTCCTTATTGTTTCAGTGTTTCCCTCATCATCCTTCAGGGCAATGTCTTCTCTATCCTATCTGCTGGGACCACAAGGTGAACTGACCCTTAGGTTTCATCTATGGTGGTGGCATGTGGATTAGATTTACTTCCATAAACATGATTAGTAAGAAAGTGAACATATTTCACAGTAACACACTTTCCCTCCCTCACTGTATACATAACAGAAAGGTTGTCTAAAATACTTTTATGATTGTTGTAGTTATTGTTGTTGTGATCTTATTGAACAGACCTAAATCAAGCCTATGAGAAAATTTCTATCTTGACTTGCTAGAAATAATAGCCAAATCCCCCTCTTTATTAATATTGCCAACATCAACTATGATCATTCTTCAACTGCCCACCTCCCTGACTATTAGAAATAACAGACAAATCTCCCCTAATCTCCTCCTTATTAATATTGCCAATAGAAGTTCCTGTTTTGACACCAAATCAACATCAACTAAGATCATTCTCTAGACCCCACACCCAAACCCGAAGATACTTTAAGGATGAAAAGCAAAGTTAACATCAATGGGATTTGAACTCAGAATGTAAAGGGCCATAGCTAAATGTAAACATGCCATAAATAATACAAACCTTCTCAAGTCCTTGTTCAAAAGATCTTTTTAGCACTTCATCCAAGTCACCTGCAACAAACACAGATAAAGAATTAAGTGGAAACAAGAATGTTTTACTCTTTTACTCTTTTACCTGTTTCAGCCATCCGGCTGAGGCCATGCTGTGACAGACTTAATGGAATCAGAATGGAAAAAAAAATTCCTTCAAATTAAATCTTTTATTCAATTACTAGTGGTCCTGGCTTGTGCCATGACAAAAAGCACCCAGTTCACCCTGACAAAAAATCGCCCTGTCCATCATGTAAGGTGGTCGTGGTGGTGACATGACAAAATAATCGCCCTGTCCATCCTGTAAGGTGTTCGTGGTGGTGACATGACAAAAAATTAGCCTTGTCCATCCTATAAAGTGATCATTTCAGTTCCATGATAACAAGTACCCAGTCCACGCTGTAAGGTGGTTGCATTGGTACCATGATAAAAAGCACCCAAAAGAGAAACCCTATAATTTATGTTGATTACTGACACATAGAAGAATATTTTCAGTATATATGTACAAATGATATACAGGATTAAGAGTAACTTTGGTGAAATAACTATTTACAGGGACAAGCCATACTCACAATCGAGTATGTCTTAGTAATATATACCATGCATTCACTAAGGGTTGTATGTGCCCATGCAGTTGCAAGAGACACAGACACCCCATCCACCCTCGTACCTTTGATCCAGTGTAACATCTATGAATTAACAGTTGGAAAGAGAAAGGGGTTCACCAGCACTAGATTGGACAGATAATTTCTTTATTGACCTTTAAGGGGTGAAAAGTAAAGTAGACCTTGGTGGGATTTAAACTCAGAAGGCAGAGACCTAGACACTGCTAAATCAGACCCCTTCCACGTACACACACATTTACATATAGTGTAGTAAGGGAGATAACTTACCTTCATGCTTCTTACTACCATGGTAACTGCCTTCATACATTGGGTCTGTAAAAAATGGTGAAACAGAGCCCATTATTAGAACTGTTGGTGCTTCTATATAAGAATTTCTGATTTAGGCACAAGGCCAACAATTTTGGGGGGAGGGGAAAGTCGATTAAATCAACTCCAGTACGTTACTGGTACTTTAATTTATCGACGCCATGAGGATGAAAAGCAAAGGGCCGTAACTCTATGTCAGAAAGCATGTTATCCGACGCTCTACCGATACTGCCAATCCACGGCCCTTAAATGATTTCTATTTATATATATTTATACAAATATATTTATTAGACACATAGTGAAGGTTTAGCGGTTAGAGAGTTAGATTAGTAAGCGTCAAGTTGTGAGTTCGATTCTCGGACCGGGCAATGTATTAGGCCCTTGAGCAAGACACTTTATTTTACGTTGCTCTTTCTTCCAGGAGTTGCGATCAGTAGATGGTATCAGCAATGGAAAGACCAATGGAAACATTGATAAGTTCCACTCCACTCGATAAAAAAACGGGAGATGTTGTTGATCGATTCCTATACTAGATAGATAATATGTAAATATATATATCATATATGATGACTGAAATGTTATGCTTACCTGTTAAATTTGCTCCAATATCTGTAAATATTGAAATAAATGCAATATCAATAACAACAACAACAACAATGGTTTCTTTCTAACATTGGGAAACGGGGAAACTCGATTAAAAAAATTATTTTGAAAGTTGACACAAAGTATTAAACACAAACATTGCAACATAACAAAGGAAAACATGATATAATTCAATTTATATAATGAATAAGACCATCACTACCCCAATTGTAGGAACCTGGTCAGTGTGGGAGAATGCTCTCTGGTGTGCAGAACCCCAGGAGCAAGCCATCTCCTGGTCCCAGCAGACAGAATGGAGAAGGGGTTACCTCAGAGGATAGAAAGGGAAACGCGTTGAAATAGCCATTCCAACTTGCTGGAGTGGCCAACTCTATCATGATATCAGTGAGTAAGGAGGTGGTTTGAGGACCCAGAATACCAGAAGTCTCCACCACTACGTGTTTGACAATGAGCCAGTCCACTTCAATGTGGTTACTTCTGTGAGTGGCCAAAAGCAGCGAGTAGGGAGGTGGTTCAGGGACCAAAAATGCAATAGGTTCTATGCAGTACTGAAAAAAAAAGGAAGTAGGGGAAAATTGACTTTCGTCAATGAAACGTGTTGGAGTACAGAGCGAAGAAATGATATCCGCTGCTAATCAGTGCTAGTGGTGGAAAGGTTAAATAATTGTTTCTACTTTTGGCACAAGGCCAGCAATTATTCCAGTGCATTACTGGTACTTTATTTTATCGACCTCGTAAGGATGAAAGGCAAGGTTAACTTCGGCGGGATTTGAACTCAGATCATAAAGGGAAGTAACTCTTTGTTGCAGAGCATGGCGTCCGACTCTCTATCGATACTGTCAATCCACCGCCCTGGAAAGGTTAAATAATTGTTTCTACTTTAGGCACAAGGCCAGCAATTACCCAGTACATTACTGGTACTTTATTTTATCGACCCCGTAAGGATGAAAGGCAAAGTTAACCTCAGCCCTCTACCAATACTGCCGAAGAAGTAGAAGACATGGGTGAGATAGTGAGAGAAGAGGAGAAACATTTATATGCACAGTCTGCCGTCTATTTAATTCTAGTTGTATTTTTTGTATGTAGTGATCTCCTTTGCTTGAAGGACACCTGTAGACTTTTCTGTCGATTCTTTGTTTTATTATCGGCTCACATGTATCACACATCTAACAGAGTGGTTATCTGATCAGTAGTACCACTTTAATGCACAAAACTGTACTGACAGCTATGTGGTTGATGAGGCAATGCTGCATGTCTATTTGTATGATGTAACATTTTCTGCTGCTACTATACACACACACAAACATATATATATATATACATACATATAGATATCTTTCTATATACATATAGATGGATAGATAATTAGTTACAACAGTGTCATATACAGGTACTTAAGTTTCGTTGGGTTATACACTCCAATGAAACTTAAATATATGTATATGTGGTAACTAATTATACTTAACTCGTTCTATGGACTGAGTGCTCTTACCCTTGGATATTTCTACCAAACTTATATTACAGTATATATATATATATATATATATATACAATTGTTATACCTTGGGAGGGTCATGCTGCCAATGAAAACACAAGCACTTTGTTTTCACTTCAATTTATAAATTTCCGGTTAGTTGCTTATATATTGTCGAAGCTCTTTCGACACACATTCTGTAACATCCTCAATTACTGTTTTCTTATTTTGTGTCTCTCCTTTAATCCGTCTACCATTTTGTTTTTATGTGTTGTGTATCATTACCCTCCCAAAGTACAGCAATATCTGTTTTGCAAGAAATCTTGCAAAACAAATTCAAAAACGAAATATATATATATATATATATATATCGGATCTAGCTGTTGAAATGGCAGGAGCTCAGCTGTCGGGGTCCCGAATCCTTCATATATATATATATATATAAGCACATATAATCTCAGAAATTTATTTGCAGAAGATTTGAAATAAAAAATATAAATTAGAGAATTCTACACGATTGAAACTGCACCGAAATTTTTGCAATTGACTATAACTTTACTTGTTGCTAATCCCTAAATTTTAAATAATAATTCATTTTTAAAGAAAATCTCCCTTTCTTTTCCTCATCGAAAACTAAATACATATGCATGTATGTTTAAGGAAACAAACACACGTTGTCACACACGTTTAATTACACACAACACAACACAACAGGCTGTTGTCGGAAGTTTTCACCAAGTTGAAGGAAACAACTAATGGAGTCCTCTGGTAAAAAAGTATGTCAGATATTGAAGTGAATTAAAATCAAACTGACCAATCAGCTCTCACCCCCGGCGGAATAGTGAGCAGCGATTGGTCAATTGTCGGAATAATTAACTACGTCACGCTTGTGTCCAGTGCAAAGTTGGCTGGGGTGGAAGAAAGGAAGGAACTAGCATTTCTTATTTACTGTTGTTTTCTTACAGGCAACAGTGAAAACCCTTTAAAGATGGTAAGTTGAATAATAATATTGATATCTATTATAAAAATCAATCAAGAAATTTCATATAAATATATATATTTATCTAACTCAAACACCTTACCGAAATTACTTTTTCTTTCATTCACATATCATGTTTGTATATGAATTAATATTATAGATATTTTTTTAACGTAATTTTTAAGCGAGTGAATACGATCTGGTTCGATCCTCCGTCAAAGCTAAACAACCTCCTACCCTCACCACTAACATCAGTGAGGAAGCTTGTATGTGCTAGAAATAGCAGCCACATCTCTCTCTCTTAAATCATCTCGCAAAAGAAATCCTAGATAGACTTAACAAAAAAGGGCGGTCGTGGTTGGAATAGACTTTTATTCATCCTAGGTTTTGTTTGTCCAGTCAGGGTTGATTTGGCTAAACAACAACATTGATACATTCGTTGAGAAATACTTTCGTTATCTTCTTCCCCATCTCTCTTGCCAATATTTTCTACGACTTTAATAGCCCAAAATAACAACTCATATATATATATATACCACATAATATATGTGTATATATATATACTATGTCTTACGAAATAATTCGCGGCATTTCTTAAAAAGCCAACTATTTGAATGGCCTTGAGGGAAGAAAGCACGAAAATAAATATCTTTGGTGGTTTTTCCAGAACAGCTCCCCACCGCCACCCATTCTAAATTAATTTAAGACAATAATATAATCAGAAATCAATTTATTATAAATTAGTATTAGGGTTTATTCAATCAATTTCCTGTAATGTATTGATTCCAGATTGACAGCCATACAAACAGAATGCGTTAGTTAACCCAAACCTTAATTTGGAATAACTAGTAATAAAGATAAAGTGAAGATCTTATGGTGCGTCGGTTTCTTTTTATTGGCAATTATGGCAACATGACCATCCCCAAATATAACGTTATCTTATTTATATTAATTTACCATGTGTAAGGGGTGATATAGCGAGGAGAGCACCATATTTTTTTCCTGCATGGCCTGTGTAAGAATTGACGAGACAACAGGCTCTACACATGTGTTTATATATACAAAGCAATGGCAAACTATATATATAATATGCACACGGAATTTTTCTTTGTCCCCTCTAGTTTAAATATAACTTCGGCAGGGCTGGTGAAACTTCTAAATGAAATCTACAGATTTGAAAATCTAGTTTTAATTTGTGTGCTGAATGTTAACATACTTTTCTCGTATCCCGTTTGTAAAATTGATCTATACATAACTTAATTTCTTTCTAAATTTTGTAAATAAACAATTAATAGTCTTAATCCGATAAGATATCATTGCTTTAGCTTAATAGGCAATCTCACGTGTTTGTAAAATAAATACGTATTGCAAACCAGGTGATGTTACTCCTACTACTATTTCTTATTATTTCTAACATAGACACGGAAGGGTTAATCGATTGTTAACTTCGGTATTTGGGGATGTTTCGCTTTAGGTATATAAAATAACAAGCAATAATATTACATTATCCAACATGCCGCCCCTGGGTGTTATTTGGAAAACTTTTGAGACAGTAGAATTTTCAACATGTTATATAGCCCTTGGTCATATAGCATATTTGAGAGAGATCTATGATCATGTATTTCAATTGTGTCCATTTCACCTAATCCTTTTCCAGACATAGTGTATGTACCTAGGACTACGTGGAACTAGTTTGGCTGCTATTTCTAGCAAGGCGACCTACCACGTAGAGGTTGCTGTTAGCTCATGTTTGTGGACACGTGCGTGATTAAGGAGTTCTCTCACTCTCAGCTACCGAGTTTCCCTTCCCTATTTCAGAGCCATATCATGGTAGATCGTTAATGTTTTCTTTCAACAGAAGAATTCATCCCACTAACCTAACTAATTCATTGATATTTTATTTTACCGATTCTAGAAGGATGAGATGTAGAAGTTAGTTGGTTCATTGACTTCGGCGGCATTTGAACTGAGAAACGTACAGGGTCTTAGAAGTACTATCAATATTTGTGTATAAAAGCTATAGTGAATGAAGAACGTACCAATAAACTTGAACATGTTGGTAATTAGACCTGTAAAAAGCCGACGAGAATGAATCATCCAAAACACTTCAGCTCTGGAATAAACTGGTGGAAGTTTATAGTCGGTCGGTTTATATCTATATAGGTTCTCTGTGACTGTAGCTTTGATGTAAGCGGCCGTCTCACAAAAATAAATCTCGTATTTTTCCTGTAATGTGTATTATATTTAATTTAATTCAAATGTACAATTTTTAGTAAGAAAAATAAAAAAAAATTAATACTAGAATCTGAGTTAAAATTTGAAACGATAGTTTAGTCCATGTCGTCGATAAACAAACAGCTAAATAAGTGTTGGTAAAATGAGGTGCGTTGATGTGTTTTTAGAAGTGACAGATTATGATTATTTCTTACAGACAGGGTACCTTATTCTTAAGAAATTAATAAAAGTGTTTGGGTTTTGTGTTGTTTTTGCAAGCTAAATTCAGCCTTATAATTTAATAAGCTAGACTAAATATGAAGTTTATTGTAGCTTGATTGCTGCTCGCCTCACTAATATTTTATGTTACCGAATTAACAATTTTATCAGAATTCTTCTTGTAATTATTTACAGTGGTTGAGTATACCACGTTTTCTGGTAAAACATGAGATAAGGAGTGTTTTCCTAATATTTATTCTTGAATATTTTTTGTCAATGACCTCCCTGAGATGTTGCTAGCATCTCATTCAATCCTTCATGACGTAGGGTGCGATTTGAAGGAAATTTGGTTGCTACTTTTAGCAAATCGTGATATCACCTACAAGTTCTCAATAATTCATAAAAGCTATAATAATATTGATCTCTCACTCACATTTTCTCTCTCGCTCGCTCTTTCTCACTCACTCTTTCTCACTCACTCACAAAGACAAGGTCGCTTACATCAATTAAAGACCATCAAAGAGGGAGAGAGAGTGAATGTAAAGAGGAGGTAAGTGGCCCACCTAATATTTCTGACAACCTGTCGGGTAAGTGCCGCCAACTTTCTCTTTCCAGATCATATTTTTCTACAAAATCGATCGATCAATGACCTATCATATTTTTCAGTTTGTGCACCGTTGTTCATTTTTAAACAACTATATCCATATGTGATAGCAAAGTCGCAATCTTCTTCGTTGTGCAACTAAGCCAACGTTAAATGCATTTTTCACTCAATAATTACTATTATTATAAAGAAACCATTATTATTATGACTACTATTTTTATTATTTTATATTTTATGCGTTTATTATATTGTAATGATTCTCTTGTAAATATATTTATATTATTCAAATAAAATGATTGTTGTTGCTATTATTTTGGCCATTGTTGAATCGATGGAACACCGAGGAGGAATTGTAGAGGTTTTATAATAAACAAGTGTGGGGTTTCTACGAGGAATTTTTCATATTTCCAGCAGGATTTAGAAAAGGCAGCTAGATTCAATACTGCAAATCTACAATTTCTTCATTCCTTTCAACCGAAGAATAATTTATTACGTATCTTTAATTATATATTGGTGATGCATTTATTGGCGTGGTATGGTTTTATGATCGACTCTTCCTATAACCATCTCATATTTAGAGTAATGGAGAGTGCATGATATGAATTAATAGGAAAACTAAGTACCCAGTCTTCGACAAAATGTCTTTCGGTATTTATTCCAGCGCTTTACATTTTGAGTTCAAATCCCGCCTTCGTCGATCTTGCCTTTCGTGTTTCCGGGGGTTGATAAAATAAAGTACCAGTCAAGTGATGGGGTCAATATAATTGACTTCCCCTCCCGTCAAATTAGAAGCCATTAGAGGGTGGTGGATTGGTAGAGCGTCTGATAAAATGTCATAGCAGCAATTGTTCTGGTTTATAACATCTGAGTTCAAAGTTCACCAAGGTCAACTTTGCCTTTCATCCTTCCCGGGGTCGATAAAATAAAGTACCAGTCAAATACTGAGGTTGGTTTAACCCATTAGCATTTAAACCAGCCATATCCATCCCAAATTCTCTCACTGTTTTCTGTTCAAACCGGCTGTAACTGGCCGCTCATACTGATGTTAAGGTATTCTCAAAATAAATAACATCAAAATCTCGTAGATTCAATATTATGTGAGATAATTATGTCAGATAAAGCCTTTACCACAAAAAAAAAAACAATAGTATATATAGAGTAATGTAAATGCTAAAGGGTTAATCAACTTAGCTTTGCCCCTCACATTTGCTGGCCTCGTGCTTATATTGGAAATCAATGTTACAGCCACTGAAAATTAGTGTACAATTATGTATAAGTCACACCTCTGTTTTGTATGCACCATTTATAGTGTATGGTAATTCTTGAATTGAGGTTTGTTAATGTTCATCATCACCACCGCAATTTTATGTCCTTTTTCTACGTTGGCATTTGTAGGGGTCGGGCGGGTTGTCACAGGCTGAGATTAGACGAGCTGGAAAGATCTCATTTTGCTCATATGTTCTATATTTGTCATGGTTTCTGTGGCTGGATGCCCTTTGTAACGCCAACCACCTTACAGAGTGGACTAAGTGATTTTATCATAGCATCAACACAATCTCTTTACATAGTGGTCTCGGTGCATTTATCATGGCATCAACACTGACACGTTAAGGGTGGACTGGGTGCATTTTATGGCATTGGCACTAGAGACATTGGTATATCCTCAGCTAGGCTGAAGAGTCCTCTCAAGCTCTGTATTGTGTCTGTTTGATCACTAACATTGTAGTCTCTGATCCGTCACTTTGTTTACTTTTAGTGTTTCAGTGCTTGTACTGGTGGATAGGTCTATAATATTATGGCATGTTTATTGTAAATAAATGTGGTAGATAAAGACACATGCTGGTTCTTTACATAATTTCCTGGGAAGAGGTGAGACTTATACAGATGTATATTCAGAAATTTGAATGTGGGATTTGAGCTCAGCATGTAAAGGCATTTTATTTTGGCACTAGCATTACCACTGTCCAGTGTAGTGGCTGAATTTTAGTGTCATCAGCACTACCTTTTTCCAGAGTGTACTGGGTGCAATTTAATGTAGTACCATCAGTTGATATTATTATATCATTGTTTTATGTCTATTTTGCATGGGTTATATATTTTAATTTTTCTTTGTAGTTGTTCTAAATAATGAACATATTTGGAGCCCCTTCCGGTTTCACAGGTGATGGAAGCAACATGTTTATGGGAACAAATACAGCTAACTACAATCCAATGAAAGACATCGAGGTAAGTTCCACTTTGTCTAACTTCTATTACCAGCAGTCTGTTCTGGTGTGGAAGAGAATAATAAACAGGAGAGGGCTGAGAACAGAACCCTGGTGGATCCCTCACTATACTCACTGTTAATTCTAACCTTACTGACTGCTAACCTTACATTCCTCTACCCTTAGTTTCCTAATTGACTATGGAACAGGGAACCATGTCAAAAATTATTTCCAGATCTACAAATGCTATACAGAGGGGCTTACTCTTAGCTAGGTACTTCTGCAACTGTCTCACATTGAAGAGAGCATCTGCATTTTATCTATTCTGTACATGAATAGTAGTGCAATATATCTTTCAGTGACTTTCATGACCTGGTTCATCAATTTAATGTTTTTATAGTTTCCTCTGTCTTGTGGTTATTGTTTTGCACTTGTAGCAGTTGATGATGTTGCTGCTACACCAGTCATTGGGTATGAACCCATCCTGTATTACCTGATTTATAATACGCCTGGTTAATGTGTGGCCCAGCATCTCAGCAACTATCCCTGATGGTCCAGTTGCTTTGCCTATCTTCATATCCTTAGTTGCCTTACCATACTGCTGCTAACTTGGAGGGCTGGTCCCTCTGTTGGATCTGCTTCAGGTAGACCATTATCCTCCCATGCATTCTCATAATGATGCTTCCAGAGTCGTTAGGGTAGTGGATTAAAAATGACTTGGTATTTATTCTAGATCAATGCACCCTGAGTTCAAATCCTGCTGAGGCCAACTTTGTTTTCATCACTTCGATGCTAATAAAGAAAGAACCAGTCCAGTACTGCGACTGATTTTTCTCTCTCTCCTGACTTGAAGAAGGGTGGGTTCCATCAGGTTTTAAATGCCCAGAACATGCCTTGTTTCAGGACAGTACTCCTATGATGGCATCAAGAATTAAGTTTCTTTTTGTTCTATGGTATACTATAGAATGCTTTATATAAAACCCACATATCTAATGAACTGTACATGCTGAGTTGGACCCCAGTCATTATGATCACACAGCTGATCGATATTGAAACAATTGTCATGTGGTAATAAAGTTTATATAAGATGCAGCCTTGAGACTTTCTTCCTGCTTAATTTTACTTACACTCTGCAGATTACAGCTGCTTTTAGCCCTTAGCTACACAGAAGTATAAACCCTACTCATGACAGACCTTTAGAATTGCTTTGAGTGCTCTGACTGGCGAACTACCTGTAACTATCATTACACCTACCTTCTTGAGTCGTTGGGTCCTGACCCAGTGATATATATATATTTATGTTTACCTCAAGAAATTTTGTTTTATTTTATTATATATTCTTTTCTTTTTCTTGTTTTTGTTGTTGTTTTTAGGTAAATTCACCTCCGGATGATAGCGTTACCGTGGTGAAGTTCAGTCCAAGTACATTACCATCCACCTATCTCATAGCAGGTAGTTGGGACAACAATGTAAGTTCAGGGCTTTCATTCTTGTTCTTGGGTGCGCTTGCAGTGAGGGTCATATTGTCTAGACTAGGGTCTATAGCAAGCTGGTTGTAAGTTGTGTTTGTGTGTCTGTCCACTCTTGATCTGGGATGGGACTGCAGTGAGGGTCATATTGTGTGGAGTAGGGTGTATAACAAGCTGGTTGTAGGTTGTGTCTGCCTGTCCACTCTTGTCCTGGGGTGGGGCGACACTCAGGGTCATGTTGTGTGGAGTAGGGTGGATAACAAGCTGGTTGTAAGTTGTGTTTGTCCACTTTTGTTCTGGGGTGGGGCAGCACTGAGCGTCATGTTGTTTAGTAGGGTGTATAGCCTCCTGAGTTCAATCCTGACAACATTAACTTTGCCTTTCATCCTATCCAGAGTTAAAGTACCAGCCAAGTACTGGGGATCAGAGGGGGGAGGGTTAATGTGATTGATTTAACCCCTCCCCTCCGCTAAATTGCTGTCCTTATGCGTTATCATCTGGTTTAACAGTCTTCTTTACTTGTCACAAACATTGGTAGCCTCTTTCAAAGTATCTCTCCTGAGTGTTTGTTCCAGGAATAAATTAGACCAAAATTAAAAACCGTTGTGTGTGTGTGTGTTTTGATTTTTTAAGAATGTTTTTATTATAAAATTTTGTTTTGTTGTGTGTTTTTTTTAAATTGTTATTATTGTTTCATACATTTACCAATTTCTAGGTCCGGTGTTGGGAAGTACAACAAAATGGACAAACCATTCCAAAGGCTCAGCAGACACACACAGGAGCTGTTCTTGATGCCGACTGGAGCGATGTAAGTATTTTTCTTCCATTTTGTGTATGTGTGGTGGAATATCGCTGTCATCATCACCATTTTATGCCTATTTTCCATATTGGCCTGATGGTTCAGATACTTGCCATACAATCATAATGTCGTCTGTTCGATTCCAGCTAAGAGTGATTACCAGCAGTAGCTGGGGAGTTAAACCTGCAATTTACTGGCATCCTCTCCAGGGACAGTCTAGTACTCTCAGTTGCATAATTCCAAGGAAATCTGGGATAAGTACTGGCTTGAGCCTTTGGCTTATAACTGACATTAACTTATGGGTTAAACTTTAGAGTTTGACAGGTCATATGACCTCACCTTGCTTGATCTATCAAAACGATGCAAACATGGAAAATAATTATATATATAAAAAAAAAAAGTATATATTTGTGCAAATCATTGTGAATTTTTTTTCTTTTTTTTTTTTTGTAGGATGGGACGAAAGTGTTCACAGCTTCATGTGACAAGACAGCAAAAATGTGGGATTTAGGGAGCAACCAGACTGTTCAAATAGCACAGGTATGTATCATATAGTAGTGATGGTGGATGTGGTGGTATCATTGTGAAGTCCCAGATCTGCTGTGATTGAACTCTCCTTTGACTGAGCAGGGCCAACATATCTGTTGTTCCATGTTTACGATGTCTCTCTGTCTAACTAAACTGTACTGCATACTCCAACGTCTCTCTCTGTCTAGCTGTAGACTAAACTGTACTGCATACTCCATGTCTATCTCTATGATATGTCTCTCTCTGCCTAGCTGTAAACTAAACTGTACACTTTAAGATGCTGTGGTGAATCCTATAGTTTTCAGTGTGATAATCTGGGCACCCTCAATTGTCCAGTTGTTTCTATATACATGTTATAGCTGTCTCGTTCTCTCTGCAGCATGATACACCTGTCAGCTGTTAAGCATTTAATTCTATAACTGATCTCTCTGTTTGCAACATGTTGCACCTGTAACTGTACTGCTCTTTCTCTTTCTGTTTTTACAGCATGATGCCCCTATCAAAACAGTCCACTGGATTAAGGCGCCATCTTACTCTTGTGTAATGACTGGAAGTTGGGATAAGACTTTGAAGGTAATATTGGCATTTAAATATCTCGTACGTTGCTCTGAGGATCACCAACAGTGTGAAACGGAATGTCAGCTTCTCTCCCTTCCTTTGCCAAAAAAAGAATTAAGTGACATAGTCACTACTTTAAAAATGATAGCGCAAGGTCTTCAAAATGTTTTTAATTAAACATACGGTATATTGCCAAATATACTATACATACATTCATGTATACATTGCTATTTCAGAGCACCAATCCTAATTTTTGTAATATATATGTATATATATATATACAGGGTGTGGATGATATTTGTTAGCAATTTTCAACTGGTAATTTTATGCAAATTTTTTTTCTTCCGTTATCACTCTTGTCTTCATAAAAACAGTGACTATATTTCCATTATTTATTTTCAGAATAATTGATTATGAATAATTTTGAACCTCCAAATTTGTGGAAGAGACACGGAGTTCTTCTTGGAATCCGCACCGGGAGGACAAATAAGGACCAGAAGATCAACTCCCAGAACAGGTGGCTCGCTGTCTCACCCAAAGACGTGCCCAGAGTCATGCAGACAGTTTCTAGCGACAACATTGGTCTTAGGTGTCGTCATGCCACCTCTCTTCTTCCCTGAGGGCCTCAAGCTGAACACCGATGGCTACATCCGTGTTCTGAGCAAGGTAGTAAAGCCCTGGATCGACCAGGTAGCTGCGGGTAGGCCGTACGTGTGGCAGCAAGACTCAGCGCCCTGCCATACCAGCCGAAAGACCCAAGACTGGCTGTCAGAGAATTTCGTCGACCACACTTCATCTGGCCTCCCGGCTCACCTGACTGCAACCCCCTCGACTTCTTTGTGTGGGGCGCAGTGGAACGAGACACCAACAGATCTAGCTGCAATATGAAAGACAATCTGAAGGCCAGGATCACAAGTGCCTTTAGGGGCCTAAGTCGGGGGACAGTGACGAAGGCCTGTAGCCGGTTCCGAGGCCGTCATCAAAGCCAATGGCGGGTTTATCGAGTGAGATCGAAAGAACAAGTCATGAAGACAAACTGACCCAAGTTTGATAAATATATCTTAAAAAATAAAACTACTGCGTTATTTTTTTCTAGACAGTAATCTTGCGAACAAATATCGTTTGCACCCTGTATATGTATATGTATATATATGTATGTATGCTTATATATATATATGTATGCGTATGTATATATATATATATATGTATGTATGCTTATATATATGTATGTATGCTTATATATATATATGTATGCTTATATATATATATGTATGCTTATATATATATATGTATGCTTATATATATATATATGTATGCTTATATATATATATGTATGCTTATATATATATATGTATGCTTATATATATATATATGTGTATATATATGTATGTGTATATATATATATGTATGTGTATATATATATATGTATGTGTATATATATATATGTATGTGTATATATATGTATGTATGTGTATATATGTATGTATGTATATATATACATATATATATATATATATATATATATTATATATATATATACATAAATTGTTGGCCCTTTTGCCTAAATCAGGAAGCGATATAATTAGAGGATGTTACTATTGTAGTGATGTTGGGCAAACTGCGACCCGTTTGGCTTTCTGAATGGTACCCCTAATTTCAAAACTGCCTTGGATTTTTTTATTGTGCAACTCACCATATGATGAGCCATGTTCCATGTGGCCTACTGCTCGAAAAAGGTTGTCCATGTCTGGTCTAAAATATAAACTAGGTTGTTGTCATGTATCTTAAGTGTTGTTGTTACTGAGATGCTGTTAACATAGATCCAACACCACAAATACAAGATGTTACTGAGATGTTAACATACGTCCAACACCACAAATACAAGATGTTACTGTGACGCTGTTAACATACGTCCAACACCACAAATACAAGATGTTACTGAGATGCTGTTAACATACGTCCAACACCACAAATACAAGATGTTACTGTGACGCTGTTAACATACGTCCAACACCACAAATACAAGATGTTACTGAGATGTTAACATACGTCCAACACCACAAATACAAGATGTTACTGTGATGCTGTTAACATACGTCCAACACCACAAATACAAGATGTTACTGTGACGCTGTTAACATACGTCCAACACCACAAATACAAGATGTTACTGTGACGCTGTTAACATACGTCCAACACCACAAATACAAGATGTTACTGTGATGCTGTTAACATACGTCCAACACCACAAATACAAGATGTTACTGTGACGCTGTTAACATACGTCCAACACCACAAATACAAGATGTTACTGTGATGCTGTTAACATACGTCCAACACCACAAATACAAGATGTTACTGTGATGCTGTTAACATACGTCCAACACCACAAATACAAGATGTTACTGAGATGTTAACATACGTCCAACACCACAAATACAAGATGTTACTGTGACGCTGTTAACATACGTTCAACACCACAAATACAAGATGTTACTGTGATGCTGTTAACATACGTCCAACACCACAAATACAAGATGTTACTGTGATGCTGTTAACATACGTCCAACACCACAAATACAAGATGTTACTGTGATGTTAACATAGATCCAACACCACAAATACAAGATGTTACTGAGATGTTAACATAGATCCAACACCACAAATACAAGATGTTACTGAGATGCTGTTAACATACGTCCAACACCACAAATACAAGATGTTACTGAGATGTTGTTAACATAGATCCAACACCACAAATACAAGATGTTACTGAGATGTTGTTAACATAGATCCAACATCACAAATGCAAGATGTTACTGTGATGTTAACATACATCCATCATAAATGTAGGATGTTGTCATTATTGTGATGTTATTAATGTACATCCAACATAAATTTTAAGATGTTACTGTGATGTATTTCTGTTTCCAGTTTTGGGACACCAGAAGTCCAACTCCCATGCTCGTGATAAACCTACCTGAAAGATGCTATTGTGCTGATGTTGTAAGTAGTTTACTAATTTCATTTAATAAATTACTAACTGTGTGTATCCAGTTTAGAATAGGTACACTGTATCCCTGCATGTCATCAAATGTGGCTAAAGAGGTTGGTGTCAGTGAGGGTGTCCAGCTGTAAAAAGAAAAGCATTGTATCAAAAAAGTCCTATCCAACCCATGCCAACATAAATGTTGATGTGAAAACGATGATATTGATCATCACCACAACCACCACCGCCATTTAACCTTTTAACATTTACATTACTCTATATTTACTATTATATTTTCACAGTAAAGATTTTATCTTGCATAATATCGAATGAGATTTTGATATTATTTATTTTGAGATCAATACCTCAACATCAGTATGAGCAGCTGGTTACAGTTTGAATAGAAAGAGGTGAGGGAATTCTGGCCAGATACGGCTGGTTTAAATACTAAAGGGTTTTCTATGCTTCCAGAGATTAGGCAGGTTGTCACGTTATGAGACAAGTCAGATCCAGACACCACATCATGCTCATAGAGATTTGTATTTTGGCTTGGTTTTTAAAGCTGGATGCTTTTTCTTGTATCACCATCACGATTACCTTACATGGTCAACTGGGTTCTTTTTCTTAAATCACCATTACGACTACCGTACAGGGTTGACTGGGTGCTCTTTCTTGTCACCATCACAACCACTTTGCAGGATGGACTGGGTGCTTTTGTTGTTGATATAACTAATTTATCATTTGTTTGTTTTTTCCCTGGCAGAAATATCCAATGGCTGTGGTAGGGACAGCTGGAAGAGGGCTAATTATTTACCAACTGGAAAACCAACCACAGGAATTCAGAAAAATAGAATCTCCATTGAAATTTCAGGTAAGAGAATGTTTTGTGTGTGTTATTTTTTTCCCCTTTTTTCTCTTTCACTCTGTCTCTCTCCTCTCTCTCTCTCTTTATATGAATGTCTATTCTTTTGTCTTTAACTTTTTCTCTGTCCATATAACGCCTATTTATCTCTCTTTGCACCTGAGTTTTCCCTTCTACCTCAATCTCTTTCTACACCACCATCTTTCTGTCTCTATATTTCTCCACCTATCTTTTTCCGTATGTCTCTAGCTTCTCCCTTCCTTACTCATTCTGTCTCTCTATCTTCCCCCTTCCTCCCTTTCTTACTCTTTCTCTCATCTGGCCATTATTTCTGTTTCTAGCACCGTTGTGTCAGTGTATTCATGGACAAGAAGACCAACCAACCAACAGGTTTTGCTCTTGGCAGCATTGAGGGTCGTGTGGCTATACACTACGTACAGTCAACGAACCCGAAGGACAATTTTACATTTAAATGTCACCGACAGAACGGGAGCACCAATGGAATGCAAGATATTTATGCTGTGAGTTGATATATATATATATATTTCCTGGTGGTTTCTTTTGAATGAAACAGTTCTAGTCCTGTAGGAGCCATTTCTATATTAAATTTTGTATATACTCTACTAATGTATTCAGTACTTCACTTACTGTGGTTACCCCTGATTGAACCTGAGACTTACATATATATATATATATATATATATATATATATATACAGGGTGCGGACGATATTCTATCTAATGTTCTAACGACTTTGCCAGGGGAAAGGTATAGCATTTCATCCAGTTCAGTTAATAAATATTAAATCTGTTGTTTGTGTTTTCCCAGGTGAATGGTATTGCATTCCATCCAGTCCATGGTACTTTGGCTACTGTTGGTTCTGATGGACGGTTCAGTTTTTGGGATAAAGATGCCCGAACTAAGTTAAAGAATTCTGAACAGTTTGATCAACCTCTCACTACTTGTTCCTTCAATGCACAGGGAAATATTTTTGCTTATGCCTCTAGTTATGATTGGTCAAAGGTTAGTATGTTTTTCTTTTTCACTCTCTAACTCTTTACATTTTCTCATGGGCTCTATCACTCACTCTTTCTTTGACTCATTACACTCTCTCTCTCACACACTTCCTCTGACTCATTACACTCTCTCTCTCACACACTTCCTCTTTCTCATTCACTGTCTTCTCACACGCTCTCTCTCTCGTTTTTACGTACTTTCTTCTCATTATCACACTGTCTCCCTCCCTCTCACTATAGTTAACTCTGTTCTTATATTTCTCTCTCTCTCTGTCTTTCAGGGCCATGAAAGTTTTGATCCCCAGAGAATGAAGCCCCACATATTTCTAAGATCTTGCTTTGATGAACTGAAACCAAGCTCTAAAAAGAGTTGATTTGTTGCAGGTTCAATCTACAGCCACCAACCAACAAAAAGAATAATAGCATGAATAAAAAACAAAGTAGAAAATAAAAAGAAAAAGAAACAGGTGTTGAGGCTGGTGGGGCATGTGTTTGTAGGGTTTGTGGACATTTCTTTGTGTGTAATACACCCACACCATTAAGCAGATGTGTATATATAATATATATACATCTGTTTTGTGGTGTGTGGGACAGAATGCGTATATATGATGTACACACCATCTGTTTGATGGTGTGGGAGTAAATATTTCTTTGTATGCTTCTGTGTGTATATATGATATAGAAACATCTATATGTTTGATGGTGTGTGTGTGTATATATATATATGCTTGATGATGGCCATTTCTTTGTATGTATGTGTATATATGATGTACACACATCTATCTAAATGTTTGAATATATATATATATATAGTGTTCCCAAAAATGTATACACACTTTGATTAGAATGCTGTTGAAGTGTGTTTGCATTTTTTGGGGACACCCTATATATATATATATATGTGTGTGTGTTTGGTGGTGTGCATGGGACTGGCCTTCTTGTTTTGTGTATATATATATATATACATTCATGCAGTGTGTGAGAGTGAACATTGCATCGTAATGCTGTGTCTCACTACAGTGCCACTAGGACTGGATCAAGATTTAAGGGTTCATCCATGCGTACACTATATATACGGCTAGGCATATGATGTGTGTGTGTGTGTGTGTGTAGCATGTTCTCAGTCCAATGACTAAGACCAATAATAGAAATGTGTGTATATATATATATATATATACACATATGTGTGTATATATATATATATACACATGTGTGTATATATATATACATATATGTGTATATATATATATACACATATATGTGTATATATATATATACACATATGTGTATATATATATATATATACACATGTGTATATATATATATATATACACATGTGTATATATATATATATATACACATGTGTATATATATATATATATACACATGTGTATATATATATATATATACACATGTGTATATATATATATATATACACATATGTGTATATATATATATATATATACACATATATGTGTATATATATATACACATATGTGTATATATACACATATGTGTATATATACACATATGTGTATATATACACATATGTGTATATATATACATGTGTATATATATACATGTGTATATATATACATATGTGTATATATATATACATATATGTGTATATATATATACATATATGTGTATATATATATACATATATGTGTATATATATATACATATATGTGTATATATATATACATATATGTGTATATATATATACATATATGTGTATATATATATACATATATGTGTATATATATATACATATGTGTATATATATATACATATGTGTATATATATATACATATGTGTATATATATATATACATATATGTGTATATATATATATACATATATGTGTATATATATATATACATATATGTGTATATATATATATACATATATGTGTATATATATATATACATATATGTGTATATATATATATACATATATGTGTATATATATATATACATATATGTGTATATATATATATACATATATGTGTATATATATATATACATATATGTGTATATATATATATACATATATGTGTATATATACATATATGTGTGTATATATATATATATACATATATGTGTATATATATATATATACATATGTGTATATATATATATATATACATATGTGTATATATATATATATGTATACATATGTGTGTATATATATATATATATGTGTGTATATATATATATACATATATGTGTGTATATATATATATACATATATGTGTGTATATATATATATACATATATGTGTGTATATATATATATACATATATGTGTGTATATATATATATACATATATGTGTATATATATATATATACATATATGTGTGTATATATATATACGTGTGTGTGTATATATATATATACGTGTGTGTATATATTTTGTTGCCCCTTTTCTACTTTAGAAGCAATGTTTAACAATGCCATGTAATAAGTTTCGCGACTGTGGGAAGGGGGTGGGAGCTGGCTATGGAAACCACAAAAAAAAAATCCTCATGTAAACTTTGTTTCATTTTTGTTGTAAACGTTATTTTGTTTTTAATTAATCCTCGGAATTTTTTTCTTTTTTTAATCAATTAATAAAAAATAATTTTTTTTTTTTCCTCTTCATGAAGTAAAACATTACAATGATGACAAATATATACTGTCACCTTGTTTCGTCTCTGATGTGTTTTGAATTGTTGATATTATTAAGGGTGGTGGACAACATGCTTTTTTTTTTTTTTTTTTTTCTGCATGTAGTTCCATCCCTTTACAGTCTGAGTTCAAATCTTGCTGAAGTTAACTTTGCCTTTTATCCTTACGGGGTCGATAAAATAAACTACCAGTAATGCACTTTGTCAATTTGATTGACTTTTTCCTTCTTTAAAATTGGTCTTGTGCCTAGATCATAAACCATTATTGTTATTTGGCAGAATCGGTAGTGTGTCAGACAGTATGCTTTGCAGCAATAGTATATGTAGAATAATGTAAATGATAAAGAGTAATGCCATGGAAACCAGGATAATCACCAGCCTGATGAACCTGGTTCAAGACAATTTTAGACTTTTTAGTGGTTGATTGTTGGACAACATGCTTTGCAGCATTTAGTTGCATTCTGAGTTCAAATCCAACCAAGGTTAGCTTTGCCTTTTTCATCTCTGGGGTTCAATAAAATAAAATACCATTAATGTACTGGGGTCAATTTGGTTGGCTTTGTACCTAAATCAAACCATAATTATTGTCAAACACTGGGGGGTATTGGCAGAATTGATAGAGCGTTGAATAAAATGCCATTATATTTGTTCTAGCTTTTTACATTGAGTTCAAGGTCAAACTTAGCCTTTCATCCTTTTGAAGTTGGTAAAGTACCAGTTATGTTCTGGGTGTTGGTTTAATCAATTTTGCCCCTTCCCTCCCAAAATTTATTGGCTTCCTGGCTAAATTAGAAATCATGAAAGTTTAGTAGATTGGCAGAATCAGTAGAGCATTGACTAAAATGCTATTGCAGTGTTTGTTGTAGGCTCTTAACATTCTCTGATAAACTTTCTTTCATTCTTCCGGGTTTGTTAAAATAAATACGTCCTGTACTTGGATTGATCTATCATTTACATTACTCTAGATATTCTATTGTATTTTCACATAATATCGAATCTGATATTTTGAGAACAATACCTTAACATCAGTATGAGTGGCTAGTTACAGTCGGTTTAAATGCTAAAGGGTTAATCAACTTTGTCCCTTCCCTTCCAAAATTTGCTGGCTGAATTAGAAACTATGAAAGTTTAGTAGATTGGCAGAATCTATTGAGCGTTGAATATAATGCTATTGTAGTATGGTTTGATAAAGTACCAGTCATGTACTTGGGTTGATTTAATCAATTTTGCCATTCCCACCCAAAATTTGCTGGCCTTGTGCCTAAATTAGAAAAACCAATATAAGAAAGAAAGACTTTTTATTTCATTATGTAGCACCTGTTAATTTTAAATGTAGACACCTTGTTAATGTTGGAGATTATCCCTGAAATACAGCAGCTGGTAAACCTTTAGCCCCTAATCCAGTGACCTTAAACAGACTTCCAGCCAGTTTCTCTTCATTTTGCAGCTGGGCACTGGAGGTGACATACAGTTCATCATAGTTGGGTCCACCAAAACAACATGAGGTCACCTGACTCACTGGAAACTGGATTGATGTTAAAATTTTACCTGAAATTAATTTATAAAAGTGTAAAAATTAATATAACTAACAAATAGTTGCCGCTCTACATGGCTGAATACAATAAATGTAATCCGAGTTTTTTTAATATTAATAATAATAATATTCGATTCGTTTGCAATTATGCAAACAGCCTCTTTGTAGAATGACTGTCATTCTTGGTCTTGTGTTGGCATGTAAACAGCTGCAGACACTAATGTTTCTGGGTGATTACTCTTCATCCATATTGTATACTGCTTACTTGTCAACTGTAAGAGCTAGTGAAAATATATTATATTTTCTGAAATATACACTGACTGATCATGGCTTAAAAAGAGGCTGTTTGCAAAGGAATCAAATATTATTAATATTCGAAAAACTCACATTACATTTAAAAATTGTTAAAGGCAATGGAAGTAACATAAAGACAGCAGAGATGGGTATAACAGGAATTGGCTGTTGGATATATGAGAACAAATTTTTAAAAAAAGGTCTAATGGAAGTCCTTTTACTTATATAAATGAATGATTCCGAACGTCGGCACATGCCCCACGGGGGAGCAATTTGAAAATGATGTTAATGAGAACAAACTTCATGTTTTGGAAGCTAAAGGACCCCACAGCCAAAAATAAATTCCAAAGCATATTACTTGATGCTTTCGACAGTGAGGAAGAGCAATTAGAGACGTACAAGGTAGAGGAACAGTGGGAATTCCTGAAAGCAAACCTGCAGACGAAGTCTGTGGCTGGAGCAGGCCTGTAGGCAGGAGGAGAGTAACATGGTGGTGGAACAGTAAGGTGGAGGGGTCAATTAAGGCCAAAAAGCAGGCTTGGAAAGTATGGGGGAAGCAGAGAAGACTATCAAGTGGCCAGGAGGGAAGCTAGGAGACAAGTGTACTTCGCAAGAAGGGAAGCAGAGGAAAGAAAGTTCAAGCATGTTCTACAACGTGAGGTGTTCAGGATTGCTAGGTAATGTGTCAAGGAAAACAGTGATATTGTCGGGGAGAAGTGTGTACTTAACGATGACGGCATACTTGCCATCACCGACGCCGATAAGAAGGTAGCTTGGAAGTGTCACTATGAAAGGCTACTAAATGAGGCGAATAAATGGGAGAAAGACAGTCTCCCCCCACATCGACCCAATAGAGGGATCAGCAGTGTTAGTCGAGGGTAGTATAATAAGTAAGGCAATCGAAGATATGAAGACAGGCAAGGCGGCTGGGCCTTCGGAAATAGTTGCCGAGATGCTGAAGGCATCTGGTACGGTGGGACACACCATGGTCACCCGGATAGTCAACCAAGTCATACAGAATGGGGTTGTTCCGAAGGACTGGCGTAGCAGCATTATCGTTAACTGTTATAAGGGTAAAGGAGATGCCCTAGATAGGAGTAACTATAGAGGCATTAAATTAATCGACCAGGTCATGAAGGTCACGGAAAAAGTAATAGCGCAACTAATCAGAGAGCGAATTGATCTAGATGAAATGCAGTTCGGGTTTGTGTCGGGAAAAAGTACCACAGACGCTCTTTTCATTGTACGACAACTACAGGAGAAGTACCTAGCTAAAAGTAAACCCCTATACTTAGCTTTCGTCGACTTGGAGAAGGCCTTCAACAGAGTCCCCCGTTCCATTATCTGGTGGGCTCTTAGAAAACTAGGTGTTGATGAATGGCTTGTGAGAGCTATACAAGCCATGTATAAAGAAACAGTCAGCAAGGTTAGAATTAACAACGAATATAGTGAAGAGTTTAGCGTAAAAGTTGGTGTTCATCAGGGCTCTGTTCTTAGCCCCCTACTATTTATTATTGCCCTCCAGGCTATAACAGTGGAGTTCAAGACCGGCTGCCCATGGGAACTCCTATACGCAGATGATCTAACGCTCATAGCTGAATCAATGGCCGAGCTAGAGAAGAAATTCCAAACATGGAAGCACGGCCTAGAATCAAAAGGCCTTAAAATTAACCTGGCTAAGACTAAAGTTCTAGTTTGTAAGAAAGAAAATAAGGCGGCGGTCCCCTCCGGGAAGTGGCCATGCGCAGAGTGTAGGAAAGGCGTAGGTAGAAATTCCATTTTGTGTCCCAAATGCAAAGTTTGGGTGCATAAAAGATGTAGTGGGATCACAGGTAAGCTAACTAAGAACAGATTTTACATGTGGCCGGTGTTCTGGGGCAATAAGTAGCAGCAAGTGCCCACAAAATACTAGCTCTTTCAACTGCGCAGAGGGTTCTATAGAAATAGTGGACAGCTTCCGTTACCTGGGTGACAAAATCAGTAGTGGGGGAGAGTGCTCTGAAAGGACAGTAGCTAGAGTCAGAACTGGGTGGAAAAAGTTCAGAGAGCTTATACCACTATTAGCCGCTAAAGGGTTCTCCCTAAAAATGAAAGGCAGGCTGTACGATGCCTGCATACGAACAGCAATGTTGCATGGCAGTGAGACCTGGGCATTGTGTGCAGAGGATATACGCAGACTAGAGAGAAACGAAGCTTGCATGCTCCGCTGGATGTGTAATAGTAATATACGTGAACGACAAAGCATAAACGAACTAAGGAAAAAATTAGAAATAAGAGGGATCAGATGTTGTTTACTAGAGAGAAGGCTACGTTGGTATGGTCACGTGATGCGCATGAAGGACGATAGCTGTATAACAAAGTGCAGGGCAATAAAGATAGACGGTAGCCACGGAATAGGCAGACCCAGAAAAACCTGGGACGAGCTGATAAACTCCGATGTCACTGGACCGAGACCTTTGGCGGTACTCAGTAATAGAGAAGACCCGCCTTACCTAAATACAAAGTAAAACCTACTACAGTCAGTAGGCATCTCTAACAAAATACACCACCCCCACCTCATCCACACCGCCCCCTTCTATGTAAAGTTATGTTGGTGCCACACCATCCAGGCCAAAACAAATGAGATCGTGTAGGTGTCACGACAAAAAAACACACAGTCCACGCTGTAATGTGGCCGTGTAGGTAACACGGTAAAAACCTCCCAGACCCACACTGTAAATGTGGTTGGTGTTAGGAAGGGCATCCAACTGTAGAAAACCTGCCAGACAGTCCTATGCGAGCAAGACAATCACTCTTGCCTCAAGTGGGAAAACCCCCGTCCAAACCCATGCAAGCGTGGAACACGGACGTTAAACGTTGATGATGATGATGACCATCAACTTTGGAAGAAATTACTGTTGGAAGCTCCTGTCTCACCTCCTCCACACGTGCATCTGGCATCACCCATACGCTAATTTGTGTACACTTTGTAGTTGATCATCGCTGTTTTTATATCAAAGTGTGAATGTTGAGGTGGGGCATGCAGCACAAAAAGTTGGGACATAAACTGTACAATCATCATTTCATTTTACGTCCACTTTCCCCTGCTTGCAAGGGTGGGACGGGAACTGATTCTGGCTTGATTTCTACAGCTGGATGCCCTTCCTAACACCAACCTCATTTACAGTGAGTGCTGGGTGCTTTTTTGCCGTGGCACCTCCACGACCACTTTGCAGTGGAATGATAGGAGCCACAGTCCCTATCATCTCATTTCTACAGCTGAGTAAACTGGAGCAATGTGAAATAAAATGTCTTGCTCAAGGAAACAACACATCACCCGGTCTGAGAATTGAACTCACAACCTTTCGATTGCAAGGCCAATGCTCTAACCACTAAGCCATGTGCCTCCAATATAAATGGCTATAAGGAAATGAACATAAGCACCAAAAGAAAGTGGGGGCAGGGGTCGAGTGACAGACTACAACCCTGTCAGATTGGTATGTTTCAGCTGCATATTGCAGACTAAATGGTGACGACACCCCATCTCATGGGGTTCATTCCTTGTGGGCTGTCGTCTTCCCGATTTTGCAGAGGAAAACAGCAGTTTGGGGACAGGTCTTGATGCTGACCAGCATGGAATGGGAGCGATTAGTCAAGTCCCTCCCCCCCCCAAAATGTGCTGGTAGGAATAGATGTAAAGATGTGTCTAGAGTAAAAAACTGCATATAAGGGGAATTTGTTAGGTACAAGGGAGAGAAAAAATTAGGCAGGTGGGGTTGCTACTTCTCTGAATTGAGAGATCACAGTTCTGATAATACAGACTTGTGCTTAGAATGTCTCAGGAAAGAATTGCGGGACAGATTTTATGGTTAAAACTAACTGGCAGGTGACCAAAAGCAAGACATCCATGTTTCTGTTGTTAATTGAGTAAAGAGGAAAACTTTTCCCTGCCTGTTTATGGAATATTTGGCTGCTATTTCTAGCATGTCAAGAGACTGACCTACCTGTTTCTGGATCAATATGAAGTATTTTACTGCTTGCATAAGTTGCCAGCCAAATCTTGTCATTGACATCAATTGTCATTCCATCTGGTATTCCGAATTTGTTTAGTTCCTTACCCTCAAAATCAACCACCGTTTGTTCTCTTGCTAAACCACAATGAAAATAGAATAAACAACAAATACAAGCTTATTGTTGAAATATCAGAGTTTCAATACAACAATATATGTATGTACGATGGTTGACTGAAAAGTTCATGGGCTGGTTATGAAGGAGTGATGCTATGGTTGTGAAATTTTTCATGCATTAATTTCAAACACTTATTTCAAACTTTGCATTGTTTCTTTCTAGAGACTATGTTGAAAAATAAACCTCATTTGGTCATTCCATGAGAGTATCTTGGTCAGCCTATGAACTTTTCAGTTGACCCTTGTACAAATCCGTAATTCCTGATGGTATTGTAAGTAACATATAGTGTGTTTGGGGTATTTTACATCTGGCAGAGCCCCACAGTGTGTTTGTGGCATTTCAAACATGGCAGAGCCTAACAATGTATG
>OZ024749.1:27299871-27302371 GCA_964016885.1 Eledone cirrhosa | reverse complement strand
ATATATATATATATATATATATATATATATATGTATATATATATATATGTATATATATGTATATATATATATATGTATATATATGTATCGCTGTCAACATTATAATTGTCTTTATTTCCTTTTTTTTATGTTTTTATTATTATATATATTTTTTCTTATATTTATTTGTGTGTGTATGTAGAGGTGTGTATATATTTCTATTTTTGTGCATGCGTATGTATGCATGTATATGTGTGTATGTATGTGTATGTATGTACGTGCGTATATACGTATGATTGTGTGTATGTATGTATGTATGTATATGTATGTGTGTATGGCTATGTATGTGTATGTGTATGTATATATATATATATATGTGTGTGTGGTTGTATATATGTATGTGTATGTATGGATATGTTGATATTTATGTGTGTATGTATGTATGTGTATATGTATTTGTATGTATATATATACACATATATATGTGTGTGTGTGTGTGTGTATATGTGTGTGTGTATGTATGTGTGTATGTATTTTATTTTTAATTTCATTCGCACCGTTTCCTCCCACCCCTTTTCGCTATATGCCTCTCCACCACTCCCCTACACACCCTTTGAACTCTCTTCCCACACACTTTTCACCTGAAGAAGGGCTTATGCCCGAAACGTCGTTCCCCACCACCATCCCACTCTCAAGAGCGTGAAATTAATAAACATTCGTTGTACTGCCTCTCTGTTTTGTTCCTGTTCAAATTTTCCATTATATATATATATATATATATATATATGTATGTATATAATTGTGTGTGCGTGTGTGTGTTTTTATTTTATTTTTCCTTTCCTTCTTCCTTTTCCAGCCTCACTTTCATATAGATTGCATTTTTGTTTTTAAAATCCAACGTCAATAAATATGCCAGGATTTTTTCATTCTGATGATTGAAAGCAAAATTTTTTTGCTTTTAAGAAACCACTGGTAAATGAAATAATTGCCTTATGTTGTTTATTACATAACTATATATATATATATATATATATAGGAACGAGTAGGACCCCGACGGCTGAGCTCAAGCTGTTTCGACAGCTAATTCTCTCTCTCTATATATATATGTATAGTTAAAAGAATAGAGGTGTATATATTATTATTATATATATATATTATTATTACTATATATATATATATATATATCTGAGATTCCACCGTCCAATATACAAACCCAATGTCATCTCTCCTGTCCATCCGTTTGACGCTATGGATTTCCACAATGCAAACTGGGAAGCGATCAGTCATGATCTTGCACATGTCGACTGGTCCTTCACGCACACTCATACACCCACTAACATCAAAAATTCCTGGCAGACATTTGTGGACACTGTTACAAACATATGTGCTAAACACACCCCATTAAGAACTATAAACAAATCTAAGAGCAGAATCCCTAGAAATAGAAAAACGCTCATCAGAAAAATTAAGAGAACGAACAAAAAAATCAACAAGCTGAAATACTGTCAGCAGCAACACATCAACTTGACTGCCATTTCATCACTAGAGATTAAAAAACATAACCTCCAAAACAACATAATGTCCCTCATCAACAATCAGAGAAGAGCTGAAGAGGCCTGGGCCATTGAAAAGATCAAACTCAATCCCAAAGTGTTCTTTTCATTTGCAAAAAAACACAAAATCACTGGCTCTACTGTTGGCCCTCTAATTGATGAAAATGGCACTCTTCAAGACAATGCTAAAACCATGGGTGAGATACTGCAGAAACAATACTGCTCTGTTTTCAGCAATCCTGATATGGCCGATCTGGGCTGTATCGGCGATGTTACTCCCCATTACACCTTATCGGACATAACGTTTGGCGCCCCTGATGTCTTGGCGGCAATAAAGGAAATCAAGCATAATTCAGCAGTAGGTCCCGATAGGTTCCCTGCTTGTGTCTTGAAGGCGTGTCAACACCAACTTGCATCTCCTCTTGCCAATCTGTGGCGGAACTCACTGGATGCTGGATATGTGCCAGAAAACCTATCCCAGTCTGTTGTCCCAGTTTTCAAAAAGGGAAACAAATCCCTTGCCGTGAATTACCGTCCAATCTCACTCACCTCTCATATCATTAAGGTATTTGAGCGAGTGGTGAGATCGCGAATGACCCACTTCCTTGAGAGTAACAATATGCTGAACTCCAACCAGCATGGATTCCGTAATGGAAGGGATTGCCTGACGCAGCTACTGCATCACTTTGATGACATTTTGAGAGCCTTGGGAGAGGGTTCCAACACTGATGTTATCTACCTTGATTTCAGCAAGGCCTTTGACAGGGTTGATCATAACATTCTACTGCGAAAGCTGTCCAATATTGGTGTCACTGGAAAGCTGTTGCAGTGGATCAAGAGCTTCCTGTCAAACAGAACCCAACATGTTGTAGTTGAGGGAGTCAAATCAAGCCCAGCCAAAGTCAGTAGTGGGGTCCCACAAGGCACTGTGTTGGGCCCACTTCTCTTCATCATCTATATTAATGACA
>OZ024749.1:27239871-27294871 GCA_964016885.1 Eledone cirrhosa | reverse complement strand
CCAACTTTTACGCTAAACTCTTCACTATATTCGTTGTTAATTCTAACCTTACTGACTGTTTCTTTATACATGGCTTGTATAGCTCTCACAAGCCATTCGTCAACACCTAGTTTTCTAAGAGACCACCAGATAATGGAACGGGGGACTCTGTCGAAGGCTTTCTCCAAGTCGACGAAAGCTAAGTATAGGGGTTTACTTTTAGCTAGGTACTTTTCCTGTAGTTGTCGTACAATGAAAAGAGCGTCTGTGGTACTTTTGCCTGACACAAACCCGAACTGCATTTCATCTAGATCAATTCTCTCTCTGATTAGTTGCGCTATTACTTTTTCCGTGACCTTCATGACCTGGTCGATTAATTTAATGCCTCTATAGTTACTCCTATCTAGGGCATCTCCTTTTCCCTTATAGCAGTTAACGATGATGCTGCTATGCCAGTCCTTCGGAACAACCCCATTCTGTACGACTTGGTTAACTATCCGGGTGACCATGGTGTGTCCCACCGAACCAGATGCCTTCAGCATCTCAGCAACTATTTCCGAAGGACCAGCCGCCTTACCCGTCTTCATATCTTTGATTGCCTTGCTTATTGTACTACCCTGGACTAACACTGCTGGTCCCTCTATTGGGTCGATGTGGGGGAGACTGTCTTTCTCCCATTTGTTCTCCTCATTTAGAAGCCTTTCGTAGTGACACTATATATATACATATATATACATATATACACATATATACATATACATATATATACATATACATATATATACATATACATATATATACATATACATATATATACATATGCATACATATATATATACCAAGCACCCACGTGAAGCGCCAACCCAGAAACCCTTCCCTACGAGTGTCGACAAATGCCCAAAACTCCGAGTTGGTACCATCAATGTAGGCTCAATGAAAGGAAGAGCAGGAGAAATCGTAGAAATGCTAGAGCGAAAGGAAGTTGATGTATGCTGTGTGCAAGAGACTAGATAGAGAGGAGAGTCTGCCAGAGTCCTCATAGGAAAAAGTCGGTGCTACAAATTTTTCTGGGTGGGAAATGACGATGGGATGGGTGGTGTAGGTATACTACTAGCTGACAAGTGGGTAGATAAAGTAATCTCAGTGTACAAGGTAAATGCAAGAATCATTAAACTCAGACTAGTCCTGAATAAAACAATTACCACAATAATATCAGCTTACGCACCCCAATCGGGGCTGTCAGACGAACTTAAGGATAGGTTTTACGAGTCCCTAATGCACACTACTGCTCTAACAGACGACAATGACTTCCTAATCATCGCAGGAGAGTTTAACGGACACGTAGGTAAACACTGCGATGGCTTCAATAGAGTACATGGAGGCCATGGGGTTGGCACAAGGAATGAGGAAGGATTCAGACTTCTAGAATTCTGCGACGCCAATGACATGTCGATATGTAACACAAACTTTAAAAAAACCCGACAACCACCTGATCACCTATAGATCAGGGGAGCACTCTAGTCAGTTAGATTTTATTCTCATCAGAGGACGTGACAGATGGACGGTCGTAAACACAAAAGCCTTCCCTAGTGAGGAATGTACATCCCAACATAGCTTAGTTGTCAGCGACCTCACGGTCAGAACTAGACGAACCCGGAAACAGAGGCCAACCTGGAGAAGAAAGATCTGGAAGCTGAAAGTCCCCTCAACCAGTAACAGATTTAAAGATATTTTACTCAACGCCTATGACAGTAAAGAAGAACAGATAGAGACATTTAACGTAGAAGAGAACTGGGAGTTCCTAAAAAATAACTTACTAGAGGCGACGGATGAGGTTTGTGGCTGGAGTAAGACCTCAAGCAGGAGGAGAGTGACTTGGTGGTGGAACAATAAGGTAGATGAAGCAGTCAAGGCCAAGAGACAGGCATGGAAAGAATGGAAGAACGGGGGGAGCAGGGTACATTACATAGAGACCAAGAGGGAAGCTGGGCGACAAGTATACTTAGCTAGGAGGGAAGCAGAGGATAGAAAATTCAAGCATGTTTTGCAATGTGAGGACCAGAAACAGGAGGTATTCAAGATTGCGAGGCAGTGTGTCAGAGATAGTTGTGATGTCATTGGAGAGAAGTGTATCCGGAATGATAAAGGTGAGCTTGCCCTCACAAGTGCTGAGAAGAAAGATGCATGGAAGAGTCATTATGATAGATTACTAAATGAGGAGAATGCATGGGAAGAAGAGACCCTACCCCAAGTAGACCCTATAGAGGGACCAGCAGTACAAGTCAGCAGCAGCGTAGTAAGTAAGGCAATCAAAGATATGAAGATGGGGAAGGCAACTGGTCCATCGGGTATAGCTGCCGAGATGCTGAAGGCATCTGGGTCTGTAGGTCACACTATAACCACACATATCGTTAACCAGGTAATACTAGAAGGTGCCATACCAAAAGATTGGTGCAGTAGCATCATTGTCAACTGCTACAAAGGTAAAGGCGATGCACTAGATAGAGGAAACTATAGAGGTATAAAGTTGATGGACCAGGTCATGAAAGTAACAGAAAGAGTTATAGCACAGCTGATTAGGGACCGGGTGAAAATAGACGAGATGCAATTTGGGTTTGTGCCAGGAAGAGGCACCACTGATGCCCTCTTCCTTGTGAGGCAATTACAGGAAAAGTACCTAGCTAAAAGTAAGCCACTCTACTTGGCACTTGTCGACCTTGAGAAAGCCTTTGACAGAGTTCCACGTGCTGTAATCTGGTGGGCTCCTGGAAAACTAAGAGTAGATGAATGGCTTGTGAAAGCGGTACAAGCCATGTATAGGGGAGCAGTCAGCAAAGTTAGGATTAGCAATGAGTATAGCGAGGAATTTAGCGTACAGGTTGGGGTCCACCAGGGCTCTGTTCTTAGCCCTCTTCTGTTCATCATAGTCCTGCAGGCAATAATGGAGGAGTTTAAGACCGGATGCCCATGGGAACTCCTGTATGCTGATGACCTCGCACTCATAGCTGAATCTATGGTAGAACTAGAGAATAAATTCCAAACTTGGAAGCAGGGACTAGAAAGAAAGGGTCTCAAAGTCAACATGACAAAGACTAAGGTCCTTGTAAGTAGACGAGAAAACAGAACCCAGATCCCCTCAGGGAAATGGCCTTGCTCAGTATGTAGGAAAGGTGTAGGTAGGAACTCCATTCTCTGCCCCAAATGCAAACAATGGGTACACAAGAGATGTAGCGGGATCTCAGGAAGCTTAATTAAGAATGTAGGATTCACATGCAGCAGCTGTGCTGAGACAGCAAGCAGCAAACAGCCACAGGAAACAAGTACCACCAATCTCTGGGAGGGCCCTGTAGAAACAGTAGACAGCTTCTGCTACCTAGGTGACTGAATTAGCAGTGGAGGTGGGTGTTCAGAAAGTACAATAACTAGGGTAAGAACGGGATGGAAGAAGTTTAGGGAACTACTACCACTTCTAGCTGCAAAAGGCTTCTTCCTCAGAATGAAAGGCAGACTGTATGATGCGTGTATCCGAACAGCGATGTTGAATGGTAGTGAGACCTGGGCGCTGAAGGTGGAAGACTTACGTAGATTAGAGAGAAACGAAGCCTGCATGCTCCGATGGATGTGTAACAGTAATATACGTGAACGACAAAGCATAAATGAATTGAGAGAGAGACTGAGCATAAGAGGAATCAAATGCTGTGTGCAGGAGAGGCGGTTGCGCTGGTATGGACATGTGATGCGTATGAAGGATGACAGCTGCATAAAAAGGTGCAGAGCACTAGAAGTTGATGGAAACCGCGGTGTGGAGAGACCCAAGATGACCTGGGATGAGGTGATAAAAGCCGACCTTACCCAATTACACCTCTCAAAGACAATGATACACGACCGTGACTTCTGGCGTCACGCAGTAATACAGAGTACCCGACCTCCCATGGGTACAAGCTGAAGCATATAGACAATATGCCCCCACACCCCCCACCGCAAGGTGGTCGTGGAGGTGCCACGGCAAAAAAGCACCCAGCCCACACTGTAAAGTGGACGTGTAGGCGCCACGAAAAAGCACCCAGCACTCACTGTAAATGAGGTTGGTGTTAGGAAGGGCATCCAGCTGTAGAAATCGAGCCAAATCAGTTCCTGTATGAGCAAGGCATGGTCAGCCGACCAGACACTGCCCACAACAGGACAACCCGTCTAACCCATGCTAGCGTGGAAGAACGGACGTAAAACGGTGATGATGATGATGATGATGATACACACTGTATTTATATACACTATATATATATATATATATATATATATATATATATATATATAGTGAAGGCGCATGGCCTAGTGGTTAGAGCAATGGACTTGCAATCGGAAGGTTGTGAGTTCGATTCTCGGATCGGATGATGCGTTATGTCCTTGAGCAAGACACTTTATTTCACGTTGCTCCAATTTACTCAGCTGTAGAAATGAGTTGCGACGTCACTGGTGCCAAGCTGTATTGGCCATTGCCTTTCCCTTGGACCTCATCGGTGGCGTGGAGAGGGGAGACTTGTATGCATGGGCGACTATTGGTCTTCCACAAACAACCTTGCCTGGACTTGTGCTTCAGAGGAAAACTTTCTAGGTGCAAATCCCATGGTCATTCGTGACCGAAGGGGGTCTTTACCCTACCCTTTTTTATATATATAATTACAGGGTATCCCCCCAAATGTATACTCACTTTGATACAGGCAATATTTATTAGAATGCTGTTGAAGTGTGTAACCATTTTTGGGGGACACCATCATCATGCCCTTTCCTCATTAACTAAACATTAAAAAGAAGAACAATGAACTACAAACCTGCCCAGAGTCTGCCATGGCTGTCACATTTACCATCGTTGAATCTATTGTCTTGATCTGACTCTACCGTAGTGAACGGTTTCACCTGTTCACTCTCCCAGTCAAAATCAGCGAGACTTGTGCCATTGGAGATGATATAACCACCAGATTGCCGTGGAACTATGAAGCTGACAGGCCCAGCTGGAGAATTACATACGCACATGTACATAAGTCAGAAAAATATAAAACATTTTGATGTATTAGACATTGATATTATACAATATGATAATAAACTAATAATTGTTTCTGTTTTTGGCATAAGGCCAGCAATTATTCCAGTGTATTACTGGTACTTTATTTTATCGACCCTGTAAGGATGAAAGGTAAAATTAATAATTGTTTCTACTTTAGGCACAAGGCCAGCAATTACCCAGTACATTACTGGTACTTTATTTTATCGACCCCGTAAGGATGAAAGGCAAAGTTAACCTTGGCGGGATTTGAACTCAGACTGTAAAGGGATGTAACTATGCTAGAAAGCATGGCGTCCAACCCTCTACCGATACTGCCAATTCACCGGTGTGATAAGATACGGATATAATTTGTTAAAATATAAAGATTTTCATAATGTATATATGGTTGTTAATAGCACACACACATATATACATACATATATATATATATACATACATATAAATACACATTTATACCTATATATATATATATATATATATATATATATATAAAATAAAATAACCAGATATCATTTACATATATATATTACACATACATAAATACATACCAACATTAAACTTGCTATGTTTATTGTCTACACTGTTCCATTTATGTATACTGCCAGCAGTGTCAATGTCTACAAACAACAAGGTTTTGGTATCTTCAACCCAGTGAGGTCCTTCACCAACTTGCTCACAGACATTCTTCAAGACAACAGATACAGACATTTTGTTGCTGAAGAAATGAAAGCAAATTTATAATCAACAAACAAACAAAGCAACAATGTAAGAAAGTGAGCAAGGGAGGGTAGCTAGATTTTGAACCTTCTAGTTCTCCTAAGAACAAACAATAAATGATAATAAGTATATATATATATTTTGCTATTGCACCAGCTGCACTCAAGACACTAAAATGAAACTGTGTACAGTTCGGAGCCTATTTTGTGTTCCCACACAAATCTATTTATATTCTATGTAACATATGTGTCACTCTGATATGCAAATTTGTATTTGCAACATACAATTTTAGTAAAATCATTGAATGAGTGGAAATCGGCGATCCTAAGTGATATCTAATTGTCTGGCTCATTACCATTATTGTTATATATATATATATATTTATACAGTCTCCTTTTCAACAAGGAAGATGAAAAAAACTTACCTCAACACTTAATTCAACATTTTTAATTTTTAGCTTTTAATTCTTATTAATTCTTTTTAATTGTAATATTCAATATTTGACAAGATGAATTTTGTTAATACATTGAAATCGGTAATACTTTATATACATTATAAAACTCTTTTTAAAAAGAATTGTCCCTCTCATTTTTTCAATATCACTTTGACGAATCAAAGAAAGAAAAAAAAAAGAAAAACAGACCCTAAAATATATTTTCCATTCTATTTCCAACTTCACCTTTTCTCTATATTTATACATATATACATATTTACATAAGAGGTATCAAATGTGTGCTGTAGAGATTGTGTTGGTATGGACATGTGATGCATATGAAGGACTACAGCTGTATAAAAAAGTTCAGAGAGATCAAAATTGATGGAAGCTACGGAGTGGGTAGATCCAGAAAAACCTGTGATAAAAGGGTGATAAAAAATGACCTTGCTCGCTTACACATCTCTCAGAAAATGTCACTGGATCGAGATCTTTACAAACTTAAATCTACAATCAATAGGCACCTCTTAACCCAATGTTTTTAAGGCTCCTACGAAGTTACGGTATTTACTTTAACCTTCTTTGTTTTTCATTAACAATGTTTTATTAAAGAGCTATAAATCGAATATCTTAGCGTTTCTTAGTCTGCTTTTATATATTTATTTTGTTGAAGATATTTTTAGTTGGTAGAGTGACCAAGTAAAGACTTGGTATCGTTATATCATAAGTTTTTAAGCCAATTCGTATAATAGTCAAGGGGAAAGAAATCGTTTATATCCTCTCCTGAATAGATCAAGATTTATTTCCCTTAAGCTATAAACTTGATTTGACCATTTCTGTAGTTGTATGGTCCCGCGGCCACGGTCTGTAAATGCGTTATTCTGCCAAATTTGCAGTCCCCGTCGGAACAAGGTATGGCGTGGCCAACTCTGGCCAGACTTGTCTCCAAACGTGGACAACCCGTCTAATTCATGCAAGCATAGAAAAATGGACGCTAAACGGTATTGATTATGGTGATAACAGAGAGAGAGAGAGAGAGAGAGAGAGAAATGAAGAGACAGGTGTTGAAGTGCGGACGAGAGCCGAGTGGAGTCCTAGGTGAAGAAGTGAAGGAACTACGTACCTGGAGGTCGCGGAGATTACGGGCGCTCTTAAACATGGTGATAGGTGGGTTTGGAAAAGATTGAGAAGTAACGGGTCAGAAGTGAGAGTTGCAGAATAGAGAATATGTCGACATATATATATCTAGACACACACACATATATAAACATATATATAGTAAAAGAGTGAAGAATAACATGGTCAACGGTACAAAAAGGGTTTTATTTACAGTATTAACAATTGTTTCATTGATTAGGTTGTCTAAAAATTGCTAATCACTTGAAGTTGTGTCAATCAATTTTAAATACAATGTATGCTTAATCAAATCATCGGAAAAACTGATTAAAATTATACACGGCGTTTGTAATATACTAGGAAAATTCAAATCCTATGTTACAAACGCCGTGTATAATTTTAACCAGTTTCTTGATTAAGCATACATTGTATTTAAAATTGAGTGACACAACTTCAAGTAATTAACAATTTTTAGACAACTTAATCAATGAAATAATTGTTAATACTGTAAATAAAACCCTTTTTGTACTGTTGACCATCTTATTCTTCAGTCTTTCACTATTATTACTCCAAGATTAACCTGCATAGGAATTCCCGCGAACTATCCACAATACGGTATATTCACAATCTCTAACTGGATTACCTATAACGATAATTTGTTATCCCATATATATATATATATATATATATCCAGGGAGTGTAACGCGGAGTTACTGTAGGTTCACACGGGAGAGCACTTGATGTTTAGGTTCATGTTTATTGGCTGGTGACGCGCGTTTCGCTATCGATCAGCGCAAGGTTCGATCTGTATCGATCTGGAATCAAAAGCTTGACAGACCTCTGCTGTTGTAATGACATCCTCTGGATATATATGTACACACACACATATATATATACATACATATACACATATATATATACACACACACACACATATATATACAATAAATGTAATCTGAGTTTTTCGAATATTGATAACAATATTCGATTCGTTTGCAATCATAAAAACAGCCTCTTTAAAGTCATGTCAGTAGAATGACTCCGTATTTATTGCTCTTGTATTGGCATCTAAATAGAACTTCAAACACTGTTTCTGGGTGTTAACCTTCATCAGTATAGTATACTGCTTACCTGCTAACTGTCAGAGCTAGTGAAAATATATGATATTTTCTAAAATATCCAATCATTGATCGGCCTGATTTACATATTAGCAGACTGCCTGATCAGTCAGATCTGCATATTAGCAGACCCACTGATCAGCCAGATTTGCATGTCAGTAGATAAGCCAGCCAGTCAGTTTTATGTATACGAGTGATTAATGGCCGCATTTGCCATATTCGTATTGAGCTCATTAAATTACAGGGATAAACGCGAGTCCTTAACTCTGTTGTTTCATTTGATACACACACACACACACACACATATATACCCAGGAGGGTGGAGAGGGAAACGGGAAGTGTTGTCCACCCACTCTGTACATTTGCTAAAATGTGGGTGAAATTTGTGAGAAGGACCCGTGGGAATCGGCCTACTCTGACAATGCATCCGTAGGCTGGCTGATTTGAAGAGGAAAGGTGCACTCTCTCCATGTGCTCGTGGAGCTTCGAGTGGTTCAGGATTGGTGGGATTTCTGAATCGCCCCCTGGATGGTCCTCATTCCCCATTGGTCCTATACGAGCGAGACACTGTCATCCGACCCAACTTGCTTCAAGTGGGACACACCTGTCTAAACCATACTAGCGTCTATAATTGATGTTAAACAATGATGATGCTATACATACATGAATGTAGTCTGACACACCATATAATAAAATACCTTATTCATGGGCAGAACACACCACCTGGAATAGAACTTACAATCTTATGATCGTGAGTCGAACACCCTAACTACTAAACCACGCACTTTCCAAGCTAGTATTTAAGGGGGGCATGAACGGAAAATATATGGAGCAAATGGTAAATGTAAAAAGCGAAATAGTTAGATGCGAAACGACCTAACTGTGGTACGTATATCATTGCTGTTTCTCCCAGGTTAACCCGTATAGAGATAAAACAAATTAAGGATGTTCCAGTCGTGACCACACCGGCTATTTTCTTCTTAAAATACATAAGATACTATTCCATAATATGTGCGTCAATGTTAAAAAAAAAAAAATAAAACTTTGGCTTTCTTAAATTACCGAAACGAATAAATTCCGTTTGTTATTATAACGAACACGTATTTATAAATCTAAAAAGAACAAAAATGAAATTAGGAGGTGGGTTTTATAACGTCCAGTTCGCATTTGTAATGAAATGTTCATCCTTGCAAACAAAATATACTTAACGCTTCGTGTATAGGTAAAAATAATAACATTTTAAAAGCATGTGATTTACGAAACAACAACAGCGACATTATGCGATAATATGCCTCACACTACATTATCCAGTTTGCTTCTCATTCAGCTGCTATTTCTAGCAAGTTGAGATACTGTATAGACCAGGCATGTTAAACTGAGGGTTCCCCGAGGGCCACATTGGTCACATATGTATTGTTTGAGGGCCACACACGACAGCTAATTACGCATATTACAACAAATTTTTTAAATTTTATATTACGAAGATAAAACATGCTCGCGCTGTAAAAACCTTTGTGCAAGTGTGCTTGTAAAGAGCGCATGCTGTCCGCTGGTCGCATGTTTGACATGCCTGGTATAGACAGAGCTCTTCGCCTTCCCCCGCCCCATTTGAAGGATGTAGAGAGTATTTCTAGCAAGTTGAGATACTGCAAAGACAGCTCTTCATCTCTATCAACCCATTCGAAGGAGATAGAGTGTGATTTGAGAGAGGAGATTTGGCTGCTATTTTTTGCAATCGAGGCTCCCTATTGTGTGACTTAGGGGAAATTTGAGGAAGATTTGGCTGCTATCTCTAACACATCTAAGCAGTACATAAAGGTTTTCTATAGAGTAACATAAGGTGTGATCTGAGAGAGATTTGGCTGCTATTTCTAACAAATCTAGGCACTACATAAAGGTTTTCTATAGAGTGTCGTAGGGTGTGATTTGAGGGAGATTTAGCTGCTATGTTTAACAAATCTAAGTACCACATATAGGAATAGTAGAAATAAAAGGGAGAAGGTGGGAAAGAAATAGGGCAGAAACAACATACCTTGAGTGTATATAAAATATATGCAATTATGTTTGTCGATACAAAGCCACTTTTTGAACTGTTTGTTGACTTTTTCACATTTAAATGGTAGTGGTAGTAGTAGTGGTGGTGGTAGAACTAAAAATAGCAGTAGTAGTGGCGGTAATGCTGGTAATAGTGGTGATAACAGCTAACACCAGCAGCTGTAGTAATAGTAGTAGTAGTGTTAGTAGTAATAGTAGTAGTGATGTTAGTAGTAGTAATAGTAGTGGTGTTAGTAGTAATAGTAGTAGTAGTGGTGCTAGTAGTAATAGTAGTAGTAGTGATTTTAGTAGTAGTAGTGGTGTTACTAGTAATAGTCGTAGTAGTGTTAATAGTATTTGAAATAGTCATGATTCTAGTAGAGGTGGTAGTAGTAAGAGTGTTGGTGGTTTTTCAAATTCCCCTCAGAAAGAAGGGTGAGAAGGGTGGAGAGGGAAGTACATTTGCTAAAATGTGGGTGAAAGGCCATGGGAATGGGCCTACTCTGACAATGCACCAGTAGTCTGGCTGATTTGAAAAGGAGAGGGGCACCCTTCCCAGATGCTGTTGGACATTCTAGTGGTTCAGGTTTATTGGGATTCCTGAGTCACCCCATCATAGCCCCCCCCCCCTATATTTAAATATAATACAAAGAAGAACTCTTCAGTTGTGTCAATAGCTTAACAACTTATAATAATAATAATAATGAAATTATTGTGTAAAGTACTCAGGTGTACCACAACTCGTCAATATAGTACATAGAATAATACACAAATGTCAGGGAAGTACATGTGTGTATGTGTTAGCTGTAGTGTTGGCGGATCTCGGGAAGCATGGAGGCTTTAAAGGATGCAGTGTCTCGACAGCTAACAACTGATGCAGGTAGTTTGTTCCATGCTTCAGCAACTCTGAGCGTGAAAAAATGTTTCCGAAAGCCATGGGAACTGTGCTGTTTTCTTACTTTGTGGGCATGTCCACGTGTGTTAGACTCATGGAAATCGAAAAGGCACTCAGCGTTGTTGTTGGCAACATGGTTAACAATTTTGTGGGTGTTTACCAAATCAGTCGCCAGGCGTCGGAGCTTCAATGAATCCATGCCCAGGGAAGCAAGGCGCTTAGAGTATGGTAGATGCCTGATGGAGGGTATTCGCTTGGTTGCACGTCTCTGAACAGTTTCCAGGCGGTCAATGTCCTGAGCAAGATAGGGGTTCCAGACTGGTGATGCAAATTCTAAGTGTGGTCGCACCATAGCCATGTACAGCCTTAAATAGATATCTGGAGAGCGGCTGACAAAGGCTATAGTATTGTAGATCTATCTGCTATACAGACCCAGTTACATGCTGTTAAGTGGTTGATGATAGGAAGTCCAGCCATAGAAAGCTTGCCAAACAAAGGGATGGGAAGACCCTTCAGTTTGTGTCAAAGAGACGTCAATCTCTTTAGAGCTGGTGCTGCAATAAAATGCACTCAGTAGAGCATGAGACCATATATAAGCAAGATGCAGGCTCCCAACCTGTCTGGAGGGGTCAATAGCCTCCAACGCAGTACTGATTTAATTTGTGAACACCCATCCAACCCTTGTTAGAAGGGAAAGCAGACGTTATATGAAGATGATGAAGGTGATGATATGTTAACCTGATTATCACATTATCATAAAATATAAAGTTTGGCCAAGATAAATTCTTCTGTGTTTTTATCTGTTTGTGAAGAGAGCTAAAGTAATCAACCACATGAGATAACAGACCTAAAAGGTTTAACTATCTCTCAAGTGCAGATCAGATTGGACTGCAATTAGCAACAGATAATGTTACTTCTCGTGACTGCTCACAATTTTACACTGATGCCATTTGAGCAGCTGGTGATGTTTGTTTATAATACAAGGCTCAAATATCTATATATCTTACCCATATATCTATATATCTACCCCATTTATATATATAGATTACCAATATATCTATATATCTACCCCATATATATATATGTATGTATATATATATATATCTATATATCTTACCCATATATCTATATATCTACCCCATTTATATATATAGATTACCAATATATCTATATATCTACCCCATATATATATATATATATATATATATATCTTATCCATATATCTATATCTATGTATATCATCATCATCATCATTTCATTTTACGTCCGCTTTTCCCTGCTTGCAAGGGTGGGACGGGAACTGATTCTGGCTTGATTTCTACAGCTGGATGCCCTTCCTAACACCAACCTGCTTTTTTGCTGTGGCACTTCCAGTGAGTAAACTGGAGCAATGTGAAATAAAGTGTCCTGCTCAAGGAAACAACACATCACCCGGTCTGAGAATTGAACTCACAACCTTTCGATGCAAGGCCAATGCTCTAACCACTAAGCTATGTGCCTCCATATATATATATATTAAAATAACATATATATATATATATATTAAAATAACAGATTAAAGTTTAAGCAAAGAATCGCTGCTTTCACCCTTAACAGGATCTTCTGAAACTAAAAAAATCAATCTGTGAACGCAGTAGTAAATATTTTGAAAAACGTTACACACTATATATATATACACACACTATATATACATATACACACATATAGCGTCAGAATGTCGTAATGCAGACAGCCAGACATACAGACAGATATTATAAGGGCGTAACGTTATATAATATAATATAATGAAATTATTGTGTAAAGTGCTCAGGTGCACTACAACTCGTCAAAGGTGTATGTATAGTACATAGAATAATACACAAATGTCAGGAAAGTGAATAGTGTATGAGTCATGGTATACATGTGTGTATGTGTATGGAGGGGGAACATTAACTGTAGTGTTGGCGGATCTCGGGAAGCATGGAGGCCTTAAAGGATGCAGTGTCTCGACAGCTAACAACTGATGCAGGTAGTTTGTTCCATGCTTCAGCAACTCTGAGCGTGAAAAAATGTTTCCGAAAGTCATGGGAACTGTGCTGTTTTCTGACTTTGTGGGCATGTCCACGTGTGTTATACACATGGGAATCAAAAAGGTACTCAGGGTTGTTGTTGGCAAGATGGTTAACAATTTTGTGGGTGTTTACAAAGTCAGTTGCCAGGCATCGGAGCTTCAATGTATCCATGCCCAGGGAAGCAAGGCGCTCAGAGTTTGGAGGGTATTCACTTGGTTGCACGTCTCTGAACAGTTTCCAGGCGGTCAATGTTCTGAGCAAGAATATTAGTATTTTGTTAGAGATGCCTACTGACTGTAGTAGGTTTTACTTTGTATTTAGGTAAGGCGGGTCTTCTCTGTTACTGAGTACCGCCAAAGGTCTCGGTCCAGTGACATTGTCTTGGAGAGGTGTAAGTGTGTGAGGTCGGAATTTATCAGCTCGTCCCAGGTTTTTCTGGGTCTGCCTACTCCGTGGTTACCATCTATCTTTATTGCCCTGCACTTTGTTATACAGCTGTCGTCTTTCATGCGCATCACGTGACCATACCAACGTAGCCTTCTCTCGAGTAAACAACATCTGATCCCTCTTATTTCTAATTTTTTCCTTAGTTCGTTTATGCTTTGCCATTCATGTATATTACTATTACACATCCAGCGGAGCATGCAAGCTTTGTTCCTCTCTAGTCTGCGTATATCCTCTGCACACAATACCCAGGTCTCACTGCCATGCAACATTGCTGTTCGTATGCAGGCATCATACAACCTGCCTTTCATTTTTAGGGAGAACCCTTTAGCGGCTAATAGTGGTATAAGCTCTCTGAACTTTTTCCATCCAGTTCTGACTCTAGCTACTGTACTTTCAGAGCACCATCCCCCACTGCTGATTTTGTCCCCCAGGTAACGGAAGCTGTCCACTATTTCTATAGAACCCTCTGCGCAATTGAAAGAGCTAGTATTTTGTGGGCACTTGCTGCTACTTATTGCACCAGAGCACCGGCCACATGTAAAATCTGTGTTCTTACTTAGCTTATCTGTGATCCCACTACATCTTTTATGCACCCATACTTTGCATTTGGGACATAAAATGGAGTTTCTACCTACGCCTTTCCTACACACTGAGCATGGCCATTTCCCGGAAGGGACCGGCGCCTTATTTTCTTTCCTACAAACTAGAACTTTAGTCTTAGCCAGGTTAATTTTAAGACCTTTTGATTCGAGGCCGTGCTTCCATGTTTGGAATTTCTTCTCTAGCTCGGCCATTGATTCAGCTATGAGCGTTAGATCATCTGCGTATAGGAGTTCCCATGGGCAGCCGGTCTTGAACTCCTCTGTTATAGCCTGAAGGGCAATAATAAATAGTAGGGGGTTAAGAACAGAGCCCTGATGGACACCAACTTTTACGCTAAACTCTTCACTATATTCGTTGTTAATTCTAACCTTGCTCACTGTTTCTTTATACATGGCTTGTATAGCTCTCACAAGCCATTCGTCAACACCTAGTTTTCTAAGAGCCCACCAGATAATGGAACGGGGGACTCTGTCGAAGGCTTTCTCCAAGTCGACAAAAGTATAGGGGTTTACTTTTAGCTAGGTACTTCTCCTGTAGTTGTCGTACAATGGAAAGAGCGTCTGTGGTACTTTTGCCTGACACAAACCCGAACTGCATTTCATCTAGATCAATTCTCTCTCTGATTAGTTGCGCTATTACTTTTTCCGTGACCTTCATGACCTGGTCGATTAATTTAATGCCTCTATAGTTACTCCTATCTAAGGTGTCTCCTTTACCCTTGTAACAGTTAATGATGATGCTGCTACGCCAGTCCTTCGGAACAACCCCATTCTGTATGACTTGGTTTACTCTCCGGGTGACCATGGTGTGTCCCACCGTACCAGAGGCTTTCAGCATCTCAGCAACTATTTCCGAAGGCCCAGCCGCCTTACCCTTCTTCATATCTTTGATTGCCTTACTTATTATACTACCTTCGACTAACACTGCTGGTCCCTCTATTGGGTCGATGTGGGGGAGACTGTCTTTCTCCCATTTATTCTCCTCATTTAGGGGAAGCTTTGGAGAGGAGCAATTATAGGGGTATAAAACTGATAGATCAGGTTATGAAAGTGGCAGAAAGGATTTTAGCACAACTAATTAGAGAAAGGGTCAAACTAGATGAGATGCAGTTTGGTTTTGTGCCTGGGAAGAGTACAACAGATGCCCTCTTCTCGGTGAGACAATTGCAAGAGAGGTTCTTAGAGAAGAATAAGCCACTATATTTAGCCTTTGTTGACCTAGAGAAGGCCTTTGATAGGGTACCCCGATCTGTCATCTGGTGGTCCCTAAGGAAGCTAGGTGTTGAGGAATGGCTTGTGAGGACAATGCAAACTTTGTACAGAGGTACTCTCAGTAAAGTCAGGGTAGGAATGGAGTTTAGTGAGGAATTCCAGATACAAGTAGGAGTAAATCAGGGTTCGGTCCTCAGCCCGCTCTTGTTCATTATAGTCCTCCAAGCCATAACAGAGTAGTTTAAGACTGGCTGTCCATGGGAACTTCTCTACGCTGACGATCTGGTTCTTAAAGCAGAATTAGTAGAGGAGCTAGAGAATAAATTCTGGCTATGGAAACAGCAGTTGGAAGCAAGAGGACTGAGAGTGAATCTAGCTAAGACAAAAGTGTTGATGAGTAGAAAAGAGGACAAAACCCTGATTCCATCAGGGAAATGGCGATGTTCGATATGCAGAAAAGGAACTGGCATAAATTCTATAAAATGCACACAATGCAGATCCTGGGTACACAAGAGATGTAGCGGGATAGCAGGCAAACTAACAGGTAGGGAGAAATATGTATGCAGTAGATGTACAGGGAAATTAGACAGTAGAAGTCGCACTGATAGACACATTTTTCAAATGCAAGAGGGCGCTATAGAAGTGGTGGATAGCTTCCGGTACCTAGGAGATCAGATTAGCATGGGAGGAGGGTGTTCCGAGGCCATAGTATCTAGAATAAGGACGGGTTGGAAGAAGTTTAGGGAGCTGCTTCCTCTGTTGACGAAGAAGGGTTTCTCCCTGCGTACGAAAAGCCGGTTGTATGATGCCTGTGTGAGGAGCGCGATGCTGCATGGTAGTGAGACATGGGCAGCAACTGCAGAGGATATGCGACGGCTGGAGAGAAATGAGGCAAGCATGCTCCGTTGGATGTGCGTGAACGACCCAGCATAAATGTGTTGAGAGAGAAACTGTGTCTGAGAGGGATAGAATGTAGTGTACGGGAGAGGAGACTGAGGTGGTATGGACATGTGATGCGCATGGAGGATGACCGATGGGTGAAGAAGTGCCAGGAATTGCCAGTTGAAGGAAGACGTGGTAGAGGTAGACCACGAAAAACATGGGCGGAGGTGGTGAGAACAGACCTCAGATCATTGAAGCTCACGGTGGAGATGACGAGGGACCGTGACGAGTGGAGAGATGCTGTGCTGAATAAGACCCGTCCCACCCTTGCAAGCAGGGAAAAGCGGACGTAAAATGATGATGATGATGATTTAGTAGCCTTTCGTAGTGACACTTCCAAGCTACCTTCTTATCAGCGTCAGTGATGGCAAGTACGCCATCATCGTTAAGTACACACTTCTCCCCGACAATATTACGGTTTTCCTTGACACATTGCCTAGCAATCCTGAACACCTCACATTTTTGGTCCTCGCGTTGTAGAACATGCTTGAACTTTCTTTCCTCTGCTTCCCTTCTTGCGAAGTACACTTGTCTCCTAGCTTCCCTCCTGGCCACTTGATAGTCTTCTCTACTTCCCCCCATCCTGCCATGCTTTCCAAGCCTGCTTTTTGGCCTTGATTGACCCCTCCACCTTACTGTTCCACCACCATGTTACTCTCCTCCTGCCTACAGGCCTGCTCCAGCCACAGACTTCGTCTGCCGCCTGATATTTAAATATAATTGTTTCTACTTTTGGCACAAGGCCAGCAATTACCCAGTGTATTACTGGTACTTTATTTTATCGACCACGTAAGGATGAAAGGCAAAGTTAACCTTGGTGGGATTTGAACTCAGAATGGCAAGGGTCGTAACTCTATGCGTCAAAGCATGGCATCCGACCCTCTATCGATGCTGCCAATCCATTTAAATATAATACAAAGAACTTTTCAGTTGTGTCAATAGCTTAACAACTTCTATAGTATTGTAGATCTATCTGCTATACAGACCCAGTTACATGCTGTAAAATAGTTCAAGCATAAACTATCTATATATCTCACCCATATATATCTATATATCTACCCCATTTATATATATAGATTACCAATATATCTATATATATACCCCATATATATGTATGTATATATATATATATCTTACCCATATCTGTATATATCTTATCCATATATCTATATTACTTACCCATATATATATATATATATTGAAAAGCATTTAGAAATGCGCAACCGGTAAAAACTTAAAAACTTAAAACCACAACTGAATACTAACCCATACAATCACTAATACTCTTTTATTCCTAATTAAACCATTTTTCAACTGTGAACAATTTGTCAGCATTTTCTATTCCGTTTACCAATATATATATATATATATATATATATATATATATATATATATATATATATATATATATATATATATATATATATTACCAATATATCTATATATTTTACCTTTATATCTATATATATTACCAATATACCTCTATATCTACCCCACCTATCTATCTATCTATCTATCTATCTATCTATCTATCTATCTATCTATAACTGATTCTTTTTTTCAAATACCACTTTGGAAGAAGAATCAGGATGGAGAGAGAGGTGCTGTACCCCAGCAAGTTTTATGAAAGGTGGGTGAAAGTGGCGAGAATGGCCCGAGTGAATGGGCCTTCTCTCTATATCAGCCTGTAGGTTGAGGAAAAGGAGGAGGAGAGGAAAGGAGTACAAGCTCTTCGTACTCCTGGAGATGAGGGTTGCACATTTTTTTCGGGGGTCTGTGTTACCCATATAAACTGTCTCCCTCTATTGGGGAAAATCGACTAACTTTTAAATTCCATCTGTGATAACATTTTACACGTTTTTATTGTATGTAAACTTCCCTCTTTGTATTTGTCCCCTTCTTTTGTGCCCCTGTGGCTAATAAAGAAATATATCTATCTATCTATCTATCTATCTATCTATCTATTTTTACACGTTTTTATTGTATGTAAACTTCCCCCTTTGTATTTGTCCCCTTCTTTTGTGCCCCTGTGGCTAATAAAGAAATATATCTATCTATCTATCTATCTATCTATCTATCTATCTATCTATATATAGATAATCTAGCCGTCGTCTGTTCTACAGCGTAGATGTAATTCACTTCGCGTAGAAGTTTTGTTCAAATTTATTGCGGAAATTTTTTAAGTTCAATTTTAATTTTGATACTATTGTGTAGCTTGACCCCCCGTCTGAATTGTCAGGCGGTGGGTCAGCTCATCTTTACCCCTCCTAGGGGTGAAAAACCTGTTTTTAAAAATTTTGTGGCATAAAAAATTTCAATCGTCTGACAGAAATGTTAAACGAAGCTAACGAAAATAGTGGGGGGGGGGGGGGAGACAGCGGTAAGAGTTGTAAGCTCGCCCGCTTTAGTCCCCCCCTTCCTTCCCAACTAACGTCATAGAGAAGGAAGGAAAAAATAAAATAAAAACACGAATCTACGGAGAAAAATGACGAAAACACAAATCTGGACATGGATTCCAACAACGAAAAAAAAAAATTTGAAAAATTGCATGACAATGTTAATACCACAAACAAAGACACAACAAACACAAAAATAACATTTGAAAATAACAACATCATAACAGAAAGCAAAGCAGACGACAAAGTCAACACCAATAAGATTTCATTTGCACAAACAACAAAGAAATCTTTGACATATATACCTGAAAATATTTCAGATGTGGCACAAAGAATTGCATGTAGTTAGAAAAAGCTATCTCACTTACCGCTTTTCACAGGCGCCGCTAAATTCCACTGCAGGTACTCCTCTTCCACGTGCGTCCGACTGCTTAACACCGGGAGCTGCCCAAAACTCGCGTCCACACCGTGTGCTGGTCACCACTAGAGAGAGGCCCTCTGCTGGCCCTTCCGGTCGAGCATCCTTCCGGCCCAAAACCCCTTCCGGTCGAGGACTCCCCCCGCCTCCGGCCACCGCACGCCACACCATACCCACACGCCCCCCTGATCTCAAGGAACAATTTCCCCCTCGTCCCTCTGCATATGAAAGTCTGCTGTCCAGGTCGGTGGTCTACGACTTCGTTGCGATCTTCGTAGTATTGGGACAGAGCTATGGGTTTCCACCTCATCTTGGGTTTCCTCTTCCTCGGAGTCCGTCGACACAGTGATTCTTCTTACATCCAGGACATGACGTGGTACTCCGTCCACGGACACATTGTTCTTTGAATTTACGGCCGTCACCGTTCCCCTTCCCCATTGAGATGTGCAACGTGCATCTGGGGGCTTAACCCAGACTTCTTCGCCCACCTGCACGAATGCACTCTCTCTCCCCACTGGCCGTTGTGGTGGCGTGCACGGGTGCCGCCACTCGTATTTGAATACTGCTCTATGTGGCACCGATTCCTCGACCTGTCCAACCCGAGGGGACATATTGTACCAGAACACTGCCTCCATTGGTGAGATATGGCCCCGCTCCGCCATTGCCTTGATCGTCCGGTGGTGTCGCTCCACGATTCCATTCCCGCTCGGCCTGTGCGCCGCTCTGAAGAAACGGTCCACCTTCCATCCATCGAGCATCTCCCTCAGTGCCTCCGAGCGGAACGCTGCGCTGTTGTCCATCAGCAGTTCATCCACAGGGCCCCGCTCCAAGAACACCTCTCTCAACGTCCGCACGATTTCCTCGGCCGTTCCAGTCTTCATCTCCCTCCATATCGCCATTCGACCTGGTCCACAGTCGACCATCGAGAGGTACGTTCCCTGCCGGTAGTGCGTCACATCCACCGCTAATCGCTTCCAGTCGCGATCCACCGGGAGGCTTCCCGTTTCGTGTACACCCGGGGCGGGATCAATGGACTGACATCGGACGCAGCCTCTAACCACCCCCCGAACACTGTGTCTGCTAACGTCCGAGTCGATTCTCCTGGCTAGGAACAGGCTCCTATCCACCCCCATGTGGTGCATATCATGCAATCCCTTCAGGTCTAACTCGGTCAGCCGACACACGGCAGCTATCTCATCCTCTACCTCCTCCGGCGCTTCCATCCAGGCTTTCTTCACTCTAGTTAAGATGTCCGCCCTATTTTTCTCTGAGGGCACGAACACTACGCTCAGCTTCAGGTCGAACTCGGTGGCCAGCTCTCCTAACGTTCCCAGGCGGCGCTTTATCAGCATCTCCGCCGCGCCTCTCGTTCGCACTCTCTTCTCACTGGTGAGCACTGATCTTACCCATCCGAGTACAGTAGCCGAGTCGGTGCGTATATCGATGGTGCGCAGCCCCCACCGCAGGGCGAGGTTCACCCCTCTCAACACCGCGTCCAGCTCGGCCACATTGATGTGGCTGCAGTCGTCCTTCTTTCTAAGCCAGGCTGCATCCTCGACCTCAACACCTCCTATCTCCAACGTGACACCCAGCGCTATGCTGCTGGCATCGCACCATACGGTCCCGCTCTGTGATTTGGGAACGTACCAGCGTCCCCGCACTGGGTCGTCGGCCTTCACCCTCCCCACGATCTCCTGCATCATGGCCACCGTTCTCTCTCCCACTCTGTCACTCCAAGTCACCCCTCCCGCTCGTCTCTTGACATAGCTGCATGCCGTCCGGAGCCACCCAGCGATCGGGTAGTGACCCACCAGCTTTCCACACACCGAGAAAAGCTCCCGCCTATTCATACTTGGGCCCAGTTCCGGAACTTCGTTTCCCCTCTGGAACACCAAAACGCCCGTCTTATCTCGCCGTAGCCTAAGTCCCAGCGCGGCTCCTCCCTCCAATGCTTCTGATGGCTTCGCAGTCAGTCCATACCTCCGCAAATGGCTCGTGACCTCCGCCGTTGACACCACCGACTCGTCCACTAGGATGTCGTCAATATAGGAGTTAGTAGCCCTCTTTATCTTGTCGGCCCTCCCCAGAGCGGTCTTGAGGACCGCCGCCATGATCTTCGGTGCGGAGCTCAGCCCGAAACCGAGCCTGGTCAGGCAATATGTCCGGCCCTTATACCTGACCAGCTGATACCGCCAGAGCTTCTCATCTATATGCAACTGCAAGTAAGCCGACTTTAGATCCACGATCGCTGAACCCCCCGTCATGCGTCTCCACTCACGCAGGGTTTCCCCACAGACATCCGTGACCTCGCCACCCGTGTGGCATGACACGTGCTCGTTCAGCTCCCGATAGTCCAGCACCGGCCTCACCTTGCTCTTCGTGGGTTGCACCACCGCCATCAACGGCAATACTCCGCACTTCACCTCCTCCTTCCAGGGAAGCAGTATGCCCTCTTCGATCCATCTCTCTACTTCTCGCTCGAACTCGCTCCTAGCGTTTCCCTCCAATGTGTGTTGATAGCAGCCCACTTTGGTCTTCAGTGTTGGTGGTTCTCCCTTCCAGTACCACTCAACAACCCATCGCTGCCCATCAAACACGGCCTTGAAGTCTTTGTCCTGTACAGTGTAAGCGGGGTATTCCTCCTCGTGGGCCTTCTGGTTCTCATGACGTGCACTCACAGCGCATACCGATGCAGCGGCGCCAAACGACACACCGACATTGTTCACCGTGACGCCCCCTAGACGGCCAATCACGTCCATGCCCATAACCACGCCGATCCCATCCACCACACTGTCTACCACGATGGCGGAAAGCCTTATCGTCCTTCCCCGTACCGCTATTTCCATCTCGCTGCGACCTCGGCATTCAATTTTCCTGCCGTCGACTGCCCTTACGCTGCTCTTCCCTCCCCACCTCTGCGCCACCCCCGCGGTCACCAGTGTCGTCGTACAGCCCGTATCCACGAGGGCTCGCTGTGGCTTCCCCCTCACGAAGACTTCCACCACGGGCAGCGCCGCTACTCGTAAGGGGCAACTACCGGCGCAGTAGTTCCCCTTGGATCGTTTCCCTGGTCGCAGTTAGTAGCGATGTGGCCTGGTCGCTTACACCGGTAGCAAATTATCTCCGGCTTCGACTCTCTACAGTCTCTAGCCATATGCGGGCCCTGGCACCTAAAACAGCGCCCCCTAAACTCACGCGGACGGCCGCGTGCCGAGGTTGCCTCCCTTTCACCCTTTCGCTGCCAGGTGTCCTGAGCCTCCGTAGTCACTATCGCCGCAACACTCTTTTTGGCATCTTCCGCTATGATCCGGGCTTGTTCCACCAGTGAACGCATTTCCATCTCTTTATACCCCGGGACTTGCTGCAGTTTCACCGCTATGTCGTCCGGAAATCCATTGATGAACGCCAACCGCACCGTGCGTTCGCATTCCGCCCGGTAACCGGCCAACATAGCCAACCGCCTTATTTCCGCTGCGAAAATGTCGACGCGCTCACCATTCCACCTGATTCTCGCCAGCTTAGCAAAAGCCGCCAACGGTCCCTCGGCGAATGCATCCATCAGACGCCTCTCAATCTTCTGCACATCTCTTTGGCTGTGCTCGTCCAACTCAAGGAAGAATACCAGGGCGTCGCCCTCGAGGTACAATGCCATGAGGCCGGCCACGTCTTCTATCTTCTGCAAGCTTGCGACCAGCCGAACCTTCCGCAGCCAAGCGACAACATCACCTTCCCCGGTGAATGCCCTGATAGCTTCGTTCATCCGTAGTCTTGTCGCCATCTTCTGATTTGTTTTGCGGCAAGTGTTTTCTTTTTTTTTTTTTTTTTTCAGTCGCCGAAATAGCTTGTAGTTAGAAAAAGCTATCTCACTTACCGCTTTTCACAGGCGCCGCTAAATTCCACTGCAGGTACTCCTCTTCCACGTGCGTCTGACTGCTTAACACCGGGAGCTGCCCAAAACTCGCGTCCACACCGTGTGCTGGTCACCACTAGAGAGAGGCCCTCTGCTGGCCCTTCCGATCGAGCATCCTTCCGGCCACAAACCCCTTCCGGTCGAGCACTCCCCCCGCCTCCGGCCACCGCACGCCACACCATACCCACATTGCAGATGCCAAACAATATATAATTGAAGGAGAGAATGGTATTTTATCGGTAAAAATGCCTCAAGAACTCACCAAAGACATTGAAAGTCGAACGGTCGTTTTCCGCACCATCAACAGCACTTCTAAAAAACCTGAACAGCCAACTCAAACAGAAATTAAAACAGTACTCACAGAAGTACTTAATGAAACCACTTTCATAAGAAAAGACAGACTGTATGGAAGCCTAGCGATTATTATGAAGAACGAATCGGCGGCAAAAAAATGTGCTTTGTCACCGATTCGTTCAAAAATTTTTACCTTTTATCCATCTTATATGGGTAAAAGAACTCAACGCATATGGCTGGATGCAATGATGCCAGATGTGGACTACTGCTGGCTCATAGCTGGCTTCATCGATCCAGCGAATGACAACGTGATTTCCATTGGGAAAACCACAGGCAATGCGTTCAGTGGAACAGGTATAGAGCTTGTAGTGCAAATGAAGCCTGAACGCATCGCCCAAATACCCGACAGAATCCTATTAGAAGGCCACGGGTATATAAACATTAGCGTGGAGGGGAGAAGACCGTCCTGTCATATCTGTGCAGGCAGAGGGCACCTGAAGGCGGCTTGTCTCCAACTCAACAAAAAGAAAACCCTGCTACCAACACCAGCTCCACCACCACCACCACAACAGATAAACAAACAACAAAACTCAGTCCCACCCAACCCGTCCCTCAGTAAAACTACACCACCACCACAACACAAACAGTCACAACACATTACCCCAAAACAAAATACAGGCCCACCCAACCCCTCACTCAATAAAACAACACAACCACCGCAGCCACAACACACAACACAGTCTAACATAGTGACATCCATCTCCCCCACAAAGAAAACCAACACGGAAACATTACCAGCAAACATACCTCTTCCCTCCAACACTGGAGATAACCCAACGAATTCGGAGGAAGAAACGGAGTCCTTCAGACAGATTAAAAGGAAAAAAAGAAAACATGTGCAAAACACACAAGGCCAAACAACCCCCACCCAAATGTCAACACAATCCAACAAAACACAAAACACCCCTCCAGCAACAAACAAAACAAAACCTGCCCCTCCCCTCTTCGAAACATTCACACCATCCGAAAAAAAGACATTACACTATACTTACATCAACAGAAACAATAATAAATTAAATGAACTCATAAACAATAATCCTTCGGTACAAACCGAAGGTGTAAACTTTCTTTCTTCAGAAAACTACCCACATTTAAAACTAATAAAGATCCCAATGAACCTCTACCAAAAACTAAAAAAGGATTTTAAGGAGGACGTAGGACCACCCTCTGTCAAACCCATAAACCGCGTCCTACTAAAAAGCTTTCCCCCTCCCCTTCCCCTCCCCAACACAACTCCAAACACCCCAACCCCACCACACACTGACGACCCCACACCACCACAAGACACCCCTTCACCCAACACCCCCGACCCCATGGAAGTCGTGCGACCCGAACCCCGGGAAGCAGAAAGGTAGGTCTCTACACTCTCCTTTGGCTCTGCCGCCCACATGGATGTGTTAAGAGTAGGATGTTTGAATGCACGTGGCCTGGGCTCAACTTGGAAGCAAGCAAAGCTTCTAAATGACCTCAGGTCATGTGGTATAAATGTAATGGTTATCTGTGAGACTCGGATCAGCGTCGTGCGGCAGCTGGCCCCTACCTTCGATGACTTTGAGGTGCATGCATCTCTCTGTCAACCTGGAGGTGGGGGTGGGGTTGTCGTACTGCTGCAAAAACACCTGGATCTTGCCGTACAGGTTGTTCACTCGGACCCGGAGGGTCGTTTGTTGGTGCTAGACGTTGGCAGTAGTGAAGGCGCGGCCTTGAGACTGGTCGCCGTCTACTCCCCTTTCGGAGCTGAACGGCTCGACTTCTTCCAGCGTTTGGAGACTTTTCTGGGAACGTCGCGTTCCCTGCTTCTAGCGGGGGATTGGAATGACATCCTAGATGCACGTTGGGACTATGCAGGAGCATGTCCTAATAGAGGGGGGTGTAACAGCCTCAAGGGGTTACTGGACCGTTTTAACTTGGTCGATAGATATCGACTAGATTTTCCAACTGTGCCTACCTGGACTTGGAGAAACCACAGTGGTCAATCTAGATCGTACTTAGATAGATTCTTAGTTAGAAGTAAGGATAGGGACATATTAAGCTGTCCAGAAATGCGCACGGTTGGCTATACGGATCACAAATTAGTGACCTGCATAGTCAATCTCGAGAAAACACATAAACAGGGTCCCGGTTACTGGAAACTTAATTTGTCTTTACCGGCAAAAGAGACTTACAGAAACCGGATTAGCAGATTAGTTAAGGAGAGGTTGACGGGTGCAATCGTCAACAACCAATGGTGGGCATCTCTCAAAAGAGAGATTAGAACAGAATCAATAAGTTATAGCAAGATGTTAGCTGCCGATAGGAATAGAAACGAGAAAGAATTAACAGGTAAATTAGAAGAGGCAATCAAGAGCGAAGATGTGGCCAGAGTGCTGGCATCGAGGACGGCCTTGAACCAGTTTTTCGATGCAAAGCACGAAGGCTGCGTCATTCGAAGTAAAATACGTGCTCTAGGTAATGAGGGGGCCAAAGCCGTTGGCTGGGCCCGCGTGACAGAAGCTAAGAGTGGAAATCGATCCACCATCCGGTCGTTGCAAGACGAAGATGGACGGGTGATCCGGGAGCCTAAGCAGATGTGCGAGGCCTTTCAAAGGCACTTTGCCCGATTATTCGGGGGAGGCGGGGGTCCGGGCGTGGACGTGGATTTCGGTCCATACCTCGACGGCCTGCGCGTCTCTCGAGCGAAGAGGCAGAGTCCTGCGAGGGACCAATCTCGGCTGATGAGATCGGAGATGCGCTGAGCCAATGCAGCAGACGCAAATCTCCAGGTCTCGATGGTATACCTTACGAACTTTATTTAGCAATGCCGGTCTTCTTCTCCGAACTCCTCGAAGCGGTCTACTGCAATTGGCAGCAGAACGGGAGAATTCCTTGTTCTGTAGTCAAGGGCGTAGTCTCGCTGGTGAGGAAGGACGAGAACAAGGGGGATAGTATAAATAATTTTCGGCCCATAACCCTGCTAAACACAGAGTTAAAGATTTTGGCCAAGGTGTTAGCAAAAAGGTTGGCGCTTGTCGTGGGTAGCCTGGTGGGAGATGCACAGACATGTGCTATCCCATCCAGGTCCATTCACGATAACCTCCACCTCATGCAATACATCATAGAGAGGGTTGGCAACAAACCCGGCTTTGGTGGGGCCCTGATCAACTTGGATCAGTCTAAGGCCTTCGATAGGGTCGACCATGGTTACCTGGATGCGGTGCTAGCGGCGGCTGGGTTCGGTCCTGTTTTCAGAGGCTGGATCACTGCCTTACATAGCAACCACATCTGTTCTAGGATCAAGGTGAACGGCTACCTTTCGAAGCTGTTCGAAATCACATGATCCATTCGACAGGGGTGCCCTCTCTCCTCCCTTCTGTACATATTGACTCTCGAGCCTTTACTGAGGAAGTTGGAGTTGTTGCAGAGTATCACCCTGGAACCAGGATTGAGCAAAGCGGTGTCGGCCTACGCCGATGACGTAACAGTAATAGTATCGACCAACTCGGAGATCGAGGCGATCGGTACCTTACTGGAGGATTACGAAAGGTTGTCAGGAGCGAAACTGAACCGGGAAAAATCCATCGGGCTGCAACTCGGAACGTGGAGAGGCAGACCGATGCCTCCCGACGGTGTCGTCGGACACTGGACGGAGGGCCCGGTAAAGTTGCTTGGGGTCTGGTTTGGACCGGACCTCCAGGTGGAAAAGAACTGGGACGAGGTTACGAACAAGGTGTTTGCACTAACCCAGAAATGGGCCAAGTGTAAGCTGTCCCTAAAAGGCCGGGCGGAGGTGGCAAACATTTACATAGCGTCCGTCACTTACTACCGCCTCACTGTCGTGCCTTGCCCTAAGGAAACACTCACCACCATGGAACGCATGCTCTTCCAATTTCTTTGGAAGAAGCGCCCTCCTATGGTGAGAAGATCCATCTGCTGCCAACAACCTTCGAAAGGAGGGCTGGGGATGCCGTGGTTGATGATGCGTAGGCACGCATTAAGGCTACGGCACCTACAGGTATTCCTCACTGGTCAACCGGTGTGGGCTCCGTTCGTGAAACGAGCCTTTCCGAGACTCGTCTCGCTCACCGAGCTGCAGTCCTGGGTCAAGCAAAGATCCGGAAAACTGGGAGACTGGCACACTAAGTGTGCTCAGGCGCTCAGGGCTCTCTGGCAAGCGGGCCAGGCCATAGGTGGAGAATTCACCTCATCATTCTATAGAGGGCTGGTGGCTAGCAGGGGCGATGACACCCTTGGAGAGTCGCTGGACATGGAAGAGGACGAACTGGCCAGCCTGTTCGGTAGGACTTTCGGCCCGGGACCAATGGACAACTTCCAGAAGTCACTGGCCTGGCAGTGCTACCGGGGGGCTCTACCCGTTCGAGAGAGGCTCTACAGACACGGGCGCCCGGGCAGGGATCCCTCGAAAAAGATTTGCCCTAGATGCGTGCGTCACGAAGAAACCGTTGCGCACGCATTGGTGCAATGTCCGGGCGTGGCTGATCTGTGGGGCTACGCCGAACGACTGCTGTCGCGGCTGGCGCCGATTCAATTGACCGCCGAGTCCGTGATGACAATCAAACCGCTTCCCCTCTTCACAAAGGAAGCAAAGGCGGTTTTTCTGTGCGTAATAGCCATGTTGAAAGAGGTTGTTTGGTGGACACGATTGAAAGGTCTGAGGTCAGGCAACTTCCTCTCTGGCCATAGTCTGGTCTACTTCTTCCGATATCACTTCGGAAGAAGGATAAGAATGGAGAGAGAGGTGCTTGGCCACAGGCAGTTTTATGAAAGGTGGGTGATAGTGGCGAGAATGGCTCGTGTAAATGGGCCTTCTCTGTATACCATCCTGTAGGTAAAGAGGTGGAGGAGAGGGGAGCACCTTCTCCATGTGCTCCCCAGGCAAAGGATGCACACTTTTTCGGGGGTGTGTGCAACCCCCATCACGTCCCCTCCCTTTTGAGGTTGTTTTCGATTATTTTCATTTTATACCCTTTTTACTCGATTGTATGTAAACTCCCCCTTTGTATTTGTCCCTTCTTTTTATGCCTTTATGGTAAATAAAGAAATCTATCTATCTATATATATATATATATATATAAATAAAGAAACATATCTATCTCTATATATATATATTTATTTATTTATTTATTTATCTATTATAAGAATAGATTAAAGTTTATAGATTAAAGAATAGATTAAAGAATCACTGCTTTCACCCTTAACGGGATCTTCTGAAATATATATATCTTACCTGTCTATCAATATATCTATATATCTACCCATATCTATCCAAATATATATCTATATCTACTGCCCGTTACTCCCACTGTCATGTAGGGCATCAATGAAGGCCCTCTACTCCCATCTGTCATGGGTCAGCTTCTAGGTGGTACACCATATTTGTTGCCATGTCTTCGTCTGTTCCCCCGTTTTCTTTAGCCTTCCTTGTTTTCACTTGCCTTCTCGTGTCCAGTGAAGGGCTCTTCTTGGGATACTATCTTGCTCTCTTCTGAGGACATGCCCTATCCACTTCCATCTTCTTCTGAGAAGGATTGCTGTCATATTCTCCTGTTGGCATCTACCCAGCAATTCCTCATTGAAGATCTTTTCAGGCCAAAAAATTCTAAGGATTCTTCTAAGATTTTTTTTGTTCAGGTAATTCTCTGTCATTCTCCAGTATTCTTGATGGAAAGAACACAACTCTGATATATTCACAATGTGGTCTTTATGTTGTAGTGTTAAAATCTCTATACATTGTTGAGCATTTTGAAGGTATTTCTGGCTTTGCATCTATTTATACTTATATCTATATTTCTATCCATGTATCAATATATATATATATATCAATATAGTTATATATATCAATATAGTTATATAGCTATACATATAACTATATATCTATACTTATATCTATATAAGTATATAAGTATTTTTCTGCGATATACGTATGACCATGTCAACACTGCTACTTGGAGTCATTTACCGTCCCCCAAATTACCATCAGGACACTCAACTTTGTGATATCCTCAGAGTTGCTGCCAGGAAAACAGCCACTTATGTTTTTATTGCAGGGGACTTCAATCACCCTGAGATTGACTGGGAAACCGCCAAGTGCAAATGACTTCCTTGAGCTAGTGCTGGACTCGAACTGGTCCCAAGTAGTCACCTCTCCAACAAGAGGTGACAACACTTTGGACCTACTCTTTACCACTACTCCTGAAACGGTTATTAGTCTACTCATCTTGGCCAAAAGAAGGCAACAGGGTGATAATGGTTTCTGATTTAGGTACAAGGCCAGCAATTTTAAGGGAGGGGAAAGTCGATTAAATTGACCCTAGTGCATTACTAGTGCTTTATTGTATATACAATGATGTATATACACATAAGGATGAAAGGCAAAGTTAACCTCAGTGGGATTTGAACACAGACCATAATGGGTCGAAACTCTATGCTGCAAAGCGTGGCGTCTAATTCTCTACTGGGGGTACTAATGATGATAATAATCCTGCAGAAAGTACAGTCTATCTGAGGTTATATAACTTGATAGGAATTATTTAAATGACCCAGTTTTAATAAGATCATCACAGTGCAAATGAATAATAATAATAATAATAATAATAATGATTTCTTTATGGCCACAAGGGCTGATATCAAAATAATAGCAAAAATTTTGCTCACCTCAGTATATAATTAACAAATTGTGCTAGAATATGTAAAAGAAACGTTACATTTAAACTTAATGGTTATCTAAGCTATATATTTTAGTTGTATACCCAAGCTGTGCTGCGACAACTTGTTAAAACTAGAGTAATATGTCTGTATGTGTATATGATAATGATGATGATGATGATGTATATATGTACATATTTATGTGTATGCAGTTGTAGTATAAAAACAGTCAGGCATGTTCCTCCAGTTTTGAAAGAAGTGTCAGCATGCAGACATAGTAATGTAACTGAATACAGTGCTCTCCAGGCATTCACAGTACTGGCATTCACGATCACAGTTATTCATGGAATTTTCCTTAGAACCTAACTAATAATAGTTCGTGAATATCTTCTGCAATTTTTTAATGCCTCTTTTAATGGCAATATATATATTTTTTATTCTAAATTACTAATAACAATATACGGCATTATGTTTTATGTTTATAGGCATTTTTATGGACCATGCCCAATATTCGCAGTTTTTTACTCTTTGCGGGTGCTCTAGGAACGTAAAACCTGCAAATACTGGGAGACAACTCTATATTTTCATTATTCAAAGTTTTTTAAACTCACTGTATTATATAGGAGCTTCTAGCTGCCCTAGAAAGGGCATATAAGACGCCTTAATTGGAAACAACTGAGCATGTGTGCTCATGAATTTATATTTTCATTACTGAAGGTTCTTTCAAATTTATTGTATTATATATGTGATGAATTGGCAAAATCATTAGAACGTCAGATAGAACGTTTTGCAGTAGTCATCCTGGGATTCTGAGCTGTGAGTTCAAATCCCACTAAGGTCAATTTTGACTTTCATTTGCTACAACGATGTTAAAATATATTTGATATCAAAATTTTGAAGTTTATTTTTCTTTTTATAAACCTAAATATATCCTCCTCTCTACACTTGTGAAGTTGTCTGGCTTAGTAGTTAGAGAATTGGATTCACAATCATGAGGTTGTGAATTTGATTCCCAGACCAGGCAATGCGTTATGTCTTTAAGCAAAACACTTTATTTCATGTTGCTCTTTCTGCCAGGAGTTGCGACTGGTAGATAGTATCAGCAATGGAAAGACCAATGGAAACATTGTTTCCTTAGTCTGATTTGACAAGTTCCACCCTACTCATTAAGCAAATGATGTTTGGGATCTTGCTGGTCAATCTTATCAATCGATTGATTTTCACACTTATATATTCCGTTAATTGATAGATTAACAGCTTCACCGAATGGAACATCCATGAAGCTATCTCCTGATTGTTTTCTAGAACATTCTTCCAAAATAGTCTTTCATGTTAATCTCTTCATTACCACATTTCTCATGAAATAACCTACCAATATGTCAATATGTTTCAATTAAATTAGAAATTAATTTTTTTTAAAATCTTGAGAAATCTTGTAAAGTAAATTTCTCATTATGTTTAAAAAATAAATTTCTCCTTATGTTTAAAAAATAAATTTCTCAATATGTTTAAAAAAATTTTGAAAATAAAAAACTTGGAGGAATTTAGTAAAATATATTTTCCTTTATTAATCTGATGTATGGAGTATTACTTAACAAAAAGTCCTCATATAAAATTATGCTGGAAGCTTTTGTATAAGTATAAAAACTTGAAAATGGGCAGTTTTATATGGAAGAACCAGAGGCTGTTCCAGGTGTGTTGATATCAGAATGGTTAACCTTGAAAGTCAAATGCTGCCCTTCCTTTAGCTCCAGTTTCTGTAACTTTGAAGAGACTTCCAGCTAATGGTTCCTTGTTTTTAAACACCTCATCCGTTAATCCAAGACGACTTGATGTCACATATAGTTCATCGTAATTTGGTCCACCAAAACAACAAGATGTGATTTCACTCACTGGGAACTTGATAGTCTGTAGAATTTTTCCTATAAAATTTAAAGAAATTATATTTGTATGAGATAGGACGCTTCAGTTGTGCCATGACCACGACGGGCTTCCCAGTGTTGGTAATTTACACAATAAACATATCTAGTACATGCTGTAAAGTGGTTAGTGATAGAAAGCTTGCCAAATAAAGGGTTGGGGAGGACCCTTCAGTTGTGTCAAAGACATGACAACCTCCCCTGTGCACTCAGTAGAATATGAGACCATACGTAAGTGAGATGACAGGCTCCTAAGAACAAATATCCAGCACTCTCTCTCTATATATATATGCATCACCCAGTCCAAGAATCAAACTCACAACCTTCTAATTGCAAGCCCAATGCTCTAACCACTAAGCCATGTACCTTCACACACATACACACACACATATATATATATATGAAGGCACATGGCTTAGTGATTAGAGTTTTGGGCTTGCAGTTGGGAGGTTGTGAGTTTGACTCTTGGGCTGAGTGATGCATTGTGTCCTTGAGCAAGATTCTTTATTTCTCATTGCGCCAGTTTATTCAGCTGTAGAAATGATTTGTGATGTCAGTGGTGTTATGCTGTATCAGCTTTTGCCTTTTAACAATCTTACCTGAACTTGTGTTTCGGAAGGGAACTTTCTAGGTGCAAATCTCATGGTCATTCATGACTGAAGGAGGGTTTTACCCCTTTTATATATATATATATATTATATCATCATCATCATCATTTTACGTCTGCTTTTCTCTGCTTGCAAGGGTGGGACGGTTCCTCTTCAGCACAGCATCTCTCTATTCATCACGGTCCTTTGTCATCTCTTCTGTGAGCTTCAGCGATCTGAAGTCAGCTCTCACCACCTCCGCCCATGTTTTTCATGCTCTTCCTCTACTGTGTCTTCCTTCCACCGGGATTTCTTGGCACTTCTTCACCCAGAGGTTATCTGCCATGCTCATCACATGTCCGTACCAATGCAGTCTTCTCTCCTGCACACTACAGTTTATCCCTCTTATACACAGTTTCACTCTCAACTTGTCTATTCTTGGTTGTTCATGTACATTGACATTGCACATCCATCGGAGCATGCTTGCTTCATTTCTCTCCAGCCATCGCATATCCTTCACAGTTGCTGCCCATGTCTCATTACCATGCAGCATTGTGCATCACACAGAGGCATCATATAACTGACCTTTCATTCGTAGGGAGAAACCCTTTCTTGTCAACAGAGACAGCAGCTTCCTAAACTTCGTCCATCCTGTCTTTATTCTAGATAGTATGGCCTCGGAGCATCCTCCTCCCTTGCTAATCTGATCACCTAGATATGGGAAACAATCAACCACCTCTATATGTGCCTATCACTGAAACTTTTGCTATCAATTTTCCCTGAACATGTACTACATATGAAGTTTTCCCTTACTGTTAGTTTGCCTGTTATGCCATTACACCTGTTGTGTACCCAAGATCTGCATTGTATACATTCTATAGAGTTTATGCCAACTCCTTTTCTACATATCGAACATGGTCATTTCCCTGATGGAATCAGAGTTTTGTCCTCTTTCCTACATATCAACACATTAGTCTTTGCTAGGTTCACTCTCAGTCCTCTTGATTCCAACTATTGTTTCCATAGCCAGAATTTATTCTGTAGCTCCTCTACTGATTCAGCTATAAGTACCAGATTGTCAGCATAGAGAAGTTCCCATGGGCAGCCATGGCTTGGAGAACTATAATGAATAAGAGTGGACTGAGGACCAAACCTTGAACTCCTTCATATATATATTTATATATAAAGCGGGTTAAGCCCCATTTATATATATATATATATATATATATATACTATATGAATAAGATCTTAACACAAATACAGGCTACCTAAGGTTTCAAACTTCAACCAGCATAGGACATAGGCATTATATATCTGCTTATGTCCTGACGTTTGAAACCTGAGGTAGCATGCATTTGTGTTGAGATCTTATTCATAAAATATATTTTGGCTCTGTACATTATTTCCTTGATCTATTCTTCAGAAAATCTTGGCACTATATATATATTAATATATATGTATTATACACACATATACAGACCTGTTTCAGGATCAATTTGGAACACTCGACTTCCATGAAAAACAGCAACCCATAGCTTGTCCATGACATCACAGGTCATGCCATCTGGTATGCCATAATCTGACCAGTCCTTGTCACTGAAGTCCACGACAACTTGTTCTCTGGCTGAAGAAGGAAAACAAATGGAGACAGCATCATGTATAGATTACAAGAGAAACAACTGTTTAAAATTTGAATATAAAGTTATGTAGATGTTATATATACATACATGGTCCCGGAAATCCTGAGTGAGTCATATGGGTGCCATATTGACATACAGCATTTCTAGGGAATTTTTAAACTTGGCAGAGCCCATCCCTTTCCAGGTATGAATACAGTAGATCTCTTCCAGAGAAGAATAGAGAGTAAGAAGAATTGACTTCTAGTACTTATCTGGTACATTTTTATCGACCTCGAATGGATTAGAGGCGGAATTTGAACACAGAGAACAGAGAGCTGAAATGAATACTCCAAAGTATTCTATCCGACATTCTAATGACTCTGCTAATTCACTGCCTATGTTTGATGTTACAAACTCCGAAACAAGACTCAGACTCTATATGTATTGATTGTCACTGAAATCCTTTTCATACCCAAACAAACCTATATATTTTTACCACTTAGTATGTGTATGCATGTGTTTGTGTGAGTGTGCATCTGTGCACATGCACATGTGTGTGTTATACCAGTATATAACAGAGACACTGCAGGTGAGAAATGTTTACAGATAAAAAAATAAGAGAAGATGGAGCTTACATGGCTGTCCAGTATTGATGTCATAATCATAGGAGTAGATCTTCCTGGGAATTGAATGTGTGTAGAACATGGTAGTTTCATCTGTTGTCCAGGTAATACCATTGGAGATGTTGACTTTCTCTTTGAAGACAGCAGGCTTCAAATCTTTGTCGATCCGATACAAAGATCCCTTTTCTCTATCAAAGTCAGTGATAGATTTAAAAGAACCTGATGTCCCTAATAATAGAGTTGAGCAAATATATATCATAATATAATAAAGGGAGGAATGTAGGACTATCTCCTGAATATGTTTTTTCATTCCGTTAATAAAATAAGTTGGATTACTTTGAATAAACAATGAATGAATATTACATAATTTATGTATTAAATTTCGTAGCTGTTGATTAAACATAAATATTCTTATATATAATGATTGATTATTTTAAGATTCACTTCTTTTAAAATTTTCAAATGTCAATACTTCCAGTTATGATATAACGTACGCTATATCATATCGCTTATATAAACGTTCATATATTTGCATTGTGATGTAAGGTTTATATTTCCGTCACTAATTTTCTCTTTTTTCGTTTTCAGTACATTTCACTGTAATGCAGTTTATATATAATGTCGTCTTTTTTAAATGCATCATGGATTACTTTACTGATTACAGAAGACACTGTAACACAGTCTCTCTTCAATTTCTGTGCATATTGTCAATTACAATTTTATTTTACATATATCTACATGCATAAATATTTGCATATAATATCAATATGCAGAACAAGACATGCTAGCAGAAAAACCACCATTTGAGCAGCTGGTGATGTTTGTTTATGTCAAGGGTCAAATATCTATATATATTCTCTCTCTGTACCTGAGACAGTAACTGAAGTCATCTTACCTGCCCACAATCTTCCCCTACTGTCACACTTAGCATCATTCACATTAAACAAGGGTTCACTAACTCCAAGCTGTAAAAATGGTTCGACTTTGCCGCTTTCAAAATCCAAATGTGCCAGTCTTGGACCACTGGACACAACATAACCTCCGCTATGGCGGGGAATGATAAAACTGGTTAAAACATTCTCTAGAGGGGAGAAAAAAGAGAGGTAGACAATGAAAGGGATGTAGACAATAAAAAGAGAGTTATACAATGAAAGAGAGGTAGACAATGAAAAGAAAGTTAGACAATAAAATGAGAGGTAGACAATGGAAAGAGTGGTAGACAATGGAAAGAGAGGTAGACAATGAAAAGAAAGTTAGACAATAAAATGAGAGGTAGACAATGGAAAGAGTGGTAGACAATGGAAAGACAGGTAGACAATAAAACGAGAGATAGTCAATAAAACGAGAGATAGTCAATGGAAAAAGAGGTTAGACAATAAAAAGAGAGGAAGACAATGGAAAAAGAGGAAGACAATGGAAAGAGAAGTAGACAATGAAAAGAGAGGTAGACAATAAAAAGAGAGGAAGACAATGGAAAAAGAGGTTAGACAATAAAAAGAGAGGAAGACAATGGAAAGAGAGGAAGACAATGGAAAGAGAGGTTAGACAATGGAAAGAGAGGTAGATAATAAAAAGAGAGTTAGACAATAAAAAGAGAGGAAGACAATAGAAAGAGAGGTTAGATTATGGAACGAGAGGTAGGTTTCAAATAGAGGTATATGATGTAGTTGAGTTGTGGTACATAATAGTTTCTAGCCTAGGCCCAAGGCCAGCAATTTCAGGGGAAGGAAAGTTGATTATATTGAACGTCAGTAGTTTACTGGTATTTTATTTTATCAACTCTGGAAAGGATGAAAGGCAAAAGTGACCATGGAAGAATTTGAACTTGGAAATTTTGTGTTGTGGTACATGATATTGTGTTGTGGTGTTGTGGTACATATAATATTGTGGTAGATGTTGTAGTCTTGTGTTGTGGTAGATGTTGTAGTGTTGTGGTACACATAATATTGTGGTACATGTTGTAGTGTTGTGTTGTGGTACATGATGTAGTGTTGTGGTACATGTTGTAGTGTTGTGTTGTGGTACATGATGTAGTGTTGTGGTACATGATGTAGTGTTGTAGTACATGTAGTGTTGTGCTGTGGTACATGATGTAGTATTGTGGAACATGTAGTGTTGTGTTGTGGTACATGATGTAGTATTGTGGTACATGTTGTAGTGTTGTGTTGTGGTACATGATGTAGTATTGTGGTACATGTTGTAGTGTTGTGGTACATGATGTAGTATTGTAGTACATGCTGTGGTGTTGCGTTGTGGTACATGATGTAGTATTATGGAACATGTTGTGGTGTTGTGTTGTGGTACATGATGTAGTATTGTGGTACATGTTGTAGTGTTGTGTTGTGGTACATGATGTAGTATTGTGGTACATGTTGTAGTGTTGTGTTGTGGTATATGATGTGGTGTTGTGGTACAAGATGCAGTGTTGTGGTACATATAATATTGTGGTACATGATGTAGTGTTGTCTTGTGGTACATGATGTTGTATTGTAGTACATGATGCAGTGTTATGGTACATGTTGTGGTGCATAATGCAGTGTTATGGTACCTGTAGTATTGTGCTACATGTTGTAGTATTGTGTTATGGTATATGTTGTAGTGTTGTGTTGTGGTACATGTTGTAGTGTTGTGTTGTGGTACATGTTGTGGTGTTGTGGTACGTGTTGTGGTACATACCATAATTGACTTTGTCAAAAGTACCATCAAGAGGGTCCCATCTGTAATATATGGCAGATCTCATGTTGACAAACAGAAGTTTCTTTGTCCTCTCTTCCCAGTGAGGTCCCTCACCAATTACTGTACAAATATTCTTGGCAGCAACTGTCACAGACATTCTGTGGAGATATAGAGAAGGACAGAGAGAGAGGGGTGAGTGAGAGACAGAAAGAGGTGGAGACAGAGAGAGAGAGAGAGAGAGAGACAGAGAGAGAGAGAGAGATTGATAAATAGATAGATAGAGCGATATAAATATATATACATAGACAGAGAAGAAATTGTAAATTCATAACTTTCCGGTGATTTTGTTCCTTTCCTTTAGTGCAATCATAATAAAACCTGTGGAGGTGCATGGCCTGGTGGTAAGTGTGTTGGACTTAGGATAAAAAATGTTGTGGGTTCAATTTTCAGGCTGGAAATGAGTACCAACAATAACTGAGGGTTTAACCCTGTGATGGTCAGCACTTCTCTCTCCATCCCCACCTTCCTTTCCAAATGAAGCTTGTAAAAGTTGATGAGGGATTGACCAAAGAGAAAAGTGTCTGTCTTCAGTCAGACTTGGTGGATAGCTGGGTCTATCCTACATGCAATGACAACTGTTCCACATAACTCCACTAGTCAGTAATTGTTTCTACTTTAGGCACAAGACCAGCAATTACCCAGAGCATTACTGGTACTTTATTTTATCGACCCCATAAGGATGAAAGGCAAAGTCAACCTCGGCGGAATTTGAACTCAGATCGTAAAGGGACGTAACTATGCTGGAAAGCATGGCATCCGACCCTCTACCGATACTGCCAATTAATGCAAGGACACTGGACGAGTGCATGCAGAGCTGTTTATAAAAATAATTGTTTCTACTTTAGGCACAAGGCCAGCAATTACCCAGTACATTACTGGTACTTTATTTTATCGACCTCGTAAGGATGAAAGGCAAAGTTAACCCCGGCGGGATTTGAACTCAGAATTGTAAGGGCCGTAACTCTATGCGTCAAAGCATGGCGTCCGACCCTCTACTGATACTGCCAATCCACCGCAGTTTTAATAAAAAAATAATGATAATAAAAATTTAAATTTATAATAAATAATGATAATAAAAATTTTACTCACCTCAGTATATAATCAACAAATTGTGCTAGGATTTGTAAAAGAAATTATTTTATCTAAAAAAGAAATGTTTAACCCTTTGGCATTTAAACCGGCTGTATCTGGCCAGAATTCTCTCACTTCTTTCTGGTCAAACTTGGCTGTAAACTGAAACTATAGAGATATTAAGATATTCTCAAAATAAATAACTTCGAAATCTCGTATATTCGATACTAGCAGTGGTATCCGGCGTTGCACGGAATAAGGTATTTTGGAACGCGGGCCGCCAACAGACCTAATCGTGGAAAAACTGCATGCCTGTAAAGAAAATAAACCGAATACTCTGATGGCTGGATAATCTTTCAGATTTTTCTCGATAAAGCAGGAAAAATGCAGGTTTTCACCTAATGAGGGCCCCAGCGGATCAAGAAAATGAATTTTTTTCATGTGCATAATATGCCTTTAAATCGGCTAGACGTAACGCCTCCAAAAAGCCCTAAGAAGCTGAAAAAATGAAGTTTTTCACCTAATGCGGGCCCTAGGCCATAAGGAAGTTGGATTTTCGTTGCTTAGGGTATGAAGAAGAGACTGACTAATATATAGTTACAATTTCAAGGAAATCGATCTGTCGTAACGCCTCAAAAAAACCCTAAAAATCTTATAAAACGCAGTTTTTCACCTAATGCGGGCCCTAGGAGATAAAAAAAAGTTGAATTTTTGATGTGCATAATACTCCCTGAAACATAAGTAATACACATGTAAAGTTTGAAAAAAATCGGTTGCGTACTTCTCGAGTTTTAGGTATTCAAACTCACACACACACACACACAGACAGACACCCCGAGGGAAGTGACGTAACGCGGGTGACGTAATGCAGACAGATATTATAAGGGCGCGACGTTATAAGTATGTATCTATCTAAAAAGAGAAAGACTAAGAATTATAGAGCGAGATCGCCAAATCGCCTAATGCGGTCCCTAGGGCATTGAAAATTTGAAATTTCTTTTGCTCAGAACACTGCCTGAAACATAAGTATTACATGTGTAAAGTTTGAAAACAGTCGGTTGGGTGGTTCTCGAGTTTTAGGGATTCGAACTCACACACACACAGACATCCTCAGTTTTATATATATAGACTAGCAGAATGGCCCGGCGTTACTCGGGATTTGCTCTAGGGTTCTTATATATTTGATATATATTTATCCTTATTGAGCCTCGTGAAATAAATACGTTTATTTATATTTTGTTATTGTGTATGCAAAAATATCTGTACACGAATATATAATTATATATATATCTATATATCTAAAACAGAGAATGTCTGTCTGTCTGTCAGCTCACTAAAACTTGAGAACCACCCAACCGATTGTTTTCAAACTTTACACATGTAATACTTATGGTCCTGTGAGTGTTTTGAGCAAATAATATTTCAAATTTTCAATGTCCTAGGGACCGCATTAGGCGATTTAGCGATCTCTCTCTATAATTCTTAGTCTTTCTTTTTAGATAGATACATAGATATAACGTTGCGCCCTTATAATATCTGTCTGTATGCAGATATTTTGAAAATAATGAAACATTTAAAGAGATTTAGTAAAATAACTTTCTCATTATTAAGCCGATTGAAACATAGCTGCATAGTTTAACTCAATCCCATTACTGCACTAGGGCTTAGTGAACACAACCACAAGGATATGGTCTGAACGTGGAAGAGCCGAACTCCCATTGTCATTACCTCCATCTCTCTCGCCATCCCCATCTCTCCGTATGGTAAGCAAATGAGGTCCCACGTGCTGGCCTCCCCACAGCCCCAGCGGAAAGAATGGAGAAGGCGTTTCCCAGGAGGATGATAAGGGAGTTGCGCTGGAAGAGCCATTCCAACTCGCAGACCAAGCAAAACCAGTTCGGAGCAGCAGTTCATTAGAGAATAACTATGTAAAGCATTTGCTTTCTACAGACCCCTGGGGTCTACAGACTTGTACAGACCTTTCTCTCTATCTCTCCTGGTCTTACAGGCTCTCATTTTCTCTGGCCACAGACTACACCAGCATGACGAAGTAACAACAAAAACATCGTCAACCGTTGTAACTCGTTCTTTTTAACTTTTATATCAAATAAAGTAAATTTTATATCAAAAGTAAACCATCTATTTTGTGTTATTTCCTCTAACAATAACTACTACGCTTCATATATATATATATATATATATATATATATATATATATATATAACCGGGATTGATTGAAGCATATTCTATATTACATATACGATTGGCACTTTCCAGCCCGATTAGTTGAGCACTCTACAGTTTTCAGGAATTTAACCAACATACACCATGGACCTTTATGAATTGGATTATTCAATCAAAAATATACCTACTCCTTCCAACACAACTTATACCAAAATGCTTATAGATAAAATCGAACAAGTCGTTAAAAGAATGAGATGGAAGGCAATGGTTTACGATGGACTATTCAGTGCTGATACTAAAGATTGTTTTGACATAAAATCCCGTAAATATCCACCTAGAATTAAAGACATGGCCAACTTCGATTTAGACCTTGTTAATTTAATTAGTGATATCAAATTTCGTAAGTACAATAATAATTTCCAAACTAAACTGTCTAACGATATTTCTAATTTTAAAAATTCTACAAACACCTTTGTTCTTTCTGATAAAACCAAAAATCTCTTTGAAGTTAATAGTATTTTGTATAACCAACTTTTAACTAATAGTATCACCAACAATAATAATACCTACAATACTATTAATAAAGAAGCTAAAGAACTAGCTAGTTCTTTAAAAATAGACAACCGGATTGAAAGCCTAGCTAAGCGTAAAGTATATATTACCCTTAAAGACCATAAATTAGACTTTACTAATCGACCTAGTTGTAAACTGATTAACCCGGCTAAATCCGAAGTTGGCCTTGCAAGTAAAAAAATCTTAAGAAAAATCATTCTCCAAATTAGAACTAAGACTGACCTATCACAGTGGCTCAATACTTCCCCTGTTATTTCTTGGTTTAATAATATACACGGTAAAAATAAGTGTAGATTTACCCAATTTGATATTGTTGATTTTTACCCCTCTATTACTGTTTCCTTATTAACTAATGCCTTAGAGTTTGCAAGACCTTTCATTAATATTTCTAAATTAGAAGAAGACATTATCTTTCATGCTAGAAAAACTTTACTCTTTGCTAATGAAAATATTTGGGTTAAAAAGTCAAACCCTGAAAACTCTTTTGATGTTGCAATGGGTTCATATGACAGTGCGGATATGTGTGACTTATTAGGATTATTCCTTCTCCACACCCTCAAAGAGAAATTTCCTTCCCATAATATCGGTTTATACCGTGATGACGGATTGGCAGTTTCTCATACCACCAACGGCCATAACCTTGATAAATTCCGTAAAGATTTAATCAATACTTTTGCTAATCTTAACCTTAAAATTACTATAGATACGAACCTTACCAATGCTAACTTTCTTGACATTAATCTTGATCTACTTACCGCCTCTTTTAAACCTTATCATAAACCTAATTAAAATCTTAGGTATATACACAAAGAGTCTTGCCATCCCCCTATAGTTTTTAATAGTCTTATTCCCAACATTAGCCGTAGGATTTCTACCTTATCTTCGTCTATAGACATTTTAAATAAAGCCCTTTATTATAATAAAGCCCTTAAAAACAGCGGTTTTACAGAACAAATTTATTATTTACCTACTCCCCCCCCCCAAAAAAAAATAACCACAATAACAGGAAAAGGAAAATTATTTGGTTTACACCCCTCCTTCTCTCTAACTGTCAAAACTAATGTAGGAAGGAAATTCCTTGAACTCTTAGATAAACATTTTCCTCCTAATCATAGATATTATAAGATATTTAATAGAAATGTAGTTAAGATCAGTTACTCTTGTTGCCCATCTATGAAGTCCAAGATCACTAATTCAAATCATAGGAGAACAAATCCAGGATGCAGTTGCAGGAAGCCGGATGAATGCCCATTGCAGGGCAAATGTAACACCAAATCTGTCGTTTATGAGGATAAAGTAACACCTTTAATCAACAACCAGTCAGCCAGGAGTGAGCGATATGTCGGCATGACCCAGGTCAGGTTTAAAACCAGGTTTTATGCACATGTCGCTTCTTTTAAACACTCCGATAAACGAACAACAACGGCCCTCGCAAGTAAGGTGTGGGAATTCAAGGACAAAAACATCCCGTACTCTATCGATTGGTCTATTTTAGACCATTCGAGGGAGTACCAAAGGGGCACAAAGAATTGTTCTTTGTGTACCACAGAAAAATATAGGATTTTGCTAAACTTGAAATGTCTTCCAAAAGTAACGGTCGCATTTTGAAAGGGTACGTCAATGTTTATTTATAAAACTGGTATATATTGTATTTTGTCTGATGAAGGCATACCATAATTTAACTTGGTATCCTTGAAATATGTATAATGTATAATGTATAATGAAATAAATATGGTTTTATAAATATAGTTTCCATTTATTAATATCGTATATATATATATTTATTTATTTTAGAGTTAAATAAGGTTCATATGAATTATCTAAGAATGAGTTTTACACACATATATATGTGTGTGTTTGTATTTGGTTGTGCGTATTTGTGATATGTATGTATATGTATGTGTATAATTGTATGGCTATGATTGTATGTGTGTGTGTGTATATATATATATATATATATATATATATATATATATATATATATATATATATATATGTATGTATATGTGCGTGTATATATGTATATGTGTGTGTGTATGTGTATGCGTATGTGTGTGTATTTGTATATGTATATTTATGTGTGAGAGTGTGTGTATGTATTTATTTTTACGTATGTATGTGTACGTGCATTTGTGTGTATTGCTTACCACGTGTGTTTGTTCATTTATCTGTTGCCTGTATCGCTGTCAACTTTATAATAGTTTTTATTTTCTTTTTTATGCCTTTTATTATTATATATATTTTTTCTTATATTTATTTGTGTGTGTGAGTATGTAGAGGTGTGTGTATATATTTCTATTTTTGTGCATGCGTATGTATGCATGTATATATGTGTGTATGTATGTGTATGTATGTGTATGTATGTACGTGTGTATATACGTATGATTGTGTGTATGTATGTATGTATATGTATGTGTGTATGGCTATGTATGTGTATGTGTATGCATATATATATATATATATATATATATATATATATATATATATATATATATGTGTGTGTGTGTGTGTGTGGTTGTATATATGTATGTATGTGTATGCATATGTTGATATTTATGTGTGTGTGTATGTATGTGTATGTGTATATATATATATACACATATGTATCTGATGTATATATACACACATATGTATCCTGATGTCGTCCAAAAGTAATGGTCGCATTTTGAAAGGGTACGTCAATGTTTATTTATAAAACTGGTATATATTGTATTTTGTCTGATGAAGGCATACCATAATTTAACTTGGTATCCTTGAAATATGTATAATGAAATAAATATGGTTTTATAAATATAGTTTCCATTTGTTAATATCGTATATCTACTCCAAATACTTGTCGAGTGCTTTATATCAGTTATAAAAATATTTGCTTGTTGTATCCCAACAATTTAAATAGAACTTTTGCATATATATACATATATATATATGGGTGTGCGTGTATGTATATAATTGTGTGTGTGTGTGTGTGTGTGTGTGTGTGTGTGTGTGTGTGTGTGTGTGTGTTTGCATGTGTGTTTTTATTTTATTTTTCCTTTCCTTCTTCCTTCTCCAGCCTCACTTTCATGTAGATTGCATTTTTGTTTTTAAAATCCAAAGTCAATAAATACGCCAGGATTTTTTCATTCTGATGATTGAAAGCAAAATGTTTTTGCTTTTAAGAAACCACTGGTAAATGAAATAATTGCCTTATGTTGTTTATTACATAACTATATATATATATATATATATATATATATATATATATATATATATATATATATATATATATATATATATATATACTAGCTGAGGTACCCAGCTTCGCCAAGGTTAACAAATGATAAGAGAAGACTGGCAGAAGAGAAAACGTCTGTATTGAATGCATTGTCTTGTTTACAGTGTGTGTATTGTGTGTGTGTGTGTGTGTGTGTATGTTCGTGTGTTTGTATATATATATATGTGTGTGTCTGTATATATATATATATGTGTGTGTGTGTGCGCCTGTGTGAGTGTGCGTGTGTGTGTGTAAACCACCGTTGGAATCAGAGACATAGGCCTCGAAACACGATCATCACTGACAACGAACTCGCAGAGAGAATCCCTTATGAAAGATTCCCAACCTGCTAAAAATAGCAGTCAGGTTGGTTAGCATACGTGGTATGTCTTTCTTCTTTGGTGTTAGAAAATTAGTATCAATAAACTTTCCTGGATATACTCTTATCCCAATCCTGTACATACTTTCCGATTGTCACTTTTCGTTTTTTTCGTGTGATACGCAAAGGAGCCAACCAACAAACATCTCTCTTTTATATTATGTATAGGTTACTATATCTCTTTTATTTGTTCATTCAAAATATTTTTCAGCTAATTCTGTCGTACAATATACATCAGCAATCGTTATCTAATGTTTAAAACATATGAATAGTTGCGATATATGCACCATATCTGATGTTGGGTTTGAATAGTTTTTAGGATTCCCCAGTTCAGCAGCCAGTACATTAAAGAAAATTGATAGTTACAACAATAAAGGTTGAACAGAGAACAAATTTTTTAACAAACTTTACAATAATTTGTACAACCATAATGGAAATTTCAAGTCACAGAAAATACATAAATTACTCAGAGTATACAATATTTTTTGTTCGGCCCTCGGGAGCAAAGATGAAGAGATTGTTTGGCGAGCTCACCCTAGAGCATCCTACATACAATTGACCATGGTTTTCCCAGATGAAGGCCAGCCACTTTTAGGGTTTTGACCCTGAGCTTTGTTGCTGGTAATCGTGAAGCTTAGTCTCTCTGTTGCTCTAGTAACATTTTTTCTTCTGGAAAATCTGATCTTGCGGCCAGGCTAGGACTTTTTGGGTGGCATATCGGCAGTAACAATGACGATAAGCCGTCTGTGATTTCGTGAAATAAATACGTTTGTTTATATTTTGTTTTTGTATATGCAAAAATATCTGTACACGAATATATAATTATATATATATTAAAATAACAGATTAAAGTTTAAGCAAAGAATCGCTGCTTTCACCCTTAACGGGATCTTCTGAAACTAAAAAAATCAATCTGTGAACGCAGAAGTAAATATTTTGAAAAACGTTGCAACTGAAAGAAAACAGGAAGATGATACTTTGGTTCGTGAAGACGTTAGGAATATCGTATAACCGGAAGTGTTGACATTTGAAAATTTTAAAGAAGTGAATATTTAAATAAACGCTAAAATATCTTGAATTTTTTAACAAAATTTAGTAGACGAAAATACCCTCACTTTCTTACTTGGAAAAAGTTACATCTATGGTGCAAATTCGTGCCGCTTGGTTCAGGCATTTGGCGAAAGGTTTGTTACATACGACCGTCAGCTTTATAGTATAGATATATATATATACACCCGGTTCCCTTCCCTGCTCCAGACCTTGCTGCCACACCTGCCCCCGCATTACCAACACCACCACCGTCGAGGGTCCCAATGGCCACTCTCTCTCTGTCCAGCATGCCTTCTGCTGCACCTCCTCCAGCCCTGTCTACAGACTCCGCTGCACGGAGTGTGTATGTATGTTCATGTGTTTGTATATATATATATGTGTGTGTCTGTATATATATATGTGTGTGTGTGTGTATGTGTGCCTGTGTGAGTGTGCGTGTGTGTGTGTAAACCACCGTTGGAATCAGAGACATAGGCCTCGAAACACGATCATCACTGACAACGAACTCGCAGAGAGAATCCCTTATGGTTGATTCCCAACCTGCTAGAAATAGCAGTCAGGTTGGTTAGCATACGTGGTATGTCTTTCTTCTTCTTTGGTGTTAGAAAATTAGTATCAATAAACTTTCCTGGATATACTCTTATCCCAATCCTGTACATATTTTCCGATTGTCACTTTTCGTTTTTTTCGCGTGATACGCAAAGGAGCCAACCAACAAACATCTCTCTTTTATATTATGTATAGGTTACTATATCTCTTTTATTTGTTCATTCAAAATACACAACATATGTTGGACAGACTGGACGTCGCCTGGCGGATCAGTTCACTGAACACCTCCGAGACATTCGTCTCAGCGGGAGTTCCCCCATCGCCTGCCACTTTGAGCCTGTGTTCTCTTAAATTTATATTTTCATTACTGAAAGTTTTTTTAATTCCCTGTATTGCATATGTGAGGAGATAAATTGGCAAAATCGTTAGAATGTCAGCTAGAAAGTTTTTCAGTAGTCATCCTGGGTCTCTGAGCTGGGAGTTCAAATCCCACCAAGGTCAATTTTGACTTTCATCCTTTTGAGCTTGATAAAACAAGTATCAGTCAGATACTGGGGTCGATTCTTTCTCTATATCTCTATCACTCTCTCTCTTCTTCTCTGGAAGAAATCAACTGTGGTCAGACCTGGTTAGGTGATGAGCTCTGCCAGGTTTTGGGGTGGAGCAAGAGGTACTGGGGTCAATTCTTTCTCTATATCTCTATCACTCTCTCTCTTCTTCTCTGGAAGAAATCAACTGTGGTCAGACCTGGTTAGGTGATGAACTCTGCCAGGTTTTGGGGTGGAGCAAGAGATTCTGGGGTCGATTCTTTCTCTATATCTCTATCACTCTCTCTCTTCTTCTCTGGAAGAAATCAACTGTGGTCAGACCTGGTTAGGTGATGAACTCTGCCAGGTTTTGGGGTGGAGCAAGAGGTACTGGGGTCGATTCTTTCTCTATATCTCTATCACTCTCTCTCTCTCTCTTCTTCTCTAGAAGAAATCAACTGTGGTCAGACCTGGTTAGGTGATGAGCTCTGCCAGGTTTTGGGGTGGAGCAAGAGATACTGGGGTCGATTCTTTCTCTATATCTCTATCACTCTCTCTCTTCTTCTCTGGAAGAAATCAACTGTGGTCAGACCTGGTTAGGTGATGAGCTCTGCCAGGTTTTGAAAATTCCTGCCCAAGAAACACCATACATCAATATGGCATCCATATGATTTCACCAGGAGTTATGAGTCCATGCATACATACATATACATACATACATATACATACATACATATACATACATACATATACATACATACATATACATACATACAAATATACATACATGATGGCTGTAACTCAATTTCGAGTAATGACATCACTTGATACTTAAGCATGAGCATCACGGACACAGCTTTTTAGTCCTGTTAGGGACTTGCCTATGGCCAGCAATACCATGCATTGCAAAAAAATATCACATATCAAGCGATGCTTGTGCTAGAAGCCTTTTTAAGTGAGGAAAGGCTTTGCGCATGTCCAATTCCACTTTCTGGACATCAAATACATTTGCCGAAAAAGAACTGGTCTACATCATTGGATGCAAACAAAGTCACAGGTTTTATATCAGAATGATGTGTTGTGTCCTTGAGCAAGACACTTTATTTCACATTGCTCCAGTTTACTCAGCTGTAGAAATGAGATGATAGGGACTGGGGTCCATAACATTCCACTGCAAAGTGGTCGTGTAGGTTCCACAGCAAAAAAGCACCCAGCACTCACTGTAAATGAGGTTGGTGTTAGGAAGGGCATCCAGCTGTAGAAATCAAGCCAGAATCAGTTCCCGTCCCACCCTTGCAAGCAGGGAAAAAGCGGACGTAAAATGAAATGATGAACATCACCTAGAGAGATGTCTTAATGAAGACTAGGAGTCTCTTGCTCCCCCCCCCCCCAAAAAAAAAAAATTTATTGGGAACCAAGCATGCCAGATGACTTCACCACTACATGTTTGACAAGCCAGTTCACTCATGCATAGGCTAACCCTAACCTGATAGTAATGGGTAGGGAGGTAGTCTAGTGACCAAGATAGCCAGCCCAATTCATGGGACTCATTCATGCCAGTGGTTATCCCTGACCTGATAGTGGGTAAGGAAGTAATCTAGTGACCAAGATATGTTGGAAGTCTCCACCGCTACAAGTTCAATGACAAACTTATCGGAGAGCGGCTGATACTTTGACTTGACAGGCAGTGAGGATTGGATTTGTCACTAAATACACCAGGTTGCCACAGGAGAAGTTGTCACTGCATGTTACATCAAAGATGAAGGGCTTAGTATCATGAAATAGAAAAATCATGATGCCATCTGGCGTGCTGCTGCCCCTCAGTCCAGTCTCATCAGCTAAAGCAGGGAAGGGAAGCTTGGGGCATCCAAACCATGCTTTATGATCTCACTAGGATTTTTTTCAACACACTGACATGTATGTGTGTATGTGCATATGCATACGTTTATATATATGAGTATATAAATATACATGTGAAAACACAGACCACTTACAAAAATACACACTCACAGACATACATTCACATAAACACACACATATATTTACACAAAATCACATACCTTTATACATACACTCACACACAGCATAGCAAATGGAATGCCAGCTGCTGTTTTGCACTAGTTTTTCACCCCCCTCCCCCAGTCTTCCTTTTACATACACGTACATTCACACATATATATTATGTGATGGGCACATGGAAGTCGCTCAAATTTATATATAGATTGAGAGTGGCATGGTGTGAGAGGTGGGGGCCAACACTGTAGAGGCGGACTGTACCTGTAATTCAAAGGGCCAGCTTTGTTACACACTGACTTACTAAAAATTATATCATGGACATGCATGCCTGGGGAATGCTTAGCTTTGTCACTTTGCCACGTTAATACTCAGCCACTTAAACATTAGTTGTGGAGCAGGCTGTTCTGTTGATCAAACAAAATCAATGGAAATTAACCCATGCCAGTAGTTCACATCTTAAATTTAGGCAATTATTTTTTAACGCAGATATACAAGCCTCTGTTTGCTTGTTTTTCTTCCTTCTTTTCCCTTTCGATCTAGTTTTGTAAAGAAACAAAGAGCTTGTTGATGAAAGTGAAGCTTCTTTTTCTTCGCCCGCTTATTCCTCCTGAGAGGGTCGTGGGGACAGAGTCCTCAAACACTCCTTCCAGCAGGTCCTGTCAGAAGCAACTGTCTTCAACTGATCTGGCTGGATCCCCAAGCGTGACCAGCCAAGATCACGGATGTTATCCAACTATCTTGCTCGGGGTCTACCCCTGGGTCTCTTGCCAGTTGGTTTTGCCCATAAGATCTGTCCAGTGATTCTTTCCTGAGACATTCTAACCACATGCTCATAGTATCGGAGCTGTGATCTCTCAATTTGGAGAAGTCAAGCTGATTATTAAAAATACTTCAGAGAAGAAATAAAAATATTAAAAAAAGATTATACATATGTTACAAATAGTTTTAAAAAATGTTAGATATAATTTTAAAAAGATACCAAGAAAGAATTTTAAAAATATTGTTATACTTTGGGAGGGTCATGTTGCCAATAAGAAACACACGCACCAGTTGCTTTCACTTCAATTTATTATATATTTATAAATTTATAAATTTATAAACCTACAAATCTACAAACTTATAAGTTTCTGGTTGGTTGGTTGGTTCCACAACCAGATAGTTGTTTATATATAGTCATAGTCCTTTCGTCACACACTCTGTGACCTCATCAGTGACTGATAATAATAAAAATGTTTTTATTATTAAACACAAGGTAGGGTGGTAGATTGGCAGTATCAGTAGAGCGTTGGACAATATCATTTATGGCATAGAGTTATGCTCCTTTTGATCTGAGTTCAAATGCTGAGGTTAGCTTTGCCTTTCATCCTTACGGAGTCAATAAAATAAAGTACCAGTAATGCACTGAATCAATTCAGTCAATTTTCCCCCTCCCACTTCTAATTGCTGGCCTTGTCCCTAAAGTAGAAACAATTATTAAATAGAAGATAGAGGGCAGTGGATTGGCAGTATTTGTAGAGCATTTGACATGTTTTGTAGCATATAGTTACAGCTTTTTATGTTCTAAGTTCAAACCTCACTGAGGTTAGTTTTGCCTTACATCCTTACGAGGTCGATAAAATAAAATACCAGTAAAGTACTGGGGTTGATCATCATCATCATCATCATTTTACGTCCGCTTTTCCCTGCTTGCAAGGGTGGAACGGGTCCTATTCAGCACAGCATCTCTCCACTTGTCACGGTCCTTCGTCATCTCCACTGTGAGCTTCAGCAATCTGAGGTCTGTTCTCACCACCTCTGCCCATGTTTTTTGTGGTCTACCTCTACCACGTCTTCCTTCAACTGGCATTTCCTGCCACTTCTTCACCCATTGGCCATCCTCCATGCGCATCACATGTCCATACCACCTCAGTCTCCTCTCTCGCACACTACATTCTATCCCTCTCAGACACAGTTTCTCTCTCAACACATTCATGCTGGGTCATTGACGCACATTGACATTGCACATCCAACGGAGCATGCTTGCCTCATTTCTCTCCAGCCATGGCATATCCTCTGCAGTTGCTGCCCATGTCTCACTACCATGCAGCATCGCACTTCTCACAAAGGCATCATATAACCGGCCTTTCGTACACAGGGAGAAACCCTTCTTCGTCAGCAGATGAAGTAGCTCCCTAAACTTCTTCCAACCCATCCTTATTCTAGATACTATGGCTTCGGAACACCCCCTCCCATGCTAATCTGATCTCCTAGGTACCGGAAGTTATCCACGACTTCTATAGCACCCGCCTGCATTTGAAAAATGTGTCTATCAATGCAACTTCTACTGTCTAATTTCTCTGTACATCTACTGAATATGTAGTTATCCCTACCTGTTAGTTTGCCTGCTATCCCACTACATCTCTTGTGTACCCAGGATCTGCATTGTATGCATTTTATAGAATTTATGCCAGTTCCTTTTCTGCATATCGAACCTGGCCATTTCCCTGATGGAATCAGATTTTTGTCCTCTTTTCTACTCAACACTTTTGTCTTAGCTAGGTTCACTCTCAGTCCTCTTGCTTCCAACTGCTGTTTCCATAGCCAGAATTTATTCTCTAGCTGCTCTACTGATTCTGCTATAAGAACCAGATCATCAGCATAGAGAAGTTCCCATGGACAGCCAGTCTTAAACTCCTCTGTTATGGCTTGGAGGACTATAATGAACAAGAGCAAGCTGAGGACCGAACCTTGATGTACTCCTACTTGTATCTGGAATTCCTCACTAAACTCTATTCCTACCCTGACTTTACTGACAGCACCTCTGTACAAAGTTTGCAGTCCTCACAAGCCATTCCTCAACACCTAGTTTCCTTAGTGACCACCAGATGACAGATTGGGGTACCCTATCAAAGGCCTTCTCTAGGTCAACAAAGGCTAAGTATAGTGGCTTATTCTTCTCTAAGAACCTCTCTTGTAATTGTCTCACCAAGAAGAGGGCATCTGTTGTACTTTTTCCAGGCACAAAACAAAACTGCATCTCATCTAGTTTGACCCTTCCTCTAATTAGTTGTGCTAATATCCTTTCTGCTACTTTCATAACCTGATCCATCAGTTTTATACCCCTATAATTGCTCCTCTCCAGAGCATCCCCTTTACCTTTGTAGCAATTTACGAGAATACTGCTCTGCTGCACCAGTCTTTGGGTATGACACTACCATATATAGCCTGATTGATGATGCATGCAACCAGTTTAGTGCCTACATCCCCTGATGCCTTCAGCATCTTAGCAACTATCCCCGACAGTCCAGGCCTTACCATTTTTCATTTCCTGAATTGCCTCTTTGACCCTATATTCGTCAATCTCAATAGCTGGTCCCTCTGTTGTATCTACGGAGGGTAATTTCTCTCTCTCCCATTCGTTCTCCACATTCATCAGTCTCTCATAATGATATTTCCAGGCCTCCTTTTTCTGATCATTCATGACACTAAGTACACCGGCATCATTCCGGACACATTTATCTCCAATAACATCCTGATTTGCATTGACACACTGCCTTGCAACGTGGAACACTGCACACCTCTGATCTTCCCGTTGCAGAACATTGGCAAACCTCCTACTCTCAGCCTCCCTGCATGCTAAGTACACTTGACGTCTAGCTTCTCTCTTAGCAGCTGTATATCCTTCTCTACTCCCACCCTTTTTCCAAGCCTTCCATGCTAGTCTTTTGTCTCTAAAAGGCCTTATCTACTGTGATGTTCCACCACCAAGTCACTCTCTGTCTGGTTGGAGCTCTGCTCCAGCCACAAGTTTCATCAGTAGCCTGCAGTAAGTTGTCACGTAAGAAATTCCAGTTATTATCCATGTCATACGTCTCTAAATCGTCTTCTTTTTCGTCATACACATCTTGAAGGGCTTTCCTAAATTTGTATTTTAGTGAAAGGTCTTTTAGCTTCCAGACCTCTCTTCTCCACACCTTCCTGTGTGACTCATTCCATCTCTTGCTTACTGAGATATCACTAACGACTAACCTATGCTGTGGGGTACATTCTTCTCCAGGGTATGCCTTAGTATTTGACACCATCTGCCTGTCTCACTGCCTAACTAGTAAGAAGTCAATCTGGCTTATGTGCTCGCCTGATTTGTAGGTTATTAGGTATTTGGCAGGTTTCTGGAAGTCAGTGTTGCAAATAGTTAGTGTACTTGCATCACAAAATTCAAGAAGTCTCACTCCTTCATTTCTTGAGCCGTAATTGTGCCCACCATGTTCCCCAGTGTAACCAACCTGGAGCTGTCCAACATGACCATTGAAGTCCCCTGCTAGCATAATGATGTCTCCGTCCTCTGTCATTGCGGCTGTTTGTAAAAGTTGCTCGTAAAAGCAGTCTTTCTCTTCTTTGCCTGCTTGGGGAGCATAGGCAGAGATGATTGTCAGTAGTCTCCTACCTACAACTAATCTAAGCTTAATATGATATGATTAATATTTAACCCCCCCCCCCCCCCCCCCAAACTGCTGGCCTTGTACCTAAATTAGAAATCATCATTAAATTGCCAATATACAGGAGTGATGTTTACAAGCGATACAATAACATCAACAAGCATTTAATAGGCCTTCTTTGCTAAATCAGGTGTTAGCTTATTAACTGTATTCCTTTCATTTCCTCCTTCATCATCCCCCCAGCCATGTCTTTCTTGGTCTTCCTCTTCCTCTACTTTCTTCCACATGTATTCTCATCACTCCTCTTAGTGAATTACTTTCATCCTACCTCAACACATGACCCAACCGTCTTATTCCATTTCTCTTTACAACATTCATGACTGTCTTTATTCCTATCTGCAATTCATTGTTTTCCTATACATCTTCCTGCTATTTCAGGCGTTAAAATAATATATTCCCTCCATATACTGTACCAATTGTGTTGTTATTTCTGTTTACCTTTTGCATGATGGCTGCAAACTCTGCTAAGACTATTGCAATTGCTTGTCAGATTATAGAGTTTGGTGTACTTTTAGGCTACGGCCAGCCACATGAGCCTGTAACATATCCTGAACAAAGTTTTTAAAGTGGGGAAAGGCCTTACACTCGACAAATTCCACTCTCTGAGCATCGAAAACACTAACCGAAAGGGAGAACTTTTACATACACACACACATATAGATATACCATCATCATCATTATCGTTTTAATGTACGCTTTCCCTGCTAGCAAGGTTGGATGGACCCCTGAAGTGAAGACACTGATCTCTCAGGCAGGTCAGGGACCTGTGTGCTTATGTATGGTCTCACATTCTATCAAGTGTTGAGGAGAGGTTGTCATGCCTTTGACACAGCTGAAGGTCCACCCAACCCTTTGTTTTGCAAGAGTTCTATGGCTGGATGCCCTTCCTACCACCAATCACTAACATTTTACAGCATATACTGTGTGCGTTTATTGTATAAATAATAAAAACTAGGGAGGTTGTCATGTGTGTGTGTGTGTATTCTTTATTATGGCTAAGTTTTGATTGTTGTTGCTCTGGAGTTTCACCACTTAGTCATATTAAAGAATATTTAAACCTACTTTGGTATTGAATATTCACTCTCATGTCCATCAATAACACATGGGTGTA
>OZ024749.1:27192371-27227371 GCA_964016885.1 Eledone cirrhosa | reverse complement strand
ATTTGTATATATACAAATTACATACTAGAACTTAAGTCTTAGACAAGTAAATTTTAAGGCCTCTTGATTCTGTGCCATGCTTCCAAGTTTGGAATTTCTTCTCTAGTTCAGCCATTGATTCAGCTATGAGCGTTAGATCATCTGCGTATAGAAGTTCCCATGGGCAGCCGGTCTTGAACTCCTCTGTTATAGCCTGAAGGGCAATAATAAATAGGAGGGGGCTAAGGACAGAGCCCTGATGAACACCAACTTTTACGCTAAATTCTTCACTATATTTGTTGTTAATTCTAACCTTGCTGACTGTTTCTTTATACATGGCTTGTATAGCTCTCACAAGCCATTCATCAACACCTAGTTTTCTAAGAGCCGACCAGATAATGGAGCGGAGGACTCTGTCAAAGGCTTTCTCCAAGTCGACAAAAGCTAAGTATAGAGGTTTACTTTTAGCTAGGTACTTCTCCTGTAGTTGTCGTACAAGGAAAAGAACGTCTGTGGTACTTTTATCTGACACAAACCCAAACTGCATTTCATCTAGATCAATTCGCTCTCTGATTAGTTGTGCTATAACTTTTTCTGTGACCTTCATGACCTGGTCAATTAATTTAATGCCTCTATAGTTTCCCCTATCTAGGGCATCTCCTTTACCCTTGTAGCAGTTAATGATGATGCTGCTATGCCAGTCATTCTGTATGTCTTGGTTTACTATCCGGGAGACCATAGTGTGTCGCACCGATCCAGATACTTTCAACATTTCAGCAACTATCTCCGAAGGCCCAGCTGCTTTGCCTGTCTTCATATATTTGATTGCCTTACTTATTATACTACTTTCAACTTGTACTGCTGGTCCCTCTATTAGATCGATTTGGGGCAGACTATCTTTTTTCCACTTATTCTCCTCATTTAGTAGCCTCTCGTAGTGACACTTTCAAGCTACCTCCTTATCAGTATCAGTGATGGCAAATATACCATCATCATTACAGACACACTTCTCCCCGACAATATCACGGTTTTCCTTGATATATATACACAAATATATATATATATATATATATATATATATATATATATACATATATAAACACAAATATATATATATATATACACAAATATATATATGTAAAGGCGCATGCCTTAGTGGCTTGCAATCAAAAGGTTGTGAGTTCAATTCTCGTGTGATGTGTTGTTTCCTTGAGCAAGACACTTTATTTCACATTGCTCCAGTTTACTCAGCTGTAGAAATGAGATGATAGAACTGGGGTCCCTATCATTCCACTGCAAAGTGGGCGTGGAGGTGCCACGGGAAAAAAGCACCCAGCACTCACTATAAATGAGGTTGGTGTTAGGAAGGGCATCCAGCTGTAGAAATCAACCCAGAATAAGTTCCCGTATGAGCATGACAAGGTCAGCTGACTGGACACTGCCCACAACAGGACAACCCGTCTAACCCATGCTAGCGTGGAAGAACGGACATAAAACGGTGATGATGATGATGATATACACAAATATATATATATATATATATATATATATATTATATATACAAATTTATATATATATATATATATATATATATATATATATATACACACAAATATATATATATATATATATATACAAATTTATATATATATATACACACACAAATATATATATATAGACAAATATATATATACAAAGATATATATATACACAAATATCATCAAAATATCATCATCATCAACATTTCACGTCCGCTTTTCCCTGCTTGCAATATATATATATATATATACAAATACATATATACGCAAATATATATATATATATATATATATACACAAATATATATATATATATATATATATATAACGAAGGAAATGTGGTAAGGAACCAGGTTGGCCATAACGCACCAAAGTACTCAATACTTGAGGTAGTAGAGTGGGTAATAGGAACCAGTAAGACCCCGACAGCTGAGCTCAAGCCGTTTCGACGGCTAATTCTGAATTAGCCGTCGAAACGGCTTGAGCTCAGCTGTCGGGGTCTTACTGGTTCCTATATATATATATATATATATACACACAAATATATATATATAAGAGAGTATATATACATACAAAATTATATATATGTTATTATAAATACATACATACGCAAATATATATATATATATATACACAAATATATATATATATATATATATATATATATACACCTATATATACAAATTCTTTTACCTCTTTCAGGGTCCAAGTAGCACAGGGTCTCACTTGTCCTAAATCTGGCATTGAGTAGATGTATGAAGAGAATAACTATTATCCCTAATATGAAATAGAATTGATTCTATATTCCATAGAAAGTTCTAAATCAGATAATGTTTAACAATCAAGTATTTTATTATATAACTATATGTGACTACGGGCAGGTTGGTTGTGAAAGTGTTAAGATGGTATTTGGAAAATAACAAAACAAAGGTTCTTACACTAAATTATGGTGGAAGGTTACACTTTGATATAACCAGAGGTGATTTCAGGCAGTTTGGTATTAATAGGGTTAAGCTAAAGTTTGGAACATAGCTTAACAAAGGTTCTGACATAAAATGATGATGGAAGGTTTTTAGATATATATAAACATCTTAAAATAAACAGTTTTGTATCATAAATCCAGGGATCAGATTCAAGGATCAAAATAGTTAATAAAGAAATGAAAGAAGAGCTGTGGAAAAGTTACAATACTCACAATTGCTGCTTGTAACATAAAATCAGGAAACATATTAGCCCCTAACATAAAGAATATAAAGAAATAGCTATACATACAATTAAGGAAAGATAATTTATTCAGTATTAAATTAACATAGCAAATTAAAACTATATTATAAATGTAACAGAAGGTATGTGGCCTAGTGGTTAGGGTGTTGGTCTAACATAATTGATGTAAAGAGATAGCTATACATATTAAGGAAAGCTCGTTGTTGTTGCTGTTATCGTTCTTCTTCTTCTTCTATATAAATGGTACTTATTCTATTTGATGGCTTGACACCCCCTCCAAGATGGAGGCAAGGGTAGTCTTATTACTTTCACTTGCTTCCCAAATCCCCCAAATCCCAAATTCAGGGCCTCCTCACTCCTATTGGAGGAACCCCTTCCTGGTTGACCTCCATCACTTCCTATCTCTGGTCATATTGTACCATATTGGGTCTGACTGTCATGCCATCTTGCCTTTGGCTGCCCTCTGGTGCTTCTCCACTGCCTTGGTGTTCACTCTGTCACTCTAATAGTCCAACCTCACTATATAACTGGTATGTATTCTATTTGATGGCTTGGCATCCCTCTAGTGGGGTAGTCTTGTTATTCACAGTTGCCCTCACTATATAACTGGTACTTATTCTATTTGATGGCTTGGCATCCCCACCAGGGGGTAGTCTTGTTACTCTCAATTACTAAACCCTCACTATATAACTGGTATTTGCTGTTATTGATCATGATAATAAAGCCACTGAGGAGATCAAACCCTCAATTCAAAAGGATACACTATAAATTCAATTAACAGCCTCATGTCAAATAAATTCCTGAAGTAGATCAAAATACTCACAAGAATTATATCTGTAATAGACAATGTATAAATATACACACATATATATATATATGATAAATATACAAAAACAAAAATATAAAAGTATGTAATTATGTAAACAATATATCATCATCATCGTCATAATCACCATCATTATCGTCATAATCATAATCATCATCATCATCATACCAGCACACTCTCCTCTCTTGCCCACTATATTTGATTTCTCTTATACTCAGTCTCTCTCTCTCAGTTCATTCCCGCTTCATCGTTCACGTACATTAGCATTGCACATCCATTGAGCATGCTCACTTCATTTCTCTCCACTCTACACATATCCTCATGCAACGTCACAGCCATGCAACATACAGCTGCCCTTTCCTTCACAGAAGAAACCTTTCATTGTCAACAGAGGTAGTAGCTCCTTGAACTTCATCCATCTTGTTCTAATTCTAGCTCTGAACAATCTCAGAGCACTCTCCTCCACTGCTAATTCAGTCACCTAGGTCAGCAGTCACCAACCAGTGATCCATGAGAAAATTTTGGTGGTCCATAGAAAAATTTTAATTTATTCATCTTTTAAAAAAACTTCACATTAGTGGTCCGCGGAATTTAAAATTACGAATTTAATGGTCTGAAAGTTTGGCGACCGTTGAGCTAGGTAACAGAAACTATAAACTATCTTTACAGAGCAGAGAAAGTTTTATTTTACTCGGTTTCTTCACACTATTCATGTGTATGTGTATCTGTCACATACAAAGTCTGTCTACAATCTCACTACACATTGTGTACAGATAGGGTATGGAATATTATCGAAATAATTGATTGTAGAATAGAAACTAAATCAAATAACAAAAGTAATAAATATAGAGGTTTTGTAGTTTGTTTTTTAATTATTATTATTCAATAGAGCATTGGACAACACCCTTTACTTCATATAGTTATGTCTCTATACGGTCTGAGTTCAAATCCCACCAAGGTTAACTTTGTCTTTCATCCTTATGGGGGTCGATAATTAATCGACTTCCCCTCCCTCCCTCCAAATTACTGGCCTTGTGCTCATACTAGAAATCGATGAATTGGCAGTATCGGTAGAGGGTCGGACGCCATGCTTTCCAGCATAGTTACGTCCCTTTACGATTAGAGTTCAAATCCAGCCGAGGTTGACTTTGCCTTTCATCCTTACGGGGTCGATAAAATAAAGTACCAGTAATGCACTGGATAATTGCTGGCCTTGTGCCTAAAGTAGAAACAATTATTATTATTATTATTATTACTATTATTTTACCTTGTGGAGGGGGATTGGCAGTATTGGTAGAGTGTCAGACACAATGCTTTGCAGCATAGAGTTACAGCCCTTTATGATCTGAGTTCAAATCGCGCCGTGGTTAACTTTGTCTTTCATCCTTACAGCGTCGATAAAATAAAGTACCAGTCATGCACTGGGGTCGTTTAATTGACTTTCCCCTCTCCCAAAATTGTTGGCCTTGTGCCTAAATCAGAAGCATTATTATTTTACCTTGTGGAACAAGGAAGATGTATTCTGAATAACTAGTGGCTGGATAACCCTTGGCAAAATGGTATACCAGGACAAGGGAATGTCTGCAAGTAAAGATGAGAAAAACAAACAATAATAAGTATGTATTGTTATATTTGGGGAGAGTCATATTGTTATAACATTGCCAGAAATAATAATAAAACACACTCACTGTTTGGTTTGGGTTGGTTTTCGCTTCTGTATCTTTTATATCCCCATAGTTAATTTATCTGGCAATCAATGTTTATCATTGATTGACCAATGGTTAAAAATACAGATATAAATATATATATATAGTCTATCAAAGTTCTTTCATCACATATCTGTGACATCATCAGTGGTAGTATTATGTTTCCTCCTGTTGTATTGTCATGCCTATGCCATTTTTATTTTATTTATTTATTTATTCTTGTCTCTGTCTCCGCATGTGTTTTCATGTGTGTGTTCGTGTTTGAGTATGTGTTTTTTTGTATTCTATCTTTGTTCACTAATGTGTGTTTATATGTGTTTGTTGTTATAGTATTTGTGTATATATTTATTTATATTTCCCTTAGGTTAGTATTGTTTATTTGGGTATAGTTGTTGTTGTTATTCCATTCGTTTTTTTTCTGTTCAACTTTGGTTTTCTTATTTTTATCTCAGTTGCTTCTCTGATTTGCCTACCTGTTGAGTCATTTCTATGCTTAGATATTATTTTAATTTCTATGTTGTCTATATTACCGTCATGTCTTTATCTGGCGTGTTCATATATTACTGAACCATTTTTTTGTCCTTTTAGTTCCCCCAGTGTTGGTCTATTCTTTCTCCTATGCTTCGAGCTGTCTCACCTATGTATGTCATTGTCATGATTCTGCAAGTACCCTCTGTACATCTTATGCTATAGACTACATTTCTAGTTTTACAATTATCTGGGGGTTCATTCTACACATTTCTTATTCGTACAGTGGGTTTTCTTAAAGGGGTATGCCTTGCTGATCAGGATGTTATAGTAGTTCCTAGCTTTTCTACCACTTTAATCTTTAGATGGGTCTTTCTTAGGGCCTTTCTACATTGCTTAGCTAATTTCACTCCAGAGGTAGCATCCACGAACATGCCACTCTGGTATCTCTGGTTGTCATACCATGACGTGGCTTTCCCTATCTTATGTTTAGTCCTATCTAAGCTATTCCATGATTTGCTCCTGTATAATGGGCAAATTCCTTTCATGTCCATTTCTATGAGGGTCTTATATTTCTCCGTGGCTCCTTTGTATACTCTGATTCTGTCTCTTTGGTTGTAGCCAGAGAACTGCATGTGATTGATGGAGTGTTGGATGTGTCTTTCCATTTTAGTTGGGTCGCACATGTGGGACACATTCTTCATCACTCTTACCAAGTCTGCGATCAGAATATTAAAGTTAGCACTACTGGACATTGCTGAGTATCAGGTACTAACTGGTTTTGCTACCACCAACACTAACACCACCACCATCACACCCCATCCCCACCACCATAATAAATAAAGCAGTAAACTTGCCCACAGGCCTCCACCACCACAGACACAACCATGACCACTACTACTACCACCACCACCACTATCGCCACCTCCATTACGACCATCATCACCACCACAACCACCACTACCACCAACCACTGCAACAATTACCACCACCACCACTACCACCAACCACTGCAACAATTACCACCATACCACTACCACCAACAACCACAATTACCACCACCACCACCGCCACTACCTCCAACTACCGCAACCACCAACTACCACAACTATCATCACCACCACCACTACCACCAACCACAACAATTACCACCACCACCACTACCACAATAACTAAAACAGACAACTTACCCACAGTCTCCCCCCTCCCCACCACAATAACTAAAACAGACAACTTACCCACAGTCTCCCCCCTCCCCACCACAATAACTAAAACAAACAACTTACCCAGTCTCCACTACCACCACCACCACCACAATAAGTAAACAGACAACTTAACCACACATCTCCACCACCACCGCCACCCCCACCACAATAACTAAAACAGACAACTTACCCACAGTCTCCCCCCTCCCCACCACAATAACTTACCCACAGTCTCCACCACCACCACCACAATAACTAAAACAAACAACTTACCCAGTCTCCACCACCACCACCACCACAATAAGTAAACAGACAACTTACCCACACATCTCTACCACCACCCCACCACAATAACTAAAACAGACAACTTACCCACAGTCTCCACCACCACCACCCCCACCACAATAACTAAAACAAACAACTTACCCAGTCTCCACCACCATCACCCCACCACAATAACTAAAACAGACAACGTACCCACATTCTCCACCCCCATCAGCCTCACCACAATAACTAAAACAGACAACTTACCCACAGTCTCCACCACCACCACCCCCACCACAATAACTTACCCACAGTCTCCACCACCACCACCACAATAACTAAAACAAACAACTTACCCAGTCTCCACCACCATCACCCCACCACAACAACTAAAACAGACAACGTACCCACATTCTCCACCCCCATCAGCCTCACCACAATAACTAAAACAGACAACTTACCCACAGTCTCCACCACCACCACCCCCACCACAATAACTTACCCACAGTCACCACCACCACCACCACAATAACTAAAACAAACAACTTACCCAGTCTCCACCACCACCACCCCACCACAATAACTAAAACAGACAACTTACCCACATTCTCCACCCCCATCAGCCCCACCACAATAACTAAAACAGACAACTTACCCACGGTCTCCACCACCCCCACCACAATAACTAAAACAAACAACTTACCCAGGCTCCACCACCACCACAATAACTAAAACAAACAACTTACCCAGTCTCCCCCCCCCCCCAATAACTAAAACAGACAACTTACCCACAGTCTCCACCACCACCACCACAATAAGTAAACAGACAACTTACCCACCACCACCACCACAATAACTAAAACAAACAACTTACCCAGTCTCCACCACCACCACAATAAGTAAACAGACAACTTACCCACCACCACCACCACCACCACAATAAGTAAACAGACAACTTACCCACCACCACCACCACCACCACAATAAGTAAACAGACAACTTACCCACCACCACCACCACCACCACCACCACCACCACAATAACTAAAACAAACAACTTACCCAGTCTCCACCACCACCACAATAAGTAAACAGACAACTTACCCACACATCTCCAACAAAACTGCTATCATGCTGATACTGGCGGTCATCTTTGATTCCAGTATTTTCATAATCTGGGGCAACTTTATAAACAAAGAACAGATCAGAATCGTTGCACTTATTATATATAAAAACATTGTCCCAGAGTAGCTGCTGTTGTTGTTGTTAGTCTCTTTACTTTACATTTCCCAAATGGGTGGCAGGATCAGTTAGAATGTTCTGGAGTGACGTCTGTTGTTAAGAAACCATTCGGAGGAACAGATCCAATCTGCAATACAAAAAGAAACCCCAAAAACATCAACGACAATAATAATAAATTTAGTTTGAAATTGAAATAGAAATAGATGCTGCACTGTAACATTTGACTAAATAATATTGTCAAATAATGGGGCAAACCCACTGGATGGAAAAAAGATGGGTGTCAGAACTAGATGAATCTTTGAGTTAGGTGCCATGACCCAATGTTTGATATTCTCTGAGTCTGAGGAAGAAGCATTTTAAATTCTTTCTGATACCAACCCATCCAAAACTGCCTCTGGTTTTATGAAACAACCCCTCTCAATGACGTAGGCAGTGTCTTTCACTATATATGTTAAAGAAAGGGTTTATGACTAATTTAAACATTTTATGAGTGTTTTAAGTTTTTTGACCACCATGTGAGCACTGCTGTAGTATTTGACATAAAATATAACCTTATTGCACAAAATTAAATTCAGAACTGCACAAAATTAGATTTAAAACTGCACAAGCAGAGGTCAACTGCACCAGCAGGTGTCAATTATACTGGCAGGGATCAACTACACAAACAGGTGTTAACTACACAAACAGGTGTTAACTACACAAGCATGTGTCAACTACACAAGCATGTGTCAATTAAACAAACAAGGATCAACTACATAAGCAGAAGTCAACTACACAAACACGGATGGATTAACAACACAAGCAGGTGTCAACTACACAAGCAGGGATCAACTACACTAGCAGAGGTCAATTACATAAGCAGAGTTAACTACACAAGCAGAGGCCAACTACACATGCAGAGGCCAACTACACAAACAAGGATTAACTACACCAGCAAGTGTCAACTACGCAACCACGAGTTAACAAGATAATCAGGAGTCAACTACAGTTAAAATATTAATTCCATAAATCTAAGAGTGTATCGTTTATAAGTCTCACAGTTTGGAAACACATTAAAAACCAGCAGGTAAGTAATACTGGGAGTGATGGGGGATTATCAAAATTGCTAGAGAAAATGCCAATAAAATAAAGTACAATCAAGTACAGGAGTTGATTCAATATTTACGTAAAGAACCCTAGATGTCATGTACGGGCTTGTAACTAAGTTATTTTATTTTATATAGATTCTTCTCGCGGGAGAGAAGAAAAACAAGGCTGACCTCGACAAAATTTGAACTCAGAACGTAAAGAGGCATAACTGAAGACTGCAATCAGTCAAAAGTAGTGAAAGCATTCGTCCGACGCTCTACCAATTTCTGGCAAAATAGACGAACGAACGAGTGATACATGAACGGAATTGAAACGTCAGTTACAAATTAAACACACACACTCTCTCTCTGTGCCTGTAATTCAAAGGACCAGCCTCACTAGGAATTACGTTCGGATTACACGTGTCTATGGAATATCAACCACTTACACGCTCATTTTATAATTTGGCTGTTCCATTGATCGAACAACTGGAATATACATCGCCGTAAACAGATGGAAGAGCCATTTCCCTTAACTTTACTTTTTATATATTACATATACTAAAATCATAACAAATAAAGTTAGAATATGAGAATTATAATTCTTGTATTTTAAATTTATCAACAGCACTAATAACAATATTATTAGTAAATACAACAATAATTTTACTCTCAAGTGTTGAATAATCGCCCCCGCCTCGTGGCTTATTAATTGGGACACGAGAGTAATTAAAAAACACACCACGACTAACAACAACTACTACACCATCACCACTAACACTATCAACAACAAAGCCACAAACACCACCACTAACTACCAACAGCACCACCACCACCACCAAGAACATCACCAACACTATCAACAACACCTACACTACCAACAACTGCACTAACATCACCAACACCAGTACGTAACACCACCAACATTAGCACTAATGACACTACCACCAATACCAACACTACTACCAGCAACACCACCTATAACACCACCAACATTAAAACTAATGACACTACCATCAATACCAACAACACTACCAGCAACACCACCAACATTAGCACTAATGGCACTACCACCAGCAACACCACCAAATAATAACTGTCTTACTCTCATCCAAGCCTTTTGTTGTTACAAAAAAAAAAAAAAGTTTGTTGTTGCCAAGCAACCGACAGCTCAGTAGATTTGTTTCTGTCGAGAAGGAAAATAAAAACAACTCACCAAACAAACAAGAACAACAACAGCAGCAGAAGAAGAATATATATATATATATAAAAATATGGTGAGAAAGAAAGGTTCAAAGAAGGCCGACGAGACGATAGTTACCGAAGATGAGAAGACGGAACCGAGTTCTGGAGATAATGAAGAGGTAACAGAGAAAACAGAACGACAACCAACTACAACTGGAGGGGGAGGAGGAGCAGGAGGAGATGATAGTGTACTGGTGGTAGACGAGGAGGCCGATATGGCAGCAACCTCTACCAACGAAGGACCATTGTTAACCAGTGTTATTATTAAGTCGTAAGCGACAATATTTATTATTTATTATATCTATCATCATATTATATCTATCATCATAGTAACTTAGTTATAAAAACAAAGACCTTGTATTGTAAATTTCACACCCGCCTCCCAGACCCTTGTGGTGTGTGTGATCGATTGACGCACTTAATGTTGAATTAAGGTTTTGTTTTTCTTCAATATTTACAAATTAAAGGAAATTTTATTCACAGTTGTATAAATAACATTACAAATATGTTTTGAATATATACATAAATAACATTACAAATGCGAAAATAACACTATAAATTGCTCGCAATTCGTTCAGAAGAACATTACAAATTAATGTTTTGTTTATTTTTCGCATTGATTGTATATTTTTGTGTATTAGACCTCGAGTATTTGCACAATAAAGTTTAAAAAATTTATAGATAGCTTGAAATTATAAACACATACCGTCAAAAATCAACACAGATATATCTGTATTACATTAATGGATTGGCAGTATCGGTAGAGGCTCGGACGCCATGCTTTGACGCATAGAGTTACGGCCCTTGCCATTCTGAGTTCAAATCCCGCCGAGGTTAACTTTGCCTTTCATCCTTACGGGGTCGATAAAATAAAGTACCAGTAATACACTGGGTAATTGCTGGCCTTGTGCCAAAAGTAGAAACAATTAATTCACATAATATAGAATCAACACGAATCAACATTAATTCACATAATATAGAATCAACACGAAAGATAATATTAGTACAACACTATGTATAACATTAATTGTTTCTACTTTTGGCACAAGGCCAGCAATTACCCAGTGCATTATTGATACTTTATTTTATCGACCCCGTAAGGATGAAAGGCAAAGTTAGCCTCGGCGTGATTTGAACTCAGATCATAAAGGGCCGTAACTCTATGCATCAAAGCATGGCGTCCGACCCTCTACCGATACTGCCAATCCACACATTAATGTATGCCAATCGGTCACACGTCACAAGCATTACCGGAGCCTCCCTTGAATAATTTTTGAGGCAGGCCAACATACGTGACATAGTGGTAAGGATGTTGGACTTACGATCGTAATGTTGTGGGTTCGATTCCTGAACTGGGTTGTGTGTTGTGTTCTTGAGCAAAACATTTCATTTCACGTTGCTCCAGAATACTCAGCTGAAAATGAGTACCAGCAATAGCTGGGGGTTTAACCCTGCAATTGACTGGCGTCATGTCCAGGAGGAGTTTTCTACTCTCAGTGGCTTCACGCCATGGAAATTGGGATAAGCACTGGCCTGTTGAGCTTCGGAGCTCGGGACAGACTAGATAACACATTGGAAGTGTCACCACGGGTAATAGCGAGGCTAAGGCACTGGAACAACCAAGCACCCTCACAAGCATCACCTGGTAGTAGTAATTATTTGAGACCTGCCAATCTCTAAAAACCAAAACAGGGAGTGCCATGAAAAAAAGGGCCCCAAAACGGGGAGAATTGAGGCAAAATGGGGAGATTTTACATAATGAAAACTATACCCATTTTCACAAGAGAAGACATCTCTCACTCACCCCTAAGTGGTTGGGAGGTCTCCCTGTAGAATGGGGAGAGTTGACAGATCTGTTATTCCATCAGGGTGGCAGTAGTGTTGCAGCTGGTAGATAGAATTCCATCATCTGGTAGATAGTTAGGCTGAAGAAGGCAAACTGTCAAAGTATCGGTGTTCTTTGATAGGTTAATGGTTGAACCTGTGACAGTGGAGACTGCTGGTGTTGTTGCACTCACCCCCCGACCATATCCCTACTCACTGCTATTGGGGTGGAGTTGGCTACTGAGTGGTTTGTCTCCCTCGCCATCCTTCAGGGCAATGTCTTCTCCATTCTGTCCTCCGTTGGGACCACAAGGTGGACTGACCCTTAAACAGCGAGATGTTAAATATGTTTAAAGAAAGATTTATGTCATTCTATCACCTATGACTATTTTGAGCTTGATAATTCTGTCATTTATTCTATCTCAATAACCTTATCTATCCCCTTCTCGGCTAGTAGAATATCTCATCCACCTATGCCATTATCATTTCCTATCCAGAAGAGCTTGTATCTAAACTGTTTGGCTGATGCATCCCTCCATCTCACTTCTTGCACGCAGCACTCATCTACTCATCTCTTCTCAAGCATTTCCACAATTTTTCCTGATCTACCTTTCAGTGTGCCATCATTAAGTGTGACAGTTCTGAACTGGGTTACTTTGCAGAAAAGGCAGTCCCTTGGTGGTTGGGTCATCTTCTCGTAATAGCTCACTGTACGTGAGTGGTAGTATGTGATCACTTGATGATGATCAAGGGTTCTCACACTTAGCTAGGCTAGCCACACCACTACAGTGCGTGGCACTAACATCATTAATGTTGACCCTGCGTACACAATTATATTTAACCCTTTAGTATTTACACTAGCAGAATGGCTCGGCGTTGCTCGGGATTTGCTCTAGGCTTCTTTTATATTTGTTATATATTTATCCTTATTGAGCCTCGTGAAATAAATACGTTTGTTTATATTTTGTTATTGTGTATGCAAAAATATCTGTACACGAATATATAATTATATATATATTAAAATAACAGATTAAAGTTTAAGCAAAGAATCGCTGCTTTCACCCTGAGATCTTCTGAAACTAAAAAAATCAATCTGTGAGCGCAGAAGTAAATATTTTGAAAAACGTTACAAACGTTACACACTATATATATATATACACACACTATATATACATATATACACACACACACAGATAGCGACATCATAATGTCGTAATGCAGACAGCCAGACATACAGACAGATATAAGGGCGCAACGTTATATCTATGTATCTATCTAAAAAGAAAGACTAAGAATTATAGAGATAGATCGCTAAATCGCCTAATGCAGTCCCTAAGGCATTGAAAATTTGAAATATTTTTTCTCAAAACACTCACAGGACCATAAGTATTACATGTGTAAAGTTTGAAAACAATCGGTTCGGTGGTTCTCGAGTTTTAGGGAATCAGACAGACAGACATTCTCTGTTTTAGTTATATAGATTACTCTATATTTACTATTATATTTTCATGGTAAAGGCTTTATATCATATAATATCTTACATAATATCGAATCTATGAGATTTTGATATTATTTATTTTGAGAACAATACCTTAACATCAATATGTGTGGCCAGTTTGAACAGAAAGAGTTGAGAGAATTCTAACTGGATACAGCCAGTTTAAATGCTAAAGGGCTAACACTGAATGTTATACTAGTCATGGTTTTGTTGGCAACATTTTTCTGGCTTCTTATTACCAACTACTTTACATGGACTGGGTGCATTTTATCATGCTGTCTGGACAAGTATCCTCTACTCTGTATCAGTTTTATTTCAGAGTAACTACTCTTCTAGATGAATTGCCTTCTCTAAAGCTTATGGTATCCTGGTTCTATCTTGAGCAGTCTTATTTATTTGGAATGATTGCTCTCCTAGATGAGTTGCCTTCTCTGTGGTTAACAGAGTCCATGTCTACCCTGGGCAGTTATATTTCTTTGTAGTTACACGTATCTTTGATGGGTTGCCTTCCTTTTGTTCTTGTCTACCTCAAAAAATTTAGTTAATTTTGTGGCTACTAGTGGAGAGTAATTGTTTCTACTTTTGGTACAAGGCCGGCAATTACCCCAGTGCATTACTGGTGCTATATTTTATCGACCCCATAAGGATGAAAGGCAAAGTTAACCTCGGCGGGATTTGATCTCAGATCATAAAGGGCTTAATTCTATGCTGCAAAACATGGCATCCGACTTTCTACCAATACTGCCAAGCTTTTGGTAGTGGATTGGCAGTATCGGTAGAGGGTCGGATGCCATGCTTTGTAGCATAGAGTTACGCCCCTTTACGGTCTGAGTTCAAATCCCGCCGAGGTTAACTTTGCCTTTCATCCTCACAGGGTTGATAAAATAAAGTGCCAGTAATAAACTGGGATAATTGCTGGCCTTGTGCCAAAAGTAGAAACAATTATTGTATTTACAATCTTAGTCTTTTTATTACAATTCCATTCCCATCTAGGACACTTTATAGGACCATCAACCCTTTTCTTACCATATTTCTAATGAAAGACATTGCTTGTAATTTTTAGATAATCTTTTAATTAATCAAGAATTTGGAGGGATTTAGTAATATAATTATTAAGCTGGTGTTTGGAGCATAACTTAACAAAGGTTCATAAATCAATTTATGATGGCGTTGTAGTGACCTACATTCCGCAGGCTCACATGCATTCTCTGTGCGTGATTTGGCTCAGCTCAGCCAATCAGTGCCAGCAGAAGAGGATGTATCCCTACGCGTCCTGAGAGAGAAATTTACCCGCGAAGATTTGAAGAAAATCTCTCTCTCCCACCTGGGACTTCGAACCAGCAACACGTACATGTGACGGTGAGATTTTGCACCTTAACCTGCCGACTTTCCGGCGCAATGACACATTCCCTTTTGTAACCTCATTTTTATGTGTATCTTCAACCATACAAGTTAACCAACATTATTTGTGCTACAACAAAAATAAACATACATTTCATCTCTAATTTCTGCTGTTGACATCATTATTATGTTACTCGTGTCTCAATAACATTTAATTTACCATGCTGATTATTTGGCGACCGGCTCTCGGTCAGTTCACTCACGAGTAAGTTTGTTAACCTTATTATATCTGTATCGAATTTAATTAGTGGTTGACCTGCAGTGGCGTTTACCAAAGTAAATAACCCTGTGACCAATTCCCTAAAGCGTATTTTCAGATAAATATTATATATGAGGGGGTTACTGAAAAGTTCCTGGCATTGGAAAATACAGGAGGATCAGTTAATTATGATTTTATTCAACATATTCCCCTCTCAGATTCTCACACTTATTGCAGTGATCCTTTAGTTTTTCTAAGCCCTGTAAAAAGAACTCAGAAGGGTAGGCCTCCAACCAGGCTTCTGTAGCAGCAATAAAGACAGGAACCTTTCAGCACCACCTTGTAAACCCTTCAAAACAGTTTTCTATAATAGAAACAGGAGTGGTTTCAGACAGTTAAATCAACGCCAATTTGTCACTGGTATCTATTTTATTGATTTAGAACCACACACAATTAAATTTAGAACCACACACAGATTTAGAACTACACAATATTAGATTTAGAAATACAGTTAGATTTAGAACCTCATAATATTAGATTTAGAACTACACAATATTAGATTTAGAACTACATAATATTAGATTTAGAACTACACAATATTAGATTTAGAACTACACAATATTAGATTTAGAACTACATAATATTAGATTTAGAACCTCATAATATTAGATTTAGAACTACACAATATTAGATTTAGAACTACACAGTATTAGATTTAGAACCTCATAATATTAGATTTAGAACTACACAATATTAGATTTAGAACCTCATAATATTAGATTTAGAACTACATAATATTAGATTTAGAACTACACAGTATTAGATTTAGAACCTCATAATATTAGATTTAGAACTACACAATATTAGATTTAGAACCTCATAATATTAGATTTAGAACTACACAATATTAGATTTAGAACCTCATAATATTAGATTTAGAACCTCATAATATTAGATTTAGAACTACACAATATTAGATTTAGAACTACACAGTATTAGATTTAGAACCTCATAATATTAGATTTAGAACTACACAATATTAGATTTAGAACCTCATAATATTAGATTTAGAACTACACAATATTAGATTTAGAACTACACAGTATTAGATTTAGAACTACACAATATTAGATTTAGAACTACACAATATTAGATTTAGAACTACATAATATTAGCTTTAGAACTACACAGTATTAGATTTAGAACTACATAATATTAGATTTAGAACTACATAATATTAGATTTAGAACTACACAATATTAGATTTAGAACTACACAATATTAGATTTAGAACTACATAATATTAGCTTTAGAACTACACAGTATTAGATTTAGAACTACATAATATTAGATTTAGAACTACATAATATTAGATTTAGAACTACACAATATTAGATTTAGAACTACACAATATTAGATTTAGAACTACATAATATTAGATTTAGAACTGCACAATATTAGATTTAGAACTACATAATATTAGATTTAGAACTACATAATATTAGATTTAGAACTACATAATATTAGCTTTAGAACTACACAGTATTAGATTTAGAACTACACAATATTAGATTTAGAACTACATAATATTAGATTTAGAACTACATAATATTAGATTTTGAACTACACAATATTAGATTTAGAACTACACAATATTAGATTTAGAACTACATAATATTAGATTTAGAACTACATAATATTAGATTTAGAACTACATAATATTAGATATAGAACTACACAGTATTAGATTTAGAACCTCATAATATTAGATTTAGAACTACACAATATTAGATTTAGAACTACACAATATTTTGATTTAGAACTACATAATATTAGATTTAGAACTACACAATATTAGATTTAGAACTACATAATATTAGATTTAGAACTACACAATATTAGATTTAGAACTACATAATATTAGATTTAGAACTACATAATATTAGATTTAGAACTACATAATATTAACTTTAGAACTACATAATATTAGATTTAGAACTACATAATATTAGCTTTAGAACTACACAGTATTAGATTTAGAACTACATAATATTAGCTTTAGAACTACACAATATTAGATTTAGAACTGCATAATATTAGATTTAGAACTACATAATATTAGATTTAGAACTACATAATATTAGATTTAGAACTGCATAATATTAGATTTAGAACTGCATAATATTAGCTTTAGAACTACATAATATTAGATTTAGAACTACATAATATTAGATTTAGAACTACATAATATTAGATTTAGAACTACATAATATTAGATTTAGAACTACATAATATTAGATTTAGAACTACATGATATTAGCTTTAGAACTACATAATATTAGATTTAGAACTACATAATATTAGATTTAGAACTACATAATATTAGATTTAGAACTACATAATATTAGATTTAGAACTACATAATATTAGATTTAGAACTACATGATATTAGCTTTAGAACTACACAATATTAGATTTAGAACTACATAAAACCCAGCGTCCACATACTCCCTCCACAGCACTAATATCAAGAAGTCTTCTTGTGAACGTGACCTGGGCATTACGGTCAGCAGCGATTTGCGTTGGATGAAGCATGTCTCTAAAATTGTCAAGAGAGCTGAGGGTGTCTTAGCATCACTGAGCAAGACCTTTGTCAGCCGCTCTTCAGCTATCTATTTAAGGCTGTACTTGGCTATGGCGCGGCCATACTTAGAATTTGCATCACCAGTCTGGAACCCCTATCTTGCTCAGAACATTGACCGCCTGGAAACTGTTCAGAGATGTGCAACCAAGCGAATACCCTCCATCAGGCATCTACCATATTCTGAGCGCCTTGCTTCCCTGGGCATGGATACATTGAAGCTCCGACGCCTGGCAACTGACTTGGTAAACACCCACAAAATTGTTAACCATGTTGCCAACAACAACCCTGAGTACCTTTTTGATTTCCATGTGTCTAACACACGTGGACATGCCCACAAAGTCAGAAAACAGCACAGCTCCCATGACTTTTGGAAAAATCTTTTCACGCTCAGAGTTGCTGAAGCATGGAACAAACTACCTGCATCAGTTGTTAGCTGTCGAGACACTGCATCCTTTAAAACCTCCATGTTTCTCGAGATTCGCCAACACTACACCTGATGTTCCCCCCTCCATACACATACACACATGTATATCATGACTCATACACTATTCACTTCCCTGACATTTGTATATTATTCTATGTACTATACATGCACCTTTGACGAGTTGTAGTGCACCTGAGCACTGTACACAATAATTTCATTATTATTATTTTATTATTATTATAATATTAGATTGAGAACTACACACAGTTATTTAGAACTACACACAGTTATTTAGAACTACACACAGTTATTTAGAACTACACACAGTTATTTAGAACTACATAATAAGCACATTAACATAAGCACAGTTTTCTTTATAACTCTTCAGATATAATGGTGAACTGTTAAATGGTTTGTTTGAAGGGGAAGGAGAAGTGGAGTTTACTGATGGACATACTTATAAAGTAAGTTTATTCTTTCATCATTAATCATCACCACCACCACCACCACCACCACCACCACCACCACTATTATGAGCACGACTATCACCACCACCACCACCATCACCAGCACTATTATGAGCACGACTATCACCACCACCACCACCATCACCAGCACTATTATGAGCACGACTATCACCACCACCACCACCATCACCAGCACTATTATGAGCACGACTATCACCACCACCACCACCATCACCAGCACTATTATGAGCACGACTATCACCACCACCATCACCACCACCAGCACTATTATGAGCACGACTATCACCACCACCATCACCACCACCACCACTATTATGAGCATGACTATCGGGCATGAAAAACAAAACCCAATACACACCAAACCTACACAAAAGTGCTCCTCCCCTCTCCACCAAAAAAAAAAAGAAAAAACATGTCAACCAAGGCCCTCATTCTCCTCTCCTTCTTAACCCTTCAAGCTACACTACTGGGTCACAATTACAATTTGTTTTGTTTTTTTTTACTGTCATCAGGGTTTCTTCCATCAAGGTCTTATGCATGGCTATGGGCTTTACAAGTGGAATGATGGTGTTACTTACCAGGTAAATATACCTAACATGATTTATATATTAGGTGGTGTTACCTGCCAGGTAAATATATCTAACATTAACTATATATTAGATGGTGTTACTTATCAGGTAAATATACCTAACATGATTTAAATATTAGATTGTGTTACCTGCCAGGTGAAGCAGGTAAATACACCTAACATGATTTATATATTAGATGGTGTTACCTACCAGGTAAATCAGGTAAATATATCTAATATTAACTATATATTAGATGGTGTTACCTGCCAGGTAAACCAGGTAAATATACCTAACATCAAAGATCAATCTTCAGCCCCCTCAAGTTAATTATAGTTCTCCAGGCCATAACAGAGGACTGGCTGTCCATGGTAACTTCTGTATGTTGATGACCTGGTTGTTATAGCTGAATCTGTGGAAGAGCTTCAGTAAAAACCCTTGTTGTGGAAAGAGAACTTGGAATCAAAAGGGTTGAGAATAAACCTAGCAAAGGCCAAAGTTTTAGTAAGCAGGAAAGAGGACAAGACTCTAATTCTATCTCGGAAGTGGCTATTCTTGATATCTAGAAAAGAAGTATGAGATATGGTGACGATATATATGTATGTATGTGAAGACGCATGGCATTGTGGTTAAGGTATTCGGCTCACAATCGTAAGGTCATGAGTTTGATTTCTGGTGGCACATTGTGTCCTTGAGCAAGACATTTTATTTCATGTTGCTCCAGTTCTCTCAGCTGGCAAAAGTGTCACATTCTGTGTCACGCTGAATCTCCCTGAGAACTATGTTAAGGGTATGCGTGTCTGTGGAATGCTCAGCCACTTGCACCTTAATTTCATGAGCAGGCTGTTCCGTTTGATCGGATCAACTGGAACACTTGTCGTCGTAACCAACAGTCTGTGTGTATGTGTGTATGTGTGTATGTGTGTATGTGTGTGTATGAAAGAGATAGAAACAGACAGAGGAAGAGAGTTATGATTTTAATAGGGATGATTACAACAGTGATGATAATGATGGCGGCAATCATCAGATCATAGTTAACTGTTTACATTGAGTGTATATTTGTTATATTTACCAGGGAGATTTTATGTTGAACCACATCACGGGTAAAGGAACATATACCTACCTGGATAGTAGGTAAGATTTATTAAACTCTATTGAATCTATTGATTTGTAGTGAACAGAATTAAATGTATTTTCCTTTGGCGGAAGAATGGTGTCACAGAGGTAAGTTGGCTGAAGTGTGAGCCAATCAAGGCCCTCAGCGGATCGAGACAAGTTGCTGGACTACTTGGACCAGAGACACAGTTGGCTGACAGGGCAGAGAGACAAAGTTCACTGAACGACCTGGTAGCATCAAGACGTCCGACATTCGATATGCCACATTCTTTCACATCTCCACTGGAATATGCAGCCAACACGATGTGAAGACTTGCTCAACCTTCTCTTGTTATTTTGATTCCATATTTGTACAACAAATAAAAGGGAATTTTTGTTATAATGGATTATGTCGTTTTCGTCATTGCCTTCTGAATCGATAACTATATTAATATCTCCAGCGACACGTAATCCACGTTATAGATTTATTGAATGTTTGTGTCTTCAGTTTGTTAGTTTGTTTTATCTTTCATACCTTGTGTATCCTGGTTTTTTGAACAGCTTCACCATGACCCTTTCATGTTGTACGAGGGAACTAAAAGGTTTGGTATCAAGATGGGCATTTGGCTATAAAGCAAGTAATGGCTGAGATGTATTGGTCAGAGCACTATAGCCTGCTACAACCACTGTAGTGAGTGAGGTGTGTTGGTGAGGGTACTATGGCCTTCTACTGTTGTTATAGTGACTGGGGTTTGTTGGTGGGAGTACTATGGCCTTCTACTGTCTCTATAGTTGCCTAAGTTTGTTGGTGGGGTACTATAGCCTCTACTGTCTCTATAGTGGCCTAGAATGCTGGTAGAGGTACTATGGTCTTCTACTTTCTCTATAGTGGCCTAAGTGTGTTGGTGGGGTACTATGGCCTTCTACTGACTCTATAGTGGCCTAAGTGTGTTGGTGGGGTACTATGGCCTTTTACTGTCTCTATAGTGGCCTAAGTGTGTTGGTGGGGTACTATGGCCTTCCACTGTCTCTATAGTGGCGTAAGTGTGTTGGTGGGGTACTATGGCCTTCTACTGTCTCTATAGTGGCCTAAGAGTGTTGGTGGGGTACTATGGCCTTCTACTGTCTCTATAGTGGCCTAAGTGTGTTGGTGGGGTACTATGGCCTTCTACTGTCTCTATAGTGGTCTAAGTGTGTTGGTGGGGTACTATGGCCTTCTACTGTCTCTATAGTGGCCTGGTGTGTTGGTGGGGTACTATGGTCTTCTACTGTCTCTATAGTGGCCTGGTGTGTTGGTGGGGTACTATGGCTTTCTACTGTCTCTATAGTGGCCTGGTGTGTTGGTGGGGGTACTATGGTCTTCTACTGTCTCTATAGTGGCCTGGTGTGTTGGTGGGGTACTATGGCCTTCTACTGTCTCTATAGTGGCCTGGTGTGTTGGTGGGGTACTATGGCCTTCTACCATCTCTATAGTTACTGAAACGTGTTGGTAAGGTACTATAGCCCTCTACCACTCTACTGTCACTGTATTTGATGTATATCTGTTGCAGTACCTATGAAGGAGAAGTCTTAAATGGTATGCGACATGGTTATGGAGTCTACAACTGGAAGTCACAAGGAAAATGTTACACTGGTTACTGGTTTAAGGGGAAAAAACATGGAAAGGGGAGTCAATTTTTACCTTTTTATGTTGTGAGATAGTCAATGTTGTTGTTGTTTAGGTGTGGGTCAGCCCTGAATTAGTAGTAGTAATAGTAGTGGTGGTGGTGGTGGTGGTGGTAGAAGTAGTAGTAGTAGTAGTGGTGGTGGTGGTGGTGGTGGTGGTGGTGGTGGTGGTGGTGGTAGTAGTAGTAATAGCAGTGGTGGTGGTAGTAGTTGTTTAACCTCATGTCAGCCATGAAAAAGAATTATTATCATCATTTCCTGCTATGGCAGTCTTCGTGGTCTATTGGTAAGACACGAGGGGTTGCTGAGACCTTTATTTAAGGCAGTGGATTGGCAGTATCGGTAGAGGGTCAGACACCATGCTTTGCAACAAAGAGTTACGGCCCTTTATAGTCTGAGTTCAAATCCCGCCGAGGTTAACTTTGCCTCTCATCCTTACGGGGTTGATAAAATAAAGTACCAGTAATGCACTGGGTAATTGCTGGCCTTGTGCCAAAAGTAGAAACATTTATTATTATTTCCTGCTGAGGTTAGCTTTGCCTATGAACCTTATGGGGTCGATAAAATAAAGTACCAGTAATGCATTGGCGTCAATTTAATTGACTTTCCCTTCCCTTCAAAAATTGTTGGCCTTGTGCTTATATAAAAAATCAAATAAAATACCAGTAATGTACTGGGTAATTGCTGGCCTTGTGCCAAAAGTAGAAACAGTTATTATTTCAAATCCTGCCGAGGTTAACTTTGTTTTCATCCTTACGGGGTCGATAAAATAAAGTACCAGTCACTCACTGGGGTCGATTTAATCGATGTTCACCTTCCCCTTCAAAATTACTGGCCATGTGCCTAAAGTTGAAACAATTATTAGCAACAGCAGTAGGGCGGTGGATTGGCAGTATCAGTAGAGGGTCGGACGCCATGCTTTGCAGCATAGAGTTACGGCCCTTTATGATCTGAGTTCAAATCCTGCCGAGGTTAACTTTGCCTTTCATCCTTACGGGGTCGATAAAATAAAGTACCAGTCACGCACTGGGATCAATTTAATCGACTTTCCCCTCCCCCAAAATTGCTGGCCATGTGCCTAAAATAAGAAACCATTATTAGCAGCAGCAGTAGCAGTAGCAGCAGCAGTAGTAGTACTAGTAATAGTAGTAGTAGTAGTAGTAGTAGTAGTAGTATTGGTGTGGTGGTGGTGGTAGTGGTGGTTATTGATATGTGTGGCTTGAGGGGCGTTTAGCTGCTATTTCTAGCAGTTCGAGCCTCGACTTCTTTGGTGACCAACGCATTATTGATATTGCTATTTTAGGGCTGCATGCAATTTGATGAGGAGAGCCAGTCATTCTTCCATGGGGACTGGCAGAATGACCTTCCCCATGGGTGGGGCTTAGAGAGATATACCAGCAACAACATCTTTGAGGGATTCTGGTTCAAAAATAAACCAAATGTGGAAGGTGTGATGAAATGGTTTGTTGAGGGTCGACCAAAGGATTTGGAAGTATACACTGGACATTGGTTTAATGGCGTACAGGTAATTTAGCTCATGTTTTTATGTGTCTATCATCATCATCATCATTGTCACTGTCACCACCACCACCATCACTATCATCATCAGCACCACCATTATCATCATCACCGTCATTATCATCATAACCACCACCACCATCGTCATTGTCATCACTTCTACCATCATCATCATCATTATCGCCATCTTCATCACCATTGTCACCACCACCACTACCATATATATATGTATGTATATATATATATATGTGTGTGCGTGTGTGTGTATAAAATAGTGAATAATATATATTTATACACACATAAATATCCTAGGATATAAATGCATATTAACCCTTTAATGTTCAAACCGGCCAAAACCGGCCAGAATTCTCTACCTCATTCTGTTGAAACTGGCTGTAACTGGTCGCTCAAACTGATGTTAAGGTATTGTTCTCAAAATAAATACTTTCAAAATCTCATAGATTCGATATTATGTGAGATAATTATGTGAGGTAAAGCATTTACCATGAAAATATAATAGTAATTATAGGGAGAGTAACGTGAATGCTAAAGGGTTAAGACAGATCTGTGCAAATTGTCTCTTGTTGAAATTTAATGTCTTAATATGCATTTATATCCTAGGATATTTATGTGTGTATAGATATATATATCCTTGACTATTTTATAATGATTGAATGCTCAAATTTATTCTTCGAATTTTTTCTATGAGCTGTTTTTTTAGAGACATGACATATGTTTGACTCTATATCAATCATGACATCCTTAACTTTGAAAGTAATAACATATATATTTGTGAGATCTCTTATCTGAAAACCTGTGTTGAAACAGATATTGTTATAGTTTGGGAGGGTCATGTTGCCAATAAAAACACATGCACCTGTTGGTTTTCACTTCAATTTATTGAAGATGGTGTAGGACAGAACAAAGGAGAGACACATAAAATAAAAACATAGTTACTGAGGAGGTCACAGAATGTGTGATGAAACAGCTTTGACAATATATAAACAACCATCCGGTTATTCAACCAACCAACCAACCAACCAACCGGAAATTTATAATAAATTGAGGTGTAAACCAACATGTGCATGTGTTTTTATTGGCAACATGACCCTCCCAAAGTATAAAAATATATATATATATATACAAGTTAATATAAATTAATATATATGATAAACACTAATACAATCATATCAGTGTTTGCATTGTAAATGACCAAGTTAGCTAGATTGAAAAATACTAATTAGATTAATACAGTTTGCCTGTCTCGATTTAAAATAATAAATCAATAAAAACAAACCCATATTGGCAATGGCCGTGGTACTTGGACAAATTTAAATTTCAAAATCCAAACCTGTTCCGTAGATAAGTTTAAACTTCAAAACCCAAATAAGTTTCGATAATTGAAAAAGTGAAAAATTCCATCTTCTGCTCTCATCAGCAAGTACCCAGAAAATTGGTACGTTTCACCTCAAAACATTTAGGAGAACTGATTGACGCACATGGTTTTTCAGCGTCTAGCTATATAATCACTCTGTCTTGGTCTCCCCAACAGAATGGCTATGGAGAACATATGTGGATGACCTACAGGTCCCTAAACTCACAGTTTAATGCCCAGAACCTGTATAAAGGTAACTTTGTTGATGGTAAACGACATGGACAAGGAACATTTTATTATGCCGATGGTTCCAAATATAAAGGAGAATGGTTTGAAGATAAGAAACATGGCCTTGTGAGTATATAGTCTTTTGTGTGTATGTGTGTGTCTGCGTCTGTGGCTGTGTTTAACTGTATCTGTCTTTGTGTATCTGTGTGTGTGTGTGTGTGTTTGTGAGTATGTTTAAGTGTCTCTCTATGTGTTTGTGTCCAGGTCTGCAGCTTACTTTTATTGGGATTTCTTGGCATTTCATATATATATATATAAATATATATATATATAAATATATATATATATATATATATATATATATATATATATATATATATGATTCCCATTATACCCAGGTCTTCCTTTACTGCAGTTTCCTTCCACTGGGATTTCTTGGCACTTTATATATATATATAAATATATATATACTAGCAGTAAAGCCCGGCGTTGCTCGGGGTCGCTCAGTAGCTGTGTTAAAGTTACAATGTTAAGTTTCTTTCTTGGCTTAAAAACTGTAGTGTCTACTGTGCAGACTTGCATGTGGTGTTTTTGATTAATATTCCCTCAACCAACAATATGCCTTATGAAGTTAAGAAAACATAACGATAACCCGAATGTTATAACAAAAGAGGATGCTGGGGATAAAAACTGCACTGGTTATTTATTAACAAAGATCGAAAATGTAAACACTGCAACGCAGAGAAAAACATTAGCGTAACCAAATTATCAGTTATGTCTGTCTGCACGCCTATATCACCTCTCTGCACGACTGTCTGTCTGCACGCCTATATCACCTCTCTGCACGACTGTCTGTCTGCACGCCTATATCACCTCTCTGCACGACTGTCTGTCTGCACGCCTATATCACCTCTCTGCACGACTGTCTGTCTGCACGCCTATATCACCTCTCTGCATCTCTGCACGACTGTCTGTCTGCACGCGTATATCACCTCTCTGCACGACTGTCTGTCTGCACGACTGTCTGTCTGCACGCCTAACGACGAAATATTTGCTTGTTTTACGTAGTCTTTAAATAGACTTGTTTTCAAGTAAAAATATTGTTTTAAAATGCTTTTAAATGGAAATGAAGCAAAACGGAAGCTTAGTGTTCGAACTGATGAATTTTGCAGGTCAATATTTTGCTGGCTCGACAACTGTTCGTGTATTGTATTTTAAACGCTGAGAAAGCCAGCGTAATTTTTTACGTAAGACGCTCAATGTAAACAGAACAAAGGGAAATAACTGATCACTTACGCTCAAAAATCGATACATTATATTCGATTTCGTCACATAGGGTGGGTCAATTTGAAATATTTTTTTTCCGATGTCTTCGCTAGGGCTCAATGTACAAGTATAGCAATTTCGGTGCAATTCCGTGAGAGATTCTAAGAGGAGATGTGTGCCAAAAATCGATAGACAGACAGACAACCACAGTTTTATATATATATATATATATATATATATATATATGATTCCCATTATACCCAGGTCTTCCTTTACTGCAGTTTCCTTCCACTGGAATTTCTTGGCACTTTATATATATATATATATATATATATATATATATATATATGATTCCCATTATACCCAGGTCTTCCTTTACTGCAGTTTCCTTCCACTGGAATTTCTTGGCACTTTATATATATATATATATATATATATATAGTGTAGGTAGTATGGTGAAACACTGGTGTTGGTACCAAATCAAACACTCTATGCGCAGGCAGGGTGTATATAATAGAAAAAATTAAGAAGTTTCGTTTATATATGAAAAATATTGCGTATCGACCTGTTACACTCGTTTCGCAGAGGATTGGCTCAAGGTGACCCATAGGAGTTATGGACCCGACTCCTGTATTGATCTGCTCCTCAGACTGGTGATGTGACAAAAGATGTCTTCCTCTACTGCAGCTTCCTTCCACTGGGATTTCTTGGCATTTTTTCACCTGACAATCATCATCCATATACATCACATGTCCATACCAGTGCAAGTCTTTCGCTCTTATACAAATTAACACTACACATCCAACGAAGCTTGGTTGCTTTATTCTTCTCCAACCTTTAATATTCTACATTCACTGTCTTGATTTATTTCGTGGAAATCTTGATTTTCTTCAAATCTTTCCGTTTCTCTCTCCAGGCTAAGTTCACCCAAAGAACTGGAGAAGTCTATGAAGGACTGTTTGAGAATAATGGTTTACCAAGTAATACTCTAATCAAGGGACTTCCTGCTCTTGTTGATCAACAGTCTAGATGTTAGTTATTTCACTTTACTGCTAAACCTCCCTCATTCTCTCTCCTGCCCACTGTCTCTCTCTCTCACTCTCTCTCTCTCTCTCTCTCTCTCTCTCTCTCTCTCTCTCTCTTATATGACTTCTTGACATTACCCAAATTTGACAGGGTGGACTGGGTGCTTTGTTTTATCATGTCACCAGTACTACCATACATGATGGACTGGGTATTTTTTTCCCCTCATGTCGCCACTACAACCACCGTACAGGGTGGACTGGGTGCTTTGTTTTATTGTGTCACCATTACTACCACCGTACAGGGTGGACTGGGTGCTTTGTTTTATTGTGTCACCATTACTACCACCGTACAGGGTGGACTGGGTGCTTTGTTTTATCATGTCACCAGTACTACCACCATACAGGGTGGACTGGGTGCTTTGTTTATCATGTCACCATTACTACCACCATACAGGGTGGACTGGCTGCTTTGTTTTATCATGTCACCATTACTACCACCATGCAGGGTGGACTGGGTGCTTTGTTTTATCATGTCACCATTACTACCACCATGCAGGGTGGACTGGGTGCTTTGTTTGATCATGTCACCATTACTACCACCATGCAGGGTGGACTGGGTGCTTTGTTTTATCATGACACCAGTACTACCACCATACAGGGTGGACTGGGTGCTTTGTTTTATCATGTCACCATTACTACCACCATACAGGGTGGACTGGGTGCTTTGTTTTATCATGTCACCATTACTACCACCATGCAGGGTGGACTGGGTGCTTTGTTTTATCATGTCACCATTACTACCACCATGCAGGGTGGACTGGGTGCTTTGTTTTATCATGTCACCATTACTACCACCATACAGGGTGGACTGGGTGCTTTGTTTTATTAGGGTGGACTGGGTGCTTTGTTTTATCATGTCACCATTACTACCACCATGCAGGGTGGACTGGGTGCTTTGTTTTATTAGGGTGGACTGGGTGCTTTGTTTTATCGTGTCACCATTACTACCACCATGCAGGGTGGACTGGGTGCTTTGTTTTATCATGTCACCATTACTACCACCATACAGGGTGGACTGGGTGCTTTGTTTTATCATGTCACCATTACTACCACCATGCAGGGTGGACTGGGTGCTTTGTTTTATCATGTCACCATTACTACCACCATGCAGGGTGGACTGGGTGCTTTGTTTTATCATGTCACCATTACTACCACCATACAGGGTGGACTGGGTGCTTTGTTTTATTGTGTCACCATTACTACCACCATACAGGGTGGACTGGGTGCTTTGTTTTATTAGGGTGGACTGGGTGCTTTGTTTTATCATGTCACCATTACTACCACCATACAGGGTGGACTGGGTGCTTTGTTTTATCATGTCACCATTACTACCACCATACCGGGTGGACTGGGTGCTTTGTTTTATCATGTCACCATTACTACCACCATGCAGGGTGGACTGGGTGCTTTGTTTTATCATGTCACCATTACTACCACCATACAGGGTGGACTGGGTGCTTTGTTTTATTAGGGTGGACTGGGTGCTTTGTTTTATCATGTCACCATTACTACCACCATGCAGGGTGGACTGGGTGCTTTGTTTTATCATGTCACCATTACTACCACCATGCAGGGTGGACTGGGTGCTTTGTTTGATCATGTCACCATTACTACCACCATGCAGGGTGGACTGGGTGCTTTGTTTTATCATGACACCAGTACTACCACCATACAGGGTGGACTGGGTGCTTTGTTTTATCATGTCACCATTACTACCACCATACAGGGTGGACTGGGTGCTTTGTTTTATCATGTCACCATTACTACCACCATGCAGGGTGGACTGGGTGCTTTGTTTTATCATGTCACCATTACTACCACCATGCAGGGTGGACTGGGTGCTTTGTTTTATCATGTCACCATTACTACCACCATACAGGGTGGACTGGGTGCTTTGTTTTATTAGGGTGGACTGGGTGCTTTGTTTTATCATGTCACCATTACTACCACCATGCAGGGTGGACTGGGTGCTTTGTTTTATTAGGGTGGACTGGGTGCTTTGTTTTATCGTGTCACCATTACTACCACCATGCAGGGTGGACTGGGTGCTTTGTTTTATCATGTCACCATTACTACCACCATACAGGGTGGACTGGGTGCTTTGTTTTATCATGTCACCATTACTACCACCATGCAGGGTGGACTGGGTGCTTTGTTTTATCATGTCACCATTACTACCACCATGCAGGGTGGACTGGGTGCTTTGTTTTATCATGTCACCATTACTACCACCATACAGGGTGGACTGGGTGCTTTGTTTTATTGTGTCACCATTACTACCACCATACAGGGTGGACTGGGTGCTTTGTTTTATTAGGGTGGACTGGGTGCTTTGTTTTATCATGTCACCATTACTACCACCATACAGGGTGGACTGGGTGCTTTGTTTTATCATGTCACCATTACTACCACCATACCGGGTGGACTGGGTGCTTTGTTTTATCATGTCACCATTACTACCACCATGCAGGGTGGACTGGGTGCTTTGTTTTATCATGTCACCATTACTACCACCATACAGGGTGGACTGGGTGCTTTGTTTTATTAGGGTGGACTGGGTGCTTTGTTTTATCATGTCACCATTACTACCACCATACAGGGTGGACTGGGTGCTTTGTTTTATCATGTCACCATTACTACCACCATGCAGGGTGGACTGGGTGCTTTGTTTTATCATGTCACCATTACTACCACCATACAGGGTGGACTGGGTGCTTTGTTTTATCATGTCACCATTACTACCACCATACAGGGTGGACTGGGTGCTTTGTTTTATCATGTCACCATTACTACCACCATACAGGGTGGACTGGGTGCTTTGTTTTATCATGTCACCATTACTACCACCATACAGGGTGGACTGGGTGCTTTGTTTTATTAGGGTGGACTGGGTGCTTTGTTTTATCATGTCACCATTACTACCACCATACAGGGTGGACTGGGTGGGTTTGTTTTATCATGTCACCATTACTACCAACATACAGGGTGGACTGGGTGGGTTTGTTGTCATGGCAGCTGCCCATTGACATGTATTTAAGCTGCTCTCATTGGTCAAATATTTCTGTAGACTTATCCAAGGAATTTAGAGCAAAGTCAGTTGATGTTTACTTCATATTGGACGTTCACACCTTACTGAAACATTCTCCAAAGCTGGACCCTGACAAAGAACTGGTGCAGGTAAGAAGGATGTTGGTTTTACTACTACCACTACTACCACCACCACCACCACCACCACCACCACTACTACTACTACTACGACTACTACTACTACTACTACTACTACTACTACTACTACTACTACTACTACTACTAGTAGTAGTACTTCTGCTACTACCATCGCCACCACCACCACCACCACCACCACTACTACTACTACTACTACTACTACTACTACTACTACTACTACTACTACTACTACTACTACTACTACTACTAGTAGTACTACTGCTACTACCATCGCCACCACCACCACCACTACTACTACTACTACTACTACTACTACTACTAAGACCACCACCACCACCATTACTACTACTACTCAGTAGTGTGCGGAGGGGGTGGGGCGACTGTGCATTTGCCCCGGGCATCATTTGGGGAATAGAACTTAATAAATTTGATTGATTTATATTAAAATCCCCGGGCATCCCTAGAGCTCTGCATGTCACTGCTGCTGCTGCTGCTACTACTACTAAGACCACCACCACCACCACCATTACTACTATTACTAATACTACTACAATAATAGCACCTCCAACAACAACAGCACCTACAACACTACCAATAACAACACTACAGCTACCAACAACACCACCACTAACATCACAACCATCTCCACCACCACCATCACTACTACCATCACCACCACTATTAACATCATAATCACCATCATCACCACCAACAACAACAACAACACCACAAACACCACCACCACTAACAACAACACTAACAATTATAATAACTGCAGCTGTCATAATTATTTTCAGGTAAGTAAGAATGTGTGGAGACATATAGCTTACCTGAAGAAGGTTTACCTGTTCTATGCTGCTTTGGGCCTGGACACTACCATTGATAATGTCTACCTTATGACAAACCTGCAGTTCTGGAGATTTCTCAAAGACTGTTGCTTCCACCATTTTGGCTTCACTTTGATGCAGATGGATAGAATCCTTGGTAAGTTCCTTCACACTTTTAACCTTTTCAGTACTGTAGATGAGATAACTCATCCTAACATGTATGCATTCCAGTGCCATGGTCGAGATAACTTGTCCTAACTCATTTCCAACAGTTCATAACTTCAAAGTTATGAACTTGTTTCTAGTTTATTGATGTGACGTTTGTCAATCAAAATAGCCATTTTACTGAAAAAAAAACCCCAGCACAGCAACTGTAGCTGTGTAAAAATAATCACGGCAGTCAACAGGTTAAAAACAAAAAAAAATACCTTTTAGTGTTTTTACTGTCTCTGCTGTGATTTTCCTTGCCTGCTTGTACCACAAGTGCAAGGAGGAGGACTTATTTCCAAGCCAAGCTTTGGAAGCTTCCTTCTTTGCTTGGATGGCATTTTTGACTTCTTGATTCAACCAAGGAGTCTTCCTGCCATTCAGCACCACACCAAGGAACAAATCACTGGACAGATTTTACGTGCAAAACCAACCGGCAAGAGACCCAGGGGTAGACCCCGAGAAAAATGGTTGGATGACATCCATAAGCTTGGCTGGTCACGCTTGGGATCCAGCTGGCTCAGTTGGAGATGGTTGCTTCTGCCAGGACCTGCTGGAAGGAGTTTTTGAGGGCTCTGACCTTCTCAGGAATAAGTGGGCGAAGAAGAAGTATTTTTAGGAGATTCAAATCTTGTTGAGGTCACCTATACCCTGTCCCTTTCATCCTTTTGAGGTTGATAGATAATCTATTACCACCACCATCAACACCAATACCACTACTGCTACTACACAGCCATCATCACCCCACTGCCACCACTAATACTACTACACAACCATCATCATCCCATCACTACCACACTGCAACCACCACCACCCACCACCACACTACAACCATCACTACACCTCCATCATATCACCATCAAACCACCACACCACTAACACTACACTAACACACACCACACCACATCACTACAACCTCTACAACCACCACCCCCGCACCACCACCACCACTATATCACTACAACCATCACACCGTATCCACACCACCACAACTCCACCATCACAACCACACCACACCACCACCACACCAAACCACAACTACCACACAACACCACACCACCACCACACCACTACAACTCACCACAACCACCACACCACACCACCTCCCCCCACTGCCACTGATGTCTCTAATACTTTCTCTCTCTCTTCTCCCTCTCCTCACCAGGGATCAATAAGAAGTTATCCAGCTTCCACAAACCATTTAGTAAGCTGTTACTGCGGGAGTTTATAGCCAATCTTGTCATCCTCTCCTACCACGCCTTCTCTCCACGACAAGAAGAGATGAAAGCAAATTCAATGTAAGCTGCCATCTTTTTTATCAGCATCATCATCATCATTATTATCAGCTACACTTCCAGTTTTCCTCCTACAATGCTACAGGCACACACTCAGGGCAGGCCCATTAACATGGGCCATTCTTGCCTCTCTCACCCACCTTTCAACAAACTGGCTGGAAGGCAGCACTTCCCTCTCCACCCTGATTTTCCTTTTCAGGTGAAACCTGAAAAAGTTAATGAGGGCGTCACCGAAGAGGAAAGTACCCGTCTTCAACCCTTTCAGACGTGTCCACCATACGATCTCTTTTACCATGGCCACCAGGCAGATAAAAACTGCCTGCCCTTCCCGACTAAAGGAAGGCGGCGGGGCAATCCTCATGATGGACTCAGCTGATAGCCAGATCCGTCCTACACGCGACACCAGGTGTTCGACATAAACCCACAAGTCAGCAATGCTCAGACACTGGATGAGTGCATGCAGGACAGTTTCGTCGCCCTGCGCGCATCTCGGACAGGCTCGGCTGACGGCACTTCCATGCCTGTAGAGTTTATCCCGAACTGGCAAAGCTCCTCAGTAGCACTGCAGGGATTTCTGGAAGTTGTCTATGAGCTCCAGCCTGAAAGTTCTCCCGAAGAGATTGGCTAGTTGATTTTCGTCCATGCCCAGAATCTCCCCAAGGACGTCCTCGCTCTTTCCCTCCACTAACCCTTTATAGAATGCCAAGGTGGAGTTTCCACCGATTGCATTGCCCGACTGGTTGAGGGCTGTAAGCGCCTGAAGACATTCCAGTCTCCAAGCACTCCCTCTTAGTCTTTGCTTGACCCAAGACTGCAGCTCCGTCAAGGAGACGAGCTGAGGAAACACACGGCTAGCAAACGGCGACCACTCGAGGGCACTTGCTCTAGTGGTCAGGGTAACCGTGGCTTTTTTGTGGGCTTTCTCCACGAGCGACCCTCGGAAGTCTCCCCCTATTGAGGAATTTTTCATTGTTTCTTTTTTTGTTACATCCTCTGTTTTTTTTTGTTTTTTTTACACGCAGAAATGCCCATTTGTACCGTCCTGTATTGCCCTTAATGTTATATTTTGTGTCAATCCTTGTGATTAATAAAGAAAGCATTATTATCAGCTACACTCACACTCACATCATTATCAGCTCATTCACACTCACATTGTCATCATTATGAGCTATACTCACACTCACATCATTATCAGCTATACTCACACTTACATTGTCTCATTATGAGCTACACTCACACACACATTGTCATTATCATCAGCTACACTCACACTGTCATCACCATCTACACTCACACTGTCATAAGCAACATTCGCATTATCATCGCCATCATTGACATAACTTATTTCTAATCTCTCTTTTTCTTGACTACTACCACACTCAACTCAACTCCTCATGAGCTAACTCAATATATTTCTACTTCCCTCTCTTTTTTCCTCTAGACATC
>OZ024749.1:27153874-27192171 GCA_964016885.1 Eledone cirrhosa | reverse complement strand
TTTCATGTTGCTCCAGTATACTCAGCTGAAACTGAGAACTAGCAGTAGATGAGGGTTTAGCCCTGCAATGGACTGGCGTCCTATTGTGGGGGAAGTCTTGTACTTTCAGTCTATTCATGCCACGGAAACAGGATGCTATTTAACACTTCAAATGCACAATGTATTTAAGGATGCCACTGCACATTTCAATTGAATACTGCATTTGAAGATGCCACTGCACTTTTGGACTAAATACTGCATTTGAAGATACTTCTGCTCATTTCAACTGCACACTATATTTAAGGATGCAACTTCACATTTCAACTGCACACTATATTTAAGGATGCTACTGCACATTTCAACTGCACACTATATTTAAGGATGCAACTGAACATTTCAACTGCACACTGTATTTAAAGATACCACTGCACATTCTACTTAAAGATTCTGCACCCAGTACCTGCTGTAAAGTGGCTGGTGATAGGAAAGGCATCCTCCTGTAGAAAGTTTGTCAAACAAGAGGTTGGGAGGACCTTTTAGTTATGTCAAAAACATGACAACCTCCTTTGTGCTGGTGATCTACACAATAAAAGCACCCAGTAGATGCTGTAAGGTGGTTGGTGTTAGGAAGGGCATCCAGCTATGGAAAGCTTGCCAAACAAGGGGTTAGGAGGATCCTTCAGTTTGTGTCAAAAGATATCACAATGTCTCTTCTGCACTAGATATGGCCTCTCTGTAGCCCCACTTCAGTGCTGACTCAGTCTGTGAAGACTCGTCCAACCCTAGCAAGCAGAGAAAATGGATGTTAAATGATGATGATGATGATGTTGATGCATATTTCTGTCCTGTGTTGTTATCTCACTACAGGCTCTATCTTCCTTTCCCTGTGTTATCCCACTTCACACTTCCCTGTGTAATTATCTCACTACATGCTCTTTATCCCCTTCCCTGTGTTATGTCAGGCTCTATTTCCCCTTTCCTGTGTTGTTATCTCACTACAGGTTCTATTTTCCTTTCCCTGTGTAATTATCTCACTGCAGGCTATATATTCCCTGAACTAAGGAAAGCATTGAACATTATGGACCATGTTGAGGAGGTTTACCACATCTACTGTGCCATTTGTAAACCACGAAAGGTGAACACATATTATATATGACATACACCATATTGTATATGATACTTTACATGTATATTACATATATATATTATATACTACATACTGTATATGCTGGCATACAAGTCGACATTTGGAGCCTAAAAATATCTCTTGCCGTAGCTCATAGGGTAGATTACCATAAGTTCATTAAGGTTAGGCTGGTTAGAACTCACTTGCGACTGAAGTGTTTTAGAAGAAGTGTCTTAGCCTTCAGCGCGCTACTAAATTTTTAGAATTATTTCCCCTGCAACCGCTTTATTTTTGGTGGTCATCTTATCTGGCGAATATAGGCTTAAACCTGAATTACACCTCAGAATTGTAGAGGTTGACCTATGCATCGGATCGACTTGTACGCCGGCATATACAGTATATATTACCATGATTCTCTAAACTCTTCCTTCATAATTCTTTTTACCTTCCACAGTTACCTCCCCATGATTCTTCCATGAGGATGAGAGACTGTTTAGTTCTACTCAAGGTAAAACTAACTTCTATATTAACATTCTTTGACATTTGTGTACATCAAGATGTGTGTGTATGCCTGTGAATGTGTGTGTTTGTGACTGTGATGGTGTGTACATCTAGAAGTGTCTCTGTGTACATATAGATGTGTTTCTGTGTGTGTGTCTATGTGACTGTATTTTTATGTGTGACTGAGTGGGCCTGTATGTGTGTCAGCCTGTGTGTGTGTGTGATGTATATAGATCTGTGTGTGTGTGTGGGATATATATAGATCTGTATGCGTGTGTGTCACTATCTGTGTGTATTTGTGGAGGGGGTGTATATTTATGTGTTTAAGTATATTGCCTGTGTATGTGTGGTTGCATACAGATGTGTGTGTTTGTGTATATGTTTGCGCTTGTATGTATGTGTGAGAATATTGACAGGTGTATGTGTATGCATTTGTACATGTTGCATGGAGTTCCATGTAGCCATGCATGTATGACTTTATCCCTACATGTAAATTGGTGTATATAACAGCATCGAGCGAAGTGCCTTGCGGTGTTTTGTTTGCGATCACCTTTACATTCTGGAGAGTTTCCTAAATCCTGCCGGGGTCAACTTTGCCTTTCAACCTTCCCAGGGGTTGATAAAATAAAGTACCAGTCGAAATGGGACCGGTGCCCTATTTTCCTTCCTACAAACTAGAACTTTAGTCTTAGACAAGTTAACTTTAAGGCCTTTTGATTCTAGGCCATGCTTCCATGTTTGGAATTTCTTTAGTTCAGCCATTGATTCAGCTATGAGCGTTAGATCATCTGCATATAGGAGTTCCCATGGGCAGCCGGTCTTGAACTCCTCTGTTATAGCCTGAAGGGCAATAATAAATAGTAGGGGGCTAAGGACGGAGCCCTGATGAACACCAACTTTTACACAAACTCTGGGGTGGTGAATTGGCAGAATCGGTAGAGCTTCGGACACCATGATTTTCAGTATAGAGTTACATCCCTTTACGTTCTGAGTTCAAATCCTGCCAAGGTTAGCTTTACCTTTCATCCTAACGAGATCAATAAAATAAAGTACCAGTAATGTACTGGGGTTGATTTAATCGACCTCCCCTTTCCCCCCAAATTGCTGGCCTTGTGCCTAAATGAAAAACCATTATTATTTTATTTGAGTCCATCATGAAGATTTCCCCACCGCCCTCCTTTAACCAGGTGGGGCAGGCAGTTTTTATCTGTCTGGGTCGCCATGGTAAAAGAAGTTGTATGGTGGACGCGTCTGAAAGGGTTAAAGATGGGTATTTTCCTCTTCGGTGACGCCCTGACACCTTCGTTAACTTTTTTAGGTTTCACCTGAAAAGGAAAAACAGGGTGGAAAGGGAAGTGCTGCCTTCCAGCCAGTTTGTTGAACGGTAGGTGGGAGAGGCAAGGATGGCCTGCGTGAATGGGCCTGCCCTGAGTGTGTGCCTGTAGTATCATCATCATCACCATTTTACATCCGTTCTTCCACTCTAGCATGGGTTAGATGGGTTGTCCTGTTGTGGGCAGTGCCTGGTCGGCTGACCGTGTCTTGCTCATACGGGAACTGATTCTGGCTTGATTTCTACAACTGGATGCCCTTCCTAACACCAACCTCATTTACAGTGAGTGCTGGGTGCTTTTTTGCCGTGGCGCCTACACGACTACTTTACAGTGAGTGCTGGGTGCTTTTTTGCGGTGGCACCTCCACGACCACTTTGCAGTGGAATGATAGGGACTCCAGTCCCTATCATTTCATTTCTACAGCTGAGTAAACTGGAGCAATGTGAAATAAAGTGTCTTGTTCAAGGAAACAACACATCACCCGGTCTGAGAATTGAACTCTCAACCTTTCGATTACAAGGCCAATGCTCTAACAACTAAGCCATGTGCCTGAAGTATCGTAGGAGGAAAACTGGAAGAAGGCGCTTGCCCTAGCGGTCAGGGTGACTGTGGCTTTTTTATAGGTTTTCTCAATGAGTGACCCTTGGAAGTCTCCCCCCTATTGTGGAATTTGTCCTTGTTTCATTTTTTTTGTTACATCCTTTGTTTTTGTTTTTCATATATATAATTTTGTTTTTGTTACATGCAGAAATGCCCATTTGTACCATCCTGTACTGTCCTTAATGTTATACTTTATGTCAACCCTTGTGGTTAATAAAGAACACATTATTATTAGTTTTGTTGTTATTTATTTCTGATGATGATGATGATGATGATGAAAGGACGTAAATCTAATCAATGAGAACCTCACTGCAAAAGCTGCTATTGCTGTTCTGGCTGAAGATGATCCAAATGTTATTGTGGAAGGTACCTATAACTTGGAGTTGGAAGTAAGGATACAGTTTCTGCCTCATTTTAACTCATCAGCATAACAAATTACATTACACTGGTATATTTCGTTAACATATGTTACACTAATATATGTATGAGGTTAGCTGAAATGTTCATAGGCTGATCAAGATACTCTCATGGAATGACCAAATGAGGTTTATTTTTCAACATAGTCCCTGGAAAGAAACAATGCAGCTTTTAATAAAAAGAGTTGAAATTAATGCATGCAAGATTCCACAGCTCTAGCATCTCTCCTTCATAGTCAACCACCACCATCAACATAATATATGACACTAGCATAGTATGACTCTGTCTGTCTTTCTCATTAATGCTTCTCTTAGTTGTGACTGGCAAGAGAATTGGTTGCTATTTCTAGCAAGTCAGTTGACCATTGTTTTTCTCTCTACAGATGACATGGTTACTATTTCTAGCAATTCAGTTGACCATATTGTTGACTCATTGTTGATTACTCTCTCCTTCCATGTTCTACTCTCCACAGATGACATGGTTGTTATTTCTAGCAAATCAATTGACCATGTTGTTGGCTTATTGATGTTTAACATTGCTCTATATAAACTATTGTATTTTCACGGTAAACACTTTATTTCACATAATTATCTCACATAATATCGAATCTATGAGATTTTGATATTATTTATTTTGAGAACAATACCTTAACATAAGTATGAGCAGCCAGTTATGGCCGGTTTGAACAGAAAGAGGTGGGAGAATTCTAGTGGGATATGCCCATTTAACCCTTCAGCATTTACATTGCCCTATATATACTATGGTATTTTTGTGGTAAAAGCTTTATTTCATCTAATTATTTCACATAATATCAAATCTATGAGATTTTGATATTATTTATTTTGAGAACAATACTTTAACATCAGTACGAATGGCTAGTTACGGCCTGTTTGAACAAAAAGAAGTGAGAGAATTCTGACCGGTTGCTAAAGGGTTAATCTCTCCTATTTTATTTCTAGCAAGTCAATTGACCATGTTTTTCTCTTCACAGATGACATGACTGTTATTTCTAGCAAGTCAATTGACCATGTTTTTCTCTTCACAGATGACATGACTGTTATTTCTAGCAAGTCAATTGACCATGTTTTTCTCTTCACAGATGACATGACAGTTATTTCTAGCAAGTCAATTGACCATGTTTTTCTCTTCACAGATGACATGACTGTTATTTCTAGCAAGTCAATTGACCATGTTTTTCTCTTCACAGATGACATGACAGTTATTTCTAGCAAGTCAATTGACCATGTTTTTCTCTTCACAGATGACATGACTGTTATTTCTAGCAAGTCAATTGACCATGTTTTTCTCTTCACAGATGACATGACAGTTATTTCTAGCAAGTCAATTGACCATGTTTTTCTCTTCACAGATGACATGACTGTTATTTCTAGCAAGTCAATTGACCGTTTTTCTCTTCACAGATGACATGACAGTTATTTCTAGCAAGTCAATTGACCATGTTTTTCTCTTCACAGATGACATGACTGTTATTTCTAGCAAGTCAATTGACCATGTTTTTCTCTTCACAGATGACATATCTTGAATTTCTGGAAGCTTTGGTTGGTTTTGCAGAGATTTACATCACAGAAAGTGTGGTGGAGGCAATGACTATAGTTATCGAAACACAAACATCTCAAAGTCGTTCATCTAAGACGGGCAGCTGTTCTAGGTTGTCACCACTTGTCAGTAGGAATGTGTCGACAGTGTCTCTGTCAACTATCTTGAAGCCTCCAATTGTACTGGTAGATATGGCTTCACCGAGTGAGAAGTCAGTAGAGGTAAGTCGGGGAGTGTACAGAGAGGAGGGAGAGAGCGAGACACACATCCTCTTTCTCTCACACACACACACATTCTTTCTCTCTCACACACTCACACACTTTCTCTCTCACACACTCACACACACACACTTATATATCATCATCATCATCATTGTTTAATGTAGATTTTCCACGCTAGCATGGGTTCCATGGGTTGTCCTATTTGAAGCAAGTTGATTCAGGTGACTATATCTTGCTCATACAGAACTGTTTCTAGCTTGGTTTCTACGGCTGGATGCCCTTCCTAACGCCAACTACATTTACAGTGTGGGCTGGGTACTGTTTGTCATAACACCTACGCAACCACTTTACAGTGTGGACTGGGTGCATTTGTCGTGACACCTACATGACCTCTTTACAGTGTGGACTGGGTGCTGTTTGTCGTGACACCTACACAACCACTTCACAGTGTGGACTGGGTGCTTTTTTGTCGTTTCACCTACACGACCACTTTACAGTGTGGGCTGGGTGCTTTTTGTCATTTCACCTACATGACCACTTTACAATGTGGGCTGGGTGCTGTTTGTTGTGACACCTACATGACCACTTTACAGTGTGGGCTGGGTGCTGTTTGTTGTGACACCTACATGACCACTTTACAGTGTGGGCTGGGTGCTGTTTGTTGTGACACCTACATGACCACTTTACAGTGTGGGCTGGGTGCTGCTTGTTGGGACACCTACATGAGCACTTTACAGTGTGGGCTGGGTGATGTTTGTTGGGACACCTACATGACCACTTTACAGTGTGGGCTGGGTGCTGTTTGTTGTGACACCTACATGACCACTTTACAGTGTGGGCTGGATGCTGTTTGTTGGGACACCTACATGACCACTTTACAGTGTGGGCTAGGTGCTGTTTGTCATGACACCTACACAACCTCTTTACAGTGTGGGCTGAGTGCTGTTTGTCAAGTCACTTACATGGCCATTTTACAGTGTGGGCTGGGTGTTGTTTGTTGTGCTACCAAAACGACCATATACATACATATGTGTGTTTGTGCGTGTGAGAGTGTATAAATATGCAGATATAACACAGACACACAGAGCAAAAGGGAGGAAGAGAGAGAGATGATCAACTAAAACTATGATGGGTGTGCTAGTATGGCCACAGTTGTCACATGACTACGGATTAGTAAAATAAAAACAAAACCAAATCAACCAAAAACAAAAACAGCGATTGACGTCAGATAATAATAAATTGTTTGTTTTTATTTGTAGAATGATGAAAACCTCAAAACCCTGTCAATACAAAGTCCTATGGCGAGTATATTGGAGGCCACTGATAGTAAAAATGGTATTGCTATAATTACTGCTATCATCATCATTATTACTAGAACAAAGTGTCCCCTACCCCTTCTACAGATCTCTACCTTATTACCTCTAACCCTTGTAGATTCTTATCCTTTAGCATTTAAACTAGCTGTATCCAGCCAGAATTCCCTCATCTCTTTCTGTTCAAAACAGCTGTAACTGGTCACTCATTAAAGTATTATTCTCAAAATAAATAATGTCAAAATCTCGTAGATACGATATTATGTGAGACAATTATGTGAAATAAAGTGTTTACTGTGAAAATACAGTAGTAAATATAGAGGAGTGTAAATGCTAAAGGACTAAACATGCAATAAACTATAAGCATGACATCAGTTATCTCCCTTCTCCCCATAACTTATAAAAGAGGTTACCTCCCCTTTTCACTCTTACAGTATTATATACATATAAGTGTGACAGACAGAGAAACAGCTCTTCTTTTATAATAACGATGATTAGCTTCTGAGTAATGTCCCCTTACGTTCTGAGTTCAAATCCAGCTGAAGTTAGCTTTGCCTTTCATCCTTACAGGGGTTGGTAAAATAAAGTACCAATAATGTACTGGGGTTACTTTAATCGATTTCCTCTCTCCTAAAAATTGTTGGCCTTGTGCCTAAATCAGAAAACATTATTATTATTATCGTTAGCTTTTGAATTCAAGTCCCGCTAAGGTTGGCTTTGCCTCTCATCATTATGGAGTCAATAAAATAAAATACCAGTAACGCATTGGAGTCAATTTAACCAACTTTCCCCTTTCTATCAAATTGTTGGCCTTGTGCCAAATGTCAAAACAATTCTTATTAATATTAGGAGTTGGGGGCCGATTGACAGTATTGTTAGACCATTGGCCAAATGTTTTGCAGTATTTATTCTGGCTTTTTATGTACTGAGTTCAAATCTTGCCACGGTCAACTTTGACCTCTGGGGTCAATAAAGTAAAGTACCAGTCAAATATATAATCGACTTTCCACTCACCCCAAAATTGCTGGCCTTGTGCTCAAATTAGAAACTGTTATCATTATTAATAAAGGCAGTTAGGGCGGTGGATTGGCAGTATCGGTAGAGGGTCGGACGCCATGCTTTCCAGCATAGTTACGTCCCTTTACGATCTGAGTTCAAATCCCGCCGAGGTTGACTTTGCCTTTCATCCTTACGGGGTCGATAAAATAAAGTACCAGTAATGCACTGGTTAATTGCTGGCCTTGTGCCTAAAGTAGAAACAATTATTAATAAAGGCGGTGGATTGACAGGATCGATAGAGCTGCTCAGACACCATGCTTTGCAGCATAGAGTTATGACACTTTATGTTCAAATCCCACCGAGGTTAACTTTGCCTTTCATCCTTACAGAGTTGATAAAATAAAGCACCAGTAATGCACTGGGGTAATTGCTGGCCTTGTGCCAAAAGTAAATGTAATTATTAATAATGGTTCAAATGCCGCTGAGGTAAGCTTTGCCTTTCATCCTTATGGGGTAGATTTAATTGAACCCCCCACCCCCCCACACACACACACAAAAAAGAAATTTGCTGGGCTTGTGCCTATATAAGTAACCATTATTATTACTTTATTTTATCGACCCCGTAAGGATGAAAGGCAAAGTCAACCTCAAATCCCGCCGAGGTTGACTTTGCCTTTCATCCTTTCGGGGTCGATAAAATAAAGTACCAGTAATGCACTGGATAATTGCTGGCCTTGTGCCTAAAGTAGAAACAATTATTACTCATATTTTTGTTGCATGTTATCACTGCATTACCGAACACAGCTGTATGTGCTTTGGGTATGTGCACAGTGTTGTTGTTTCTATTGAATTGTAATGTGTGCAGTGCCTAGTAGTGCTATTTTATGTATGCTGTATATGTTTGTAAGTCCTGGGGTTTTGGTTATGTATCTGACTGAGTAATGGAGGCACATGGCCTAGTGGTAAGAACTTACGATCATAATGTCGTAGGTTCGATTCCTGGGTTGGGTTGCATGTTGTGTTCTTGAGCAAAACACTTCATTTCACGTTGTTCCAGTATATTCAGCTAGAAATGAGTACCAGCAATAGCTGGGGGTTTAACCCTGCGATGGACTGGTGTCCTGTCTTGCACTCTCAGTTGCTTCATGCCATGAAAGTGGGATAAGCACCGGCCTAACGAGCTTTCTGTCTTAAGACTTTAGATTAGATTTGGATCTTAGATCTAACTGTATGTGGTTTTTTTTTTTCTTATCATTCTCCATAGCACCTATTATTATAGAGATTCTTTCTGTTTTCATCATCCACATTCAAGATATTTCTATCTCTAGATCTTTATATTTGGATAATTTCTACATTTCCTTGGTAGACATATTATCATCTGTCCTTTCCATTCTGAGTTTAAATCCAACTGAAGTGAGCTTTGCCTTTCATCCTTATGGGGTTGATAAAATAAAGTACCAGTAATGCACTGGGGTCGATTTAATTGACTTTCCTCTCTCCTCCATATTGTTGATCTTCTGCTCATGCTAGAAATCATTATTGTTGTTATATCTCTTGTAATATCTGTTGTTGTAGTTATATCTGTTCTTGTATTGTTGTAATATCTGCTGTTGTTGTTGTTGTTATACCTGTTGCTATTGTTGTTGAAGTATCTGCTGCTATTGTTGTTGTTATATCTGTTGTTATTATATTTGTTGTTGTAATATCTGCTGTTATCACTTTTTTCCTTTAAATAACAAAACAAAACAAAACAACAACCAACCTGAAATGAAACTGTAGTTGACACTGAAGAGGAGACAGAATCTCAGGAACTTGATCAATCTACGAAGAAGTACAACTTTTGGACTCACCAGATTCATATCTTTTTCATCGAGAAATTCATTCTTCCCGTAAAGAAGCTGCTCAACATGAGACAGGTTGTCGAGAAAAAGGTGACAGAAGAGCTGAAAAGGATTAAAAAGATTCAGAAACAAAAAGCTGCCACGCAGCGGTGGCTCTTGTCTCGTCATGAAGCACTGCAGAATGATACCTCAAACCAGGACCAGCGTAATGGTGAAGTGTTTTATGTGTATGATGAGTTTGGTACTGAAATGAAATCCACTGCCCCCCCTCGTGTTCCTTATGATGGTGTCCAATCATAAGAGGAAGATTTTGAATATAAATCAAAACCTACCGTATATACTTAAATATAAGCTGAGGAATATGTGACCCAAAAAATTAATGGGAGAAAGTGTGTGTGTGGTGGTAGGGGTGTCAATATTTACATAATTTTCACCAATTTTAAATTCTACGTAGATAAGGTTTTGATTTTTGCCCATTTCTCATAGAAGAAATAGCAGGGTAGACTTATATTTGAGTATATACGGTAAATCTTTCCATATTCTCGAGGATGGGATGGTGGAGAGTGAATTTCTGAGAGTGGTTTGGGTTGGATAGGGGTGGGTGTGGTTATGAATTTTGAGATTTTTTTCTTTTAATAAAAACAATAAAATTAGTTTTATTGAAATAAAAAGTCACTCATATTTTTTTTTCTTCCTTCACAATCATGTAAGAGAGTTTGTCTTTGATTCCATTACCCACAGGTGAAGCTCAAGCATTGTCAGTGAAATTTGGTTGACAGAAACTGTATGGAAGCCTGTTAGAAGGATGTTTAGGAGATTAGTATCGGTGTACATATAAAATTATTACAAAAGACAATAAATGCCGGTGTGTGTTGTGATAATGTTTTTACTTCATAGAAGTCAAAGGTATTAATATAAATGAATCATTACCCGTGGATCACAACTCCAGGCTGAAGTTTGTGGAGAAGAACCGAGATCTTCTCTAGTTGGTGTTAACATCTTCTTAGGCTGCATGTTGCATTCTTCTTGGTGGCGAAGGATTATGAGAAAGGAATCATCTCATGCTAAGGTCGCAGGTGTTACCACTTTGGAATTCAGGAGGCGAGAGAGAAAGATTGTCCTGACCTGTTCCTTTTATAGGGTCTGACTGGAAGTGACCAACAGGGAGTCTGTCAACCCCAAATGGAAGCAACTCCAGCTACTTCCTGTCTAGAGAGCGGTGATGAGATTGTCATGACAAGGGAGGCAACTCTTGCTACATTATCCCCCGCCAGATTTTTAAAACAGAAAAATCGAATGAAGCATGCATGGAGTAAGATGGCGAGCATGTAAGAGGCATGAAAATTATGATACAATGTAATAAAAGTAAGAGAAGAGGTCAAAGTTCAAAATACAGTTCACATGTGTGCAATCACATGACAGCAGGAAAGAATGTGTTCCAGAGAATGAATGCAGGTGGTTTCTGGTCTGTGGTATAACGTGAAATTTCCAACTTCCGAAGGGAATTTCTCACAGGAAGAGTGCTGCAGAAATAAATTCTCTGGCTTGTTTTGCTGGTTTTGGTTGTTGATTAAGCTGTGTTGTTGTTGTTGATGTTGTGAATGCGTTGACCTGGAAGGGTCAAGAGGCCAGCGACCAGAGAAATAAGCATTCTGAATAAATGCGCAGTTTTCAACGGCAAATTTACGTGGTAAATTTATAAACCGGCAAATAGAAGAATATAGCTTTAAATGTTCGTTGTAAAAGGAAACGAAAAACATATATATACATCCAGTGAAATGGTAATGAGAGGTACATTGTAATACAACAAATCAATAAATAACAAGAACAGCAAAATAAAAATAAGGCTCCAGTGGCCAGTTCACATAAAAATAGTTTGGCAGAACTTTTTGGGCCAGTGGACTCTCCGACCGGAACGGGTCGTAGTCTTGTATGTAGGTGAAGGTGGGGCAGAAGGAGTAGGTGTATGCACAAGAGAGAAAGATTGGGATATTTGTGGCTCGGGTGTATGAGTGTCATTGTGTGCCCTTTTCAGTCTATCCACCGAAATTGTCTCTCTGGACCCCTTAACGTTTACAGTGAAATGTTTGTTGGTAGGGTCCAGAGTATGGTTGTGTGAGGGGTGGTCTCACAGCATCGTTCCTTACGAACACATGGGTCCACGAGGCAATATCCCTCAGGACCGCAGGTTTTACAGTTATTTTCCTCGTATCCATCGGCGGCAGGTCCTGAAAATAAGAACGCAGACAGGATACGTAGGAAAGCGGATCTTGGAAAGCAAGATCAACAGGGGTAAGCATTTGCCCAGGCAATGCTAGAGGAGCACCGTAAAGTAATTCGGCCGGGGAGAACCCAAGGTCCTCCTTTATTGATGACTGAATTCCTAACAACACAATAGGAAGGTACTTGTTCCAACGTTGAGAATCTAGATAGGCGCGAAGAGCGGCCTTTAATTGGTGGTGGAATCGTTCCACCATTCCATTTGACGCAGGATGATAGGCTGTGGTCCGAATCCGTTGAGCTCCAATTATTTTTGTGAGCTCAGAGAAGAGATGGGACTCGAATTGTCTACCACGGTCTGTGGTGAGTGTAGTTGGTACCCCAAAGCGGATAATCCACCCTGATACCAGGGCACGTGCTACAGTCTCAGCAGTCATGTCTTGTAAAGGGATGGCCTCAGGCCATCTCGAAAAACGATCGACACACGTCAATATGTATGAATATCCACTGCTGAATGGCCAAGGTCCAACGATGTCAATGTGGATGTGTTGAAACCGAGCATCTGGAGTACTGAAAGTACCAAGTGGAGTCCGGATGTGTCTATATTTTCGATTTCTGGCAAGCGATGCAGGAACGGCACCAAGCAGCAATGTCGCGCCTCATATTTGGCCAGAAGAATCTGGCTGTTATGAGCTTTACTGTGGCAGCAGATCCTAGGTGAGAAATGTGTAAAGCCAGGAACACAATTCGACGGTGAGTCTCAGAAACAAGTGGTCGTGGTGCATCAGTAGATACATCACATAGAATCTGCCTGTCGGTGGTGGACAAGGGTAGATATTTGAAAATGCAAGTCGCAAATTCAGCAGAAAGAGTGTCCAACGATTGGAGTGCAGGTTGGTCTGCAGCTAAACGACCTAAGTCGATCTCCTGGGATGACGAGATGGAGCTAATTGGCAAACGTGACAATGCGTCTGCAGCTATGTTGTGCGAGCCGGCAATGTGCTGGATATCGTTTGTAAATTGTGAAACGTAGTCCAGGTGCCTTGTCTCTCTGGGCGAATATCTGTCGGCTTTGGCCCTCAAAGTGAAGGTCAAAGGATTGTGGTCGGTAAAAACTGTAAAATTTCTCCCCTCAAGAATATGAGAGAAATGTTTCACCGACAGATATATGGCTAATAATTCCCGCCCAAACATGCTATAACGCGTTTCTGCTGGTTTCAACTTCCTCGAGAAAAATGCCAAAGGTTGTTGGTTTTCAACGTAGGACTGCTGTAAAACTGCACCCACAGCGGTATCAGATGCATCAACACAAAGTGAAAGCTTGGCCTCTGGTACCGGGTGGGCTAGCAAAGATGAACTAGCGAGTGCTGTCTTGGCAGACTGGAAGTCTTGAAGCTGTCCTTGTGTCAAGGAAATATCCTCCTTCTTCTTACGACGATTTTTTAAAATGTCAGTAAGGGAAGATAGCAAATTAGCACAATGAGGAACGAAACGCCTATAGAAATTGATTAGGCCTAAGAAGTGACGCAACTGGTGAAGTGTAGTAGGCAGAGGTAACTCCTGTATGGCTTGAACTCGCTGAGGGAGCGGTCTAATACCTTCGGCGTCGATGAGGTGGCCTAAAAAATTTAGGGAAGTGGAACCGAAAACACACTTTGCTGGATTCATGCGAACGCGGTAATCCTGAAGTCGCCGAAATAAGAGAAGCATGTGGCGCATATGCTCTTCCGGAGAGGAACTAGCGACGAGAATATCGTCTATGTAAGCATAAACGAAGTCCAGACCACGCGTGACCTCGTCTATGAACCGCTGAAAAGTGCTAAGCGGCGTTCCTGAGTCCGAAAGGCATGGTAAAAAATTCGAAGGATCCGAAAGGGGTTGTAATCGCCATTTTCGGAATATGCTCCTTCCTGACCGGAATTTGGTGGTAGGCTCGCACTAAATCTAACTTAGAAAAAATCTTACACCCCTGCAGTGAAGATGCAAAATCATGGAGATGGGGAATGGGATACCTATCCGGGACGGTCATGGCATTTAACCTCCTATAATCCCCAGTGGGTCTCCAGTCGCCGGAAGTCTTGGGCACCATGTGTAACGGTGAAGCCCAAGGACTCGTAGAAGGGCGAATAATGCCCAGCTGCAGCATATGGTCGAACTCGGACCGTGCTGCCTTTAATTTTTCCGTCGGTAAGCGGCGTGGACGCGAAAACACTGGAGCACCAGTGGTGGAAACGAAATGTTCGGTCGAGTGTGTTGGGTCAGTGACTCGAAAATTTCCATCCGTGAGCTCCGGGAAAGAACCCAGCAACGAATGGTAGGCGTCTCCGGCGGCAGCGACGAAGAACATGGGGCTGACTATTGGAGCATTGGCTTCCTGGCCATGAATTGAAAAGCCGGTGATGTTATCCACCAGGCGTTGGCCACGGACGTCCACAGTTAAAGAGAAGTTGTGGAGGAAATCTGCTCCTAAGATGGGGTATGGCAAATTGGCAACTGTAAAAATCCACTTAAAATCCCTACGCAGATTTAGGAATTTGAGAGGAAGCGAGATTTGCCCGAACGTCTTTATAGACGAGTGGTTAACTGCCTGCAGCATAACAGATGACTCTATGGGGGTTTCTTTCAGGCAATGGACCGGCGAAATACTACAGGAGGCTCCTGTATCCACGAGGAAACCTCTTCCGGACATTAGGTCCTTAATGAAGAAATGGCGGTTTGGTGGCTTTATGTTGAGGTCAACTGTCCCCATCAGAGGACCTCTTAGGCGTTTCCCGCCTTATGAAAGGAGCAAGGTTGCACGCAGTGATTCGCGTTCTCAGCAAATCGCTCGTGGTACCAGCATAAAGATGAAGCTGGTGATTTAGAACGACGTCTAAAACTTTGCGATCTCCCGTGACTGCGGGGGCGCGAATGGGCACCACACAAGGCCTTCATCTTGTGGAGCTCTATGGTGAGTTCCTGAATGGACCTTTGCATTGCCATAATGGTTGCGCTGTCTATTGGCGCTGCCACGTAGATCGCATGGCTGTGTGTGGCCCGAGCTGGGTGGTGAACAGCGGCAAGGGTGTTGCTGCCTCCGGCATTCGTCACCTCGAAAACTTTGTCCGCAGAGGCGGCAAGCTGATCCACTGTGCTTGTATCCCTCATGGGGGCCAAAATTGCTTGTTCGTTGGTCGGCAGGCGCGAGAAGAACAACTGCTTCAGCAGGGCAGTTTCCACTACCGACCCTTCCGTTAGGTCCTTCATTCGCCTTAGGAGGTTCGATGGGGTGCCATCCCCTATATGCTCCAGATGGACCAAAGCCCTAAATCTTTTTTCTGAAGACTGTTCTGTCCGGCTGAGTATTTTAGCCTTCAGAGACGTATACATCGAGTCTGTGGGTGTCTCTAACACCAGGTCCTTAATCGCTGGGAGAATTGCCGGCGGAATTGCGCTAAGGACCACAGGACGTTGTAGTTCCTCGTCAACTCTGTTCGCCTTGAAAAATGCTTCTAGCTGTGCGAACCATAGCCTTACGTCGCCCGTGTACGTTGGCAGAACAGAGTGAGAAGCCATTGGTATACTGTAAGCAATTTACCGTTTGGAAAAATTTCTCTAACGCAACAGAAAAGGAAAACAAAATCGCTTATTTTTCCCTGTCAAACCACTGGACCGGAAAAATAATGCATCCGGGACAATATGCAAAGAAGCGATTAAGTGAATGCTGTTATTACTAAGGTAAGGGCAAGGGACTTAAAAAAAAAATCCAACATGGCGGACTATTTCGCGCCAAAAACACTAATGATGGAGAAGAGAGACTCCATCTTGTCATCCTCAAAAATTTTTAGCCAGAGAAGAGAAGGGCAGAAAAGGAGAGAAAAAAAAAGGCAAAAACATTCATACAATTGCTGTTTGTTTGTGTGTCAATAATTGTAGGTGTTCGTTTTGTATTAAATTGTTATTTTTTTTTCTTTTTCTTCTGTTTTTTTCTCCTCTATATACACCGCATACCATTTCCCATTTTTTTTTTTTTTTTTTAAAAATCACGTCGGGGGTCACCACTTTAGGAGATTAGTATCGGTGTACATGTCAAAATAAACTCCTGTGTATTACTGCTATTATATTTTATTGACTCCATAAAGATGAAAGGCAAAGCTAACCTCAACGGGATTTGAACTCAGAATGAAAAGAGTCATAACTCTATGCCGCTCAGCATATTAAACAATTCAGATACACATGAGGATTTAAAACAGACAAACATCATTTAGTCTTTAACTCGAAGTATCACCGACTTAGTCAAAGTCGAATAATTATAATTGATCTGAGTATCAGGAATGTTCCTGTTAATTTCTGCAGCTAGTTTCCAAATATCACAATACTCTTTCTCCCTCTCATATACACTAACTAAAGTTTTAAGGAAATTACAGTCTGACTCTTTTGCCACAGAGACAAAATGAACATACAAATCTGGAGCAGTGAAATATGTATTTGGATGATCTTCCTGTATATAAGATTGATGCGTGTTGATGATATAAATAAGTTTAGGTTTGTTTTTCAAGTTTTCACAGTTTAGTAGATTGTTAATATTGTAATAAGATAATGTCTCACCATCAACTCCACAGGTCTTACCCAATTTACAATGTGATATCAACAACATTACGAAACATTCTTTACAACTTTTAATACCCCTGTCAATTATCTCTTTCATCTCAGCAGCAGTTTTATTCTTATTTTCAAATATTTTAAAATTAAAATCAGAGAAAAGTTTGCTGACTTTTCCCAAGTCCATTTCGTTAATGTTTCTCTCTTGAAGATTGTCTTCGGGAAATTTATCATTATTTATTATTATCATGCAATCGTGAAGGTTTAATGTCATTGGGTAACTTTGTGACTCCACAAACAGAGCGACTAAATTATGATGTTCTGATTTTTTCAAGGCCGATATGAATTTATCGGAATATTCGGGTAGTTTGTAATATATAAATTCAAGTAATTTTCGTACACGATCATCAGGATTCGTGAGGGATTTTATTTCTTCGTTATGATCTGGAAGAAATAACTGGTTCTGGAGACCAAAATCAAGAAATGAATCTAGATTGTCCATTCCTTCAATAATTTGAGTATAGTATTTTATAAAATTAGGTTTAGTGATGCAATGATATTGTTTAGCACTCATTGTTATATATATGTGGTTTACACAACACAAAATAGCACTTTAGGGAGCTCTTTTGATTCTATCTGGAGTACTTAGTTTTCTTTGAAATATGTGCTCTGTATATATACAATATATTGTTTTCTCACTGATATATGGTCCTTTCTCTCTATATGTACATATACATATATCTTTTATACTTCAATTATATATATATATCAAATTTTAAAATAATAGACCTATTTTTTTTCAAAGTCCTGACTGTACAGTTTCACTGATCCATATGCAACAATTGTACATTATTTATATAAATATATTATGGTGAGTGGATTGGCAGTATCGGTAGAGGGTCGGACACCATGCTTTGACGCATAGAGTTACGGCCCTTGCCATTCTGAGTTCAAATCCCGGCGAGGTTAACTTTGCCTTTCATCCTTACGGGGGTCGATAAAATAAAGTACCAGTAATACACTGGATAATTTGCTGGCCTTGTGCCAAAAGTAGAAACAATTATTTATATAAATATATATGCGGTGGATTGGCCTTGTGCCAAAAGTAGAAACAATTATTTCTATATATAACTACCTTCAACTCCCTTCAAGATATCTATACAGCGTGTAGTTACCAAGTCTGTTATGATATATGCTGTTGAGTTGGTGTAAGTTTCTTTCAATAGGTTGATGTATTTTTTTGTTAATTGAGGTCTTGTTTAAGAGTTGCCACAAGCTGGGTAGTTTCACGTTGTCAAAAGCTTTTGGGAAATCAATGAAGGTGATGTGCACAGGGTTGTTGAATTCTATTGATTTCTCAATGATTTGTTCAATAGCTAGGATCTGTTCAAGGGTGATATGCGGCTTGTGTTTCAGGAAATGAGGCGTAAAGGTCTGGCTTCACTCGTGCTGCAATGAAACAATGAAAAGCTTGTAAACGTGACTCAGTAAGCTGATAGAACGATAATCGTAGAGTACTTTACAAAAAGTACTCTACGATTTGTATTCCTTAGGATTTTCTTGGTAAGGTATCACCCAGAGTTTATATATATATATATATATATATATATATATATATATATATATATATATATATCATAAATCGTCCTTAGAATCACTAGATAAAATATATACCATTTCCTCTCCCAATTAGCATAATTAACCAAATAAAAAATCAATTAGACCAAGCTATAAGAATAAAGGCTCCTATGAAGAAATTTTCGACAAATAACCGAAAGCGGCCTCTTCGCGGTGGCCACGATAGAGTATTTATCCAACATTTCAACAGCATGTAGAAACTGACCAAACCAAATATACCGTCAACCATACACAATTAGGTGTAAATTCAAACTTAGAAGAAATGTGTACATACCGTAATTATCTCTACCATGGTTTCGTCCGTATTTTAAGACATCCAATAACAGGAAATGTCCAGAGTTTCGGACTCATCAGGAGCGAACTCAAAATTAGACATTTAAATTTCCAAAGTGATCGGGCCCAAAATGACTAAGAATCGTGACTTGGCAGTTAGAAAGAATGTGATTAGTTGCTTACGGCTTGTTGCTAGAAAGCGCAGCCCAATATCGCCCAATTGTATCTCAACCTAACGGGAGATTATTAAATATAAAGGTTTACATATACATAAAGTCACAGATATATATGTTTTGCAACCGGTCACGTCGTGGCTCAATGAAGAATCAATATATTAAATAATCAGAGCAATATATATATATATATATACACTGTATATATATATATAGATAGATAGCGAGAGGGAGAGACAACTATAGAAAAAAGAATTGTCTTGAATAAAAAAAATATCAGATTGCCTCAAAATATTCCGTTGACCCTTATGATGTGTGGCCGATTGTCGCACTTATAGAATATATGGGCGTTTTTGCTTTTGCTTCCCCCTTTTTTCTTTCTTCTATTTAATCTTATATATTTGTTAAGTAATGTATATATTATTTGTGCCTATTTTCATTCTGTAAGAATTATAATTATAAATAATTTGTAATGTTATTTATACAATTGTGAATAAATATAAGATTTGTTGATACATGAAAAGTAGAGTACTTCCTGGTAGTAAATAAACACGGTGTAACCTATAAAAAAGTAACATAATTTTATTTGTTCTTCGCTGTGTGTGAGCGTGTTTTATATATATATATATATATATATATATATATATATATATATATAATAATGAAATGACAGGAGGCTGGACTTGTGTAAATCCTTGAAAGGTTTATTATACTATGATCATTTCGATGACCGGGTTCCGTATGAATCCGGTGATATCACCAGGTATTCGATGAAAGATCAACGAAAACAGTTCTCAATCTGTTGCCTTTTTTTTAAAATTTAAATACTATAAAAAAAGGTAATTTATTTAAAACAGCGGAAACTTTATAAAAACAACTAGAGCTAAGATTATTTACATACGTGTTTGTATAAGGTTGTGACTTTTGTGTGACATTTTTCGGGATTTAGTAAGAGATTTAGTCGACCATATCGAACGCAATACATTTTTTCAAGTTTGATATTTATTTTATTGATCTCTAATACATATATTTGTCCGTGTTCTCGGCGAAGGGCCAGTTTGGAAGTGCCTCCTCCAATATACAGTGGTGGCCATAACTGGACCCCGAAACCAATGGTCACACATACATGTTAAGTGTATGATAAATTGTTTACACTCATAGACCGTTAACATAAAAACATGTTAAGAGTAGTCTCCCCTTAGCTAGTTGGAAATCTTCACAACTGAAGTGGTTGTCAACAGTAACATGTAAAGAAAGCAGCAGTGTGGTGAAAAAAAGTTTTACAAGAGATAGTGAAAAAATATGGTTGCAAGTAAGGACTTCGTTTCTTTAATTAATATTTTGTTACGGTGTATAGTGAGCGTCGTATGGCATCATATAGTCAGCATCATTGACATGTTAAATTCCTGACGGAATAAATATATATATTAATCATACAGATACGCCACGTCTGTTTGCATATATATATATATATCATCATCATCATTATCATCGTTTAACGTCCATTTTCCACGCTAGCATGGCTTTGACGAACTGTTCCGTTGTGAGACAGCCAGGTTGGAGGACCGCGTTTTGCTCATACAGAGCTGATTTTGGGTTGGTTTCTATGGCCGGATGCCCTTCCTAACGCCAACCACATTTACAGTTTGTACTGGATGATTTTTGTCGTGACCCCTACACGACCACTTTACCGTGTACACTGGGAGCTTTTTATTGTGACTCCTACACTACTACGTAACAGTGTGGTTGGGCGCTTATTGTCGTGGTTCCAGAATGGTCGCCTTATGGTGTGGATTGAGGACTGGGGTTGGGAGGATGCATGGGGAATTGGGAAGGTAGATTTGACGGTGGGTGATTACAACATGCGAGGTGTATAGGAGGGAAGCTGATGCATACTAGATGTATACCCCAGCTCCTGCATATGGGAAGGCAAGTCTTATGTATTACTGCATAGCACCAGAAATCATGGTCCTGTGTCATCGCCTTTGAGGGGTGTAATTATGCAAGCTTTTATTACCTCATCCCAAGTCTTCCTAGGCCTGCCCACTCCATAGCATCCATTGATTTTGAGCGCTCTGCACCTTTTTATGCAGCTGTCATCCTTCATACGCAACACACGTCCATACTAGCATAATCTCCTCTCCTGCGCACTGCATCTGATCCCTTTTATACCCAATTTCTCATGCAGTTCATTTATGCTTTGCAGTATGTGTATATTACTATTGCATATCCATTGAAGCATGGAAGCTTCATTTCTTTCTAATCTTCGCAGGTCCTCTGCATGCTGTACCTAGGTCTTGCTACCATCCAACATTGTTGTTCGTATGCATGCATCATACAGTCTACCTTTCATTTTGAGGGAAATACTTTTGTAGTTAGTAGCAGTAGTAACTCCCTGAACTTTCTGCAACCCATTCTCACTCTGGCTACTGTGCTTTCGGAACACCCTCCTCCACTGTTAATTTGATCACCCAGGTAACAGAAACTACCTACTACTTCTACAGAGCCCTCTGAGCATTTGAAGGAGATTGTATCTTGAGAGCTCTTGCTACTTACTGCTCCTGTACACCAACCACATGTAAAACCTGTGTTTTGTGTACAGGGATCCTGTGCCTGAGATCCCGCTACATCCCTTGAGTACCCATAGTTTGCATTTGGGACATAGGATGGAAATTCTACCTACTCCTTTTCTACACACTGAGCAAGACTATTTCCTTGAGGAGATTTGGGCTCTGTTTTTCTTTTCTACTTACTAGAACTTTAGTCCTTGCCAAGTTGACCTTTAAGACCTTTTGATTCTAGGCCATGCTTCCAGGTTTAGAATTTCTTTTGTAATTAAACCATAGATTCAGTTATAAGGGTTAGGGTATCTACACACAGGAGTTTCCATGGGCAGCCAGTCTTAAACTCCTCTGTTATAGCTTGCAGGACAATAATAAACAGGAGAGGGCTAAGAACTGAACCCTGGTGGACCCCAAAATTCATGACTTGGTCAACTAACTTAATGCCTCTATAGTTTTCTCTTTCTAGAGTGTTTCCTTTGCCCTTGTAGCAGTTAAGGATGCTGCTGCTATGCCAGTCATTTGGTATGACCCCATTCCGTATTACTTGGTTTACTATCCAGGTGACGATAGTATGTCCCATCATTCCAGATGCTTTCAACATCTCAGCAACTATCTCCGAAGGCCCAGCTGCCTTGCCTGTCTTCATATCTTTGATTGCCTTATTTACTTTACTACCATTAACTTGCACAGCTGGTCCCTCTGTTTGATCAATTTGGGGCTGATTATATTTATCCCATTCATTCTCCACATTTAGTAGTCTCACGTAGTGACACTTCCAAGCTACCATCTTATCAGTATCAGTGAGGGCAAGTACACCATCATCATTATGGACACACCAACAATATCACAATTTTCCATGATACATTGTCTTACAATGCTGAACACCTCATGTTTTTGGTCCTCGTGTTGTAGAACATGCTTGAAGTTTTTAATTTCTGCTCTCCTTCTTGCAAAGTCCACTGTCGCCTAGCCACCTGATAGTGTTCTCTACTTCCCCCATCCCGCCATTCTTTCCAAGCCTGCTTTTTGGCCTTGATTGTCTCCTCCACCTTACTGTTCCACCACCAAATTACTCTCCTCCTGCCTAAAGGTCTGCTCCAGTCATAGATTTCATCCTCTATATTGTACGTCTCTAATTGCTCTTCCTTACTGTCAAAAGCATCAAGTAATATGCTTTTAAATTTGTTACTAGTTGTGCGGTCCTTCAACTTCCATATTCTTCTCTTCAAGGTAGTCCTCTGTCGTCAAGTACGTTTGGTCCTGACGATGAGGTCACTAACTATTAGGCTATGTTTGGAGGTGCATTCTTCACAATGGAGGGAGTTAACATTTACAACAGACATTCTAGCTGGTGTGCTCCCCTGATCTACAGGTGATCAAGTGATTGTCTCGTTTTTTGAAGTTTGTATTACAGGTAGGTTATTAGCACCACAGAATTCCAGGATCCTGAAGCCTTCCTCATTTCTAGTACCAAACCCATAACCTCCATGGGTTCTGTCATTGTCATCACAATGTTGTCTAACATGAATATTAAGTCACCAGCAATAATTATGTAGTCACTGTCGGTTATTTGGGAGGTAGTGAGCATTAGCGACTCATAGAACCTGTCTTTTATAACGTCAGGTAGGCCAGATTGGGGTGCATAGGCGGATATTATTGACACAGTTGTTCTATTTAGAACTAATCTTATTTTAATGATTCTGTCGTTCACTTTATTTATGGCAATTACCTTATCTACCCATTTTTCTGCTAACATAATTCTTACTCCACCCAGCCTATTGTCACATCCCATCCAGAAAAGTTTATAGCATCGTTTTTTGCCCACAATGAATCTAGTAGGCCCACTTCTCCACTTAGTCTCTTGAACACAACAAACATCAACTTCCTTATGTTCAAGCATCTCTACAACCTAATTTGAGCGACTTTTCAATGTACCAACCTTCATGGTACCAACTCTGAAGTTTTAGAGTTCGCTGGGAGGGAGAAAGGAATGGGATGGGGGAACAGGGAGGGGTGTGGGAGACAGAGTTATATTGGTCTTGATCTTCCACTTCCATGTCTGAAATAAAGTGGAGTGTATATATATACATGCATGCACACACACACGCACGCAAACGCACACACATATTTGCATTTTTCTGATTTTCACTCATAGTTACCGAGGATCTCCTTAGAAAACGAGCTGAACACAACAATTGTGAGATTTCAAGCCTGGAAGAAGTTTCCTTACACCAACAAGACATCGAAAGGTTTGAGCACTTATCCACTTGTTGTTGTTGTTATTGTTGCTGTTGCCAGTGTTGTTGTTGTTGCTGCTGCTGCTGCCAGTATTGTTGTTGTTACTGTTGTTTTTATTGCTATTATTCTTGTTACAAGGGCGATGGATTGGCAGTATCGGTAGAGGGTCGGACGCCATGCTTTGACGCATAGAGTTACGGCCCTTGCCATTCTGAGTTCAAATCCCGCTGAGGTTAACTTTGCCTTTCATCCTTACGGGGTTGATAAAATAAAGTACCAGTAATACACTGGGATAATTGCTGGCCTTGTGCCAAAAGTAGAAACAATTATTCTTGTTGTTACTGCTGCTGTTGCTGTTATTGTTGTTGTTGCTGTTATTGTTGTTACTGTTGTTGTTGTTATCACTGTTGCTGTTATTGTTGTTGTTGTTATCACTGTTACTGTTGTTGTACCGTTACTGTTGTTGTTATAACTGTTGTTGTTGTTATTGTTACCAGTCTTTATCAAATTGCTTTATCAATACCTCCAGGATTGAACACATTGACAAATGGTGCCGTGATCTGAAGATTTTGTACCTGCAAAATAACTTGATTGCAAAAATAGGTGAGTTAGATTTGACGAGATTTCATAAAGGATATAGCAGGGTCTGAATATTTAGGTCAACTTTACCTTTCATCCTTACAGGAGTTGATAAAATAAGGTTCCAGTAATGCACTGGTGTGCCTAAATCAGAAACCATTAATATTATTATTGCTAAACACAGATGATTAACAGAATTGGGCATGTGGTTAGAATGTCTCAGGAAAGAATCACTGGACAAATTTTACAGGCAAAACCGACTGACAGGCGACCCAGGGATAGACTTCAAGCAAATTGGTTGGATAACATCCATGAGCTTGGCTGGTTTCACTTGTGGATCCAGATGGATCAGTTGGAGACAGTTGCTTCTGACAGGACCCACTGGAAGGAATGTTTGAAGACTCTGCTCCCCAAACCCTCTCAGGAATAAGTAGGCAAAGAAGAAGAAGAAGATTTCACAACTCTAGCATCAATCCTTCATAGTAAGCCTGTGACCTTTTCAGCCCACCCTCATACTATGTCTTATCATAAGGTAAACAGTAACCTGCCTTATAATGAGATATTATACCATTATTTCATGTGGATTGGCAATATCGGTAGAGGGTCGGACACCATGCTTTGATGCATAGAGTTACGACCCTTGCCATTCTGAGTTCAAATCCCGCCGAGGTTAACTTTGCCTTTCATCCTTACGGGGATCGATAAAATAAAATACCAGTAATGCACTGGGATAATTGCTGGCCTTGTGCCAAAAATAGAAACAATTATTTCATGTGGACTACTGCTTGAAAAAGGTTCTCTTTGCATTTTGTAGAGACTTGAAGATTTTAGATATGCTGTGCACCTCTCTCTCTCTCTCTACTTCTGTATATTTCACTCTCTCTCACCCCCCCCCTTCTCTCTCTCTCTCTCTTGTAACTCTGTAGATTTCACTCTCTCTCTCCTCTTGTCACCCACCCTCTATCTCTTTATATATCTCACTGTCTCTCTCTTCTCTTTCTCTCTCTGTACCTTTGTATATTTCTCACTCTCTCTCTCTCACCCCATCACACTCCCTATATCTCTCTATATATATCACTCTCTCTCTCTCTAACTCTCTCTACCAGAACATGTAAACAGACTGAAGAAGTTGGATTATTTAAATTTGGCCCTCAACAACATTGAACGGATTGAGAACTTAGAAGGTGAGTTGTACCAGCTGACCTTCCTGTCATCACAGCCTCCATTATCACCATCACCACCATCATCATCATCCTCACCTCTACCACTGTCACCACCCCTACCACCACCACCACCACCACCACTACCACCACCACCACCACCACCACCACTACTATCACCACTACCACCATCCTCACCTCTACCACTATCACCACCACCACCACCACCATTACTACCACTGTCACTACCACTACCACTCACCACCACCACCATCACCACCACTGTCACTACCACTACCACCATCACAACCACTACCACTGTCACTACCACTACCACTCACCACCACCACCATCACCACTACTACCACTGTCACTACCACTACCACCATCACAACCACTACCACTGTCACCACCACTACCACTATCACCACCACCACCATCACCATTACTACCACTGTCACTACCACTACCACCATCACCACTACTACCACCACCACCACCAACACCACCACCACTACCACCACCACCACCACCACCACCACCACCACCACCACTACTATCACCACTACTACCACCGTCACTACCACCATCACAACCACTACCACTGTCACTACCACTACCACTATCACCACCACCACCATCACCATTACTACCACTGTCACCACCACTACCACCATCACAACCACTACCACTGTCACCACCACTACCACCATCACCACCACCACCATCACAACCACTACCACTGTCACCACCACTACCACCACCACCATCACCACTACTACCACCATCACAACCACTACCACCACCACCATCAACACTACTGTCACCACTACCAACATAAACATCATTACTCCCACAACGGCTTTCTGCTCTCTGAGTTCAAATCCCGCCAAGGTCCATGCCATACCATATCTTTAATCCTTTCCACATGTCATGAATCAATGTAAACTTTAGGGTTTCATTATCATCATCATCATTATCACATGTCTGTTGTTTCATGCTTGCAGCTCTCCACATGTCATGTTTCTTTGTCATCTCCTTTGTGAGCTTCAGTGACCTGAAATCAGCTCTCACCACTTCCATCCAGGTCTTCCTTGGTCTTCCACTACCGTGGCTTCCTTCTACTGGGATTATTTGGCACCTCATCACCCAGTGATCATTATCCATGCACATCAGATATCAATACGACCACAGTCTCCTGCACACTATTTCTGATCTCTCTTATACCTAGTTCGTATGATTGTGCATATACCTTGTAATCCTGATATATATGACAAAATGAATCCTAGACTGTTGCAGAAATTAACCCTTTAGCATTTATATTACTCTATATTTACTATTATATTTTCACAGTAAAGGCTTTACTTCACATGATTATCTCACATAATATCGAATCAATGAGATTTTGATGTTATTCATTTTTAGAACAATACCTTAACATCAGTATGAATGGCCGGCAACAGTTGGTTTGAACAGAAAGAGGTGAGAAAATTCTGGCCCGATATGGCCGGTTTAAATGCTAAAGGGTTAAATATGTTTGATGCTATTGGCATCATTATCGATGGCATGAGTACACTAGTAATAATGGTTTCAAATTTAGGCACAAAGCCAATAATTTTGGGGGAGGGGAAAGTTAATTAAATCAACCCCAGTCTGTTACTGGTAATTTATTTTATCAACACTGTAAGGGTGAAAGGCGAAGCCAACTTGGGCGGGATTTGAATGCAGAATGTAAAGGGACGTAACTCTCTTCTGCGCAGCATATTGTCTGATGCTCTACTGATTACTGTCGATCCAACACACTGTACTGGGTACACTAGTAATAATAGTGAAGGCATGTGGCTTTGTGGTTAAGGTATTTGGCTTACAACTGTAAGGTCGTGAATTCAATTCCTGGCGGTGTGTTGTGTCCTTGAGCAAGACTCTTTATTTTACGTAGCTCCAGTCCACTCAACTGGCAAAAATGAGTTTTACCTGTAATTTGAAGGACCAGCCTTGTCACATTCTGTGTCACGCTGAATCTCCCTTAGGACTATATTAAGGGTATGCTTGTCTGTGGAATGTTCAGTCACGCGTTAATTTCACGAGCAGGCAGTTCCCTTGATCGGATCAATTGCAATTCTCGTTGTCGTAACCAACAGAGTGCCAGTTTTGTTTTTAGTAATAATTGTTTCTACTTTTGGCTCAAGGCCAGCAATTATCCTAGTGTATTACTGGTACTTTATTTTATCCACCCCGTAAGGATGAAAGGCAAAGTTAACCTCAGCGGGATTTGAACTCAGACCATAAAGAGGCGTAATTCTTTGCTGCAAAGCATTGCGTCAGACCCGCTAATGATAATACCAATCCACCGCCCTAGTAGTAGTAATAATAATAAAGCTGGCAATGTTGAATTAACAAGTTTATCGTTATCTATTTTGCAGGTTGTGAATCACTTCGGAAACTTGATTTGACGGTAAATTTTATTGGAGAAATAACAAGCATCAGATGTCTTCAAAACCTTGTACACTTCTCTGAGCTGTTAGTATTGACTACTGCTATATTGTATTGGTTTTAATCCCTTACAAATGTTTCAGATGAACTGTGACTTCGAATCATTCAAATGTTGTTTTAGACATTTGTAAGTTTGTAAGGGATTAAAAACAATTATTTGATGAAAGAAGATTGAGTTTCCTTTGCTACTTTTGCATATATATATATATATCTTCCATTCACACCTAATACAATTATATATATATATATATATATATATATTGACAAGTAAGTATGCTTTGAAACAGTGAGCTAGTTTGAAATTAGAAATAGAAGCTTTCGCCGTATTTTTTACAAAAAAATTTAGCCTGATAGTGGGGTTTAGAATCTTCTAAGAAATGGGGAAAGATCAGTATTGACATTAATACTCATCTTTTTCCATTTCTCAGACCTGGAAACAATGCAGCAATGGATCATGGATTGGCAACTCCAACTGACTGTGGACAAGTGTACCACCATGCATTTTAGAAGGAAAAATCCAGTGTCCACATACTCCCTCCACAACACTAATATCAAGAAGTCTTCTTGTAAATATGACCTGGGCACTACTGTTAGTAGCGATTTGCGTTGGACAAAGCACATCTCTAAAATTGTCAAGAAGGTCGAGGGTGTCTTGACATTATTCAGCAACACCTTTGTCAGCCGCTCATCAGCTATCTATTTAAAGCCGTATATATCTATGGTGCGGCCACACTTAGAATTTGCATCACCAGTCTGGAACCCTTATCTTGCTCAGAACATTGACCTCCTGGAAACTGTTCAGAGACTTGCAACCAAGTGAATACCCTCCATCAGGCATCTACCATACTCTGAATGCCTTGCTTCCCTGGGCAAAGGATACATTGAAGCTCCGACGTCTGGCAACTGACTTGGTAAACACCCACAAAATTATTAACCATCTTGCCAACAACAACCCTGAGTACCTTTTTGAATTCCATGTGTCTAACATCTATGGGCATGCCTACAAAGTTAGAAAACAGCACAGCTCCCATGACTTTCGGAAAACATTTTTTCACGCTCAGAGCTGCTGAAGCATGGAACAAACTATCTGCATCAGTTGTTTGCTGCTGAGACACTGCATCCTTCAAAACCTCCATGCTTCCTTAAATTTGCCAACACTACACCTGACATTTGCCCTCCATACACACGCACACATGTAAATCATGACTCCTACACTGCTCACTTGCCTGACATTCATATATTAATCAATGTACTATACATGGACCTTTGAAGAGTTGCAGTGCACCTGAGCACTGTACACAATAATTTCATTATTATTATTATTTATATATCTATCTATCTATCTAAGGCGGGTAAAATTCCCGAGATCCATGGACGAGTTCTCTCCAGCGGTCTCTGTCCCTCATTATCGCTGCCATGTCCTGCGTCTCCAACAGACCAGTGTCTGTCCGTAGGGCATCAGCATACATTAACCTTGGTCTTCCTCTTCTAGTGTGTCCATGTAGGGGCTACCAAAGGAGCACTGAGTGCAATGTCAACTCTGGATGTCGGTGAGCATGTCCAGCTAACCTCAGGAGAGTTAGGGCGAAAAAGGTATCGGATGCTGAATTTGCCGACGACATAGTTTTGGTGACAAATACAGTGAAGGAGGCAGAGGATTTGATGCGGGAGGTTGAGACTGTATCGATGAGTGTGGGGCTGAGAATGAATGAGACTAAAACAAAATATCTGGTAGAGAATGTTGAGAAGCCAGAGGGGACCACTAATGTAGGCGGGAAGCTGCTGGAATTGGTTGAGGACTTCTTGTATTTGGGAGCAAAGATTGGGAATACGGAAGATGATGTGGTTGAGAGGAAGAGCAAGGCCTGGGCGGCGTGCCACAGCTTGAGATCGGTGTGGAAGTCAGACCTTCGTAGAGACCTGAAAATCCGCCTCTTCATATTTATATATATATATTACACAGTCTTAGCTACCTCTATACTCAATATATAGAGATATATTTATATACAAGTATACATAGTCTTGGTGACCTCTATACAGTATATATAGAGATATATTTATATACAAGTATACATAGTCTTGGTGACCTCTATACTCAATATATAGAGATATATTTATATACAAGTATACATAGTCTTGGTGACCTCTATACAGTATATATAGAGATATATTTATATACAAGTATACATAGTCTTGGTGACCTCTATACTCAATATATAGAGATATATTTATATACAAGTATACATAGTCTTGGTGACCTCTATACAGTATATATAGAGATATATTTATATACAAGTATACATAGTCTTGGTGACCTCTATACTCAATATATAGAGTTATATTTATATACAAGTATACATAGTCTTGGCTACCTCTATACAGTATATATAGAGATATATTTATATACAAGTATACATAGTCTTGGTGACCTCTATACTCAATATATAGAGATATATTTATATACAAGTATACATAGTCTTGGTGACCTCTATACTCAATATATAGAGATATATTTATATACAAGTATACATAGTCTTGGTGACCTCTATACTCAATATATAGAGATATATTTATATACAAGTATACATAGTCTTGGTGACCTCTATACTCAATATATAGAGATATATTTATATACAAGTATACATAGTCTTGGTGACCTCTACACAGTATATATACATATATAATGTTAATGTTTATTTGTTAATTCCTCTCAGATACTTAGTGGGGAATCCCTGTGCTGACTATGAAGGTTACCGAGATTATGTTATTGTTGCTCTACCAAACTTGAAGGTAAGTATTACTTCATTGTTTATTTTTGGCTTTCTTTCTTCCTTGCGTTCTTAGGTCCGAGAGGAGTCTTCAGCTGTGTCAAAGACATGACAACCTCTTTAGTGCTGTTGTCATGATAAAACCATCTAAACTTACTCAACAATAAAGGAGTAATATTAATATAGGATTTTATTTACAGTAATAATAATAATAATAATAATGACAATAGTAATGGTTTCTTATATAGGCACAAGGCCTGCAATTTTGGGGAGGGGAAAGTCAATTAAATCGACCCCAGCTGCATTACTGGTACTTTATTTTATCAACCCTGTAAGGATGAAAGGCAAAGTTAACCAAAGTATAACAATAATCTTATAACAATAAAAACAACAATAATGCTTTCTTTATTAACCACAAGGGTTGACATAAAGTATAACATTAAGGACAGTACAAGACGGTACAAATGGGCATTTCTGCATGTAAAGAAAAAACAATAACAAAAGAAATAACAAAAAAAAAGGTAACAAAGGAAAATTCCCCAATAGGGGAAGACTTCCGAGGGTCATTTGTGGAGAAAGCCCATTAAAAAAGCCACGGTGTCCCTGACCTCCAGGGCAAGTGTCCTCTCCCAGTTCTCCACTTCCAGTCTATAGGCACATACTCTCACCCATCTTTCAACAAATTGCTGGGAAGAGAGCACTTCCCTCTCCACCCTAATTTTTCTTTTCAAATGAAAACAATAATAAAAAAAAAGAAGCAATCAACAGAAAAAAAGAATAGGAATATAGAGAAAAAAAGGGAAAAGGAACGAGAAAGGGAAGGGATGGCAAGAACTCTAGTGTCTCAGAAGAGAGGGGAGAGGTGAAGGGGCAGTGTGATTGGGCTTTGGGCCTAGGGCTGGGACAGAAGAGCTGCGTCCTGCGGACAAAACTGCTATATCGTTTGACTAATATCAACAAAAATCATATTATTGTAATATATTTAGAGGGATATGTTCATTTAATAATACAACAATGCAACGCATCAGACAACATGCAGTCTCAGCAATGACTAAGTCTGTACGATATATATTCCAAAAATTTGTTCCCTGATGACGGAATTTGAATTATTTCGATATTGGTTATTCCAATGTTTTGAAATAATATTTCTTGAATTCCAGAAAGCATGTTTGGGGAACTATACTATGAATAAAATAGACTTATTTTAGTCTGTCGAGCTTATATCTTCCCAAATCGAGATTTTGGCTTAAGTTTAATTTATTTCATTACTTCTCTGAGTTGATAATTTATTAATATATATATTTTATCCTTTTTATTGAGATGTCTAAGTATTACAGTCAAATTGCTTTTTGATTGATATATATATTCATATACATATATAGACACACACACACACACACATGTATCATCATCATCACCGTTTTACGTCCGTTCTTCCATGCTAGCAAGGGTTAGACGGGTTGTCCTGTTGTGGGCAGTAGCCGGTCGGCTGACCTTGCCTTGCTCATTCGGGAACTGATTCTGGCTTGATTTCTACAGCTGGATGCCCTTCCTAACACCAACCTCATTTACAGTGTGGGCTGGATGCTTTTTTTTTCCGTGGCGCCTCCACGACCACTTTGCAGTGAAATGAGATGATAGGGACTTGCAGTGAAATGAGATGATAGGGACTGGGGTCCCTATCATCTCATTTCTACAGCTGAGTAAACTGGAGCAATGTGAAATAAAGTGTTTTGCTGAAGGACACAACACATCACCCGGTCTGAGTATTGAACTCACAACCATTCGAATGCAAGGCCAATGTTCTAACCACTACGCCATGTGTTTGTATATATAAATATATACGTGTATGTATATATATATATACATAATTAGAAAGTGAACAACACAATATATAACTACTCCATTACCAAAGGTTTCAGGACCCTAGACAGTATTAACATACGTCTAGTTTGTTCATCAGATATATATATATATATACATATATATATATTAATAAATACATATATATAACTACATATATATATATATATATATATATATATATATATATATATATGTATATACATATATATATATATATATATGTATATACATATATACACATATATATATTATATACACACATATATATATACCCATATATATATATATATATATATATATATATATATATATATATATATATAGTTAAAAGAATAGAGGTGTAACACACAAGTTATTATATATTGGTAAACGGAATAGAAAATGCTGACAAATTGTTCACAGTTGAAAAATGGTTTAATTAGGAATAAAACAGTATTAGTGATTGTATGGGTTAGTATTCAGTTGTGGTTTTAAGTTTTTAAGTTTTTACCGGTTGCGCATTTCTAAATGCTTTTCAAAAATAATTTTGAGATAGAGTGTCCGTGTTGTTTGCTCTGATCTGATTAGTTTTGGGAATTCTACCTGTTTTTATGTTAAAAAAGTGGCTCCAGCGCTACTTTGGTGTTGCAAAAATTCTTGTGGTCAAAACAATTTTGATTGGTCGGTAGAGGTCATGTGAATGTAAAAAATTGATTTTGCGCCAAGACTGTTTTTATGTTAAAAAAGTGGCTCCAGCGCTACTTGGTGTTGCACCATAGAGCATGTGTGTTTACATATGTCATTGTGTTTATATGTGGGTAGAGATGTGTGCTGATGTAGGTATGTATGTTGACATGTGTATGTTGTGGGTTCATCTTAGGGAGAAGTGTTTAGACGGGGTCCGTATTTGTTAATAAAGTAAGATTCCTTGCTGATGCGCTGGGTGTGGGTGGCATTATCTTTAAATTTGTAGAGGGGAAAGATTCTGAAGTTGGGATGATTTTGGGCGGCACAGGTATCAATGTGTTCACTCAGTGGTATTTTCCTGTATTCCCGTATTTTAATTTAGGATCTATGGACAGTCATGCGTTGGCGGAGGCTGTTTTTGGTCTGGCCTATGTATTGTTCTCGACAACCTGAGCAAGTTAATACATATATTAGATTTTCCGATGCACATGTGAAATTGTGTTTTACTATAAAACATTGTCCTTCTTTGAAATAGAATTCCGAACCCTCTATTAGGTTGATGCAAATGCCACAGTTGGGTCTATCACATTTTTTTACTGTGGGTTTCGTTGTTGTGGTTGGCAGTACTTTGGCATGTGTTAGGATGTTTTTCATTGACTTGGATTGTCTTTTGCTCTTTATGATATCGTGTGTTCGTAGGATTTGGTTCATTCTATGGTCCTTTTTCAACACAGGGATGTTCTGGAGGATGGTGTCAAAGGCCTCATTGTTGAGGGGGTTGTGTGTGGAGATGTATGGAAGAGCTTTTAATTTCGGTTGATTTACTTTAGGGTATCTAAGGTCCTGGGTACTGAGTTTTAGGGCACGTTGGATTCCATTGTCAATTAGTGATGCAGGGTAGTCCCTGCCTATGAGTGTGTCCTTTAGTTCTTGTAGCCGTAAGTAGCAGGTGTTTTTATTGGAGACTATAGTACAGATTCTCTTGGCTAAGTTGTAGGGAATATTAATTTTAACGTGTCTAGGGTGGCAAGAGTTGAAAGGAAGATATTGCTTGGAGTCTGTGGGCTTGTAGTATATGTCTGTTTCTATTTTTTTGTTATGGATCTTAATGAGGATGTCGAGGAAGGGGAGTTGTTGCTGGCTGTATTCCATCGTGAAGTTAATATTCGTGTTGAGCCCATTTATAAGGGTGTGAAATTCTTTAAGTTTTTCGATGTTTTCGTGCCAAAGGATGAAGCAGTCATCTAGATATCGCTTCCAGTTCCTTTCAATGTGTAAGTGTTTCCAAATTTGTTTAGGACTTTAGTGAAGAGGGTGATTTCCAGGTATCCCATGACTAGGTTGGCATAAGTGGGGGCTGTTTTCGTTCCCATAGCGGTCCCAGATTTCTGCCTGTAAGGTTTGTTATTGAAAACGAAGTAATTGTTCTCCAAGATAAATTTGAGTTCCTCTATCACAAATTCTTTTTTGATGCGTTGTGGGAGTTCATTGTGGTAATTATCCAGCAAGAATTGGATAGCTTCTATTCCTAGGTTGTGGGGGATGTTGGAGTATAGGTTGACTACATCGAACGTCACTAGAACCATTATCACAACATCGAACACTTTACTACTACTACACACACATACACACACACACATATTTGTTGTGAAAGAGTCATTCCTCAGTCTTGGCGCAAAATCAATTTTTTACATTCACATGACCTCTACCGACCAATCAAAATTGTTTTGACCACAAGAATTTTTGCAACACCAAAGTAGCGCTGGAGCCACTTTTTTAACATAAAAACAGGTAGAATTCCCAAAACTAATTAGATCAGAGCAAACAACACGGACACTCTATCTCAAAATTATTTTTGAAAAGCATTTAGAAATGCGCAACCGGTAAAAACTTAAAAACTTAAAACCACAACTGAATACTAACCCATACAATTACTAATACTCTTTTATTCCTAATTAAACTATTTTTCAACTGTGAACAATTTGTCAGCATTTTCTATTCCGTTTACCAATATATATATATGTATTTATATATACATATATTTATATATACATATATTTATATATATATATATATATATATATATATATATGTATTTATATATACATATATTTATATATATATATATATATATATATATATATTTATATATATATATATATATATTCATAAATATAGGTGTGTGTGTGTGTGTGTGTGTGTATATCCTTGCTTGCAGGGGAAACCTGATGTTAAGGGATGATGATGATTATATAGCATCATCATCATTGTTTAACGTCCATCTTCCACGCTACCATGGGTTTGGACGGTAATTTTCCCATTTGAGGCAATATTGGTTGTCTTGCTCATATAGGACTGTCTGGCGGGTTTTCTACGGCTGGATGCCCTTCCTAACACCGACCACGTTTACAGTGTGGACTGGGAGGTTTTCACCGTGTTACCTACAAGGCCACATTACAGCGTGGACTGTGTGTTTTTTTGTTGTGACACCTACACAACCTCATTTATTTTGGACTGGATGTTGTGGTACCAACATAACTTAACATCGAAAGGGGGTGGTGTGGATGGGGTGTGGGTAGTGGGACATGGGTGTATTTTGGTAAGAGGTGCCTACTGACTATAGGTTTCGCTTTGCACTTAGGCAAGGCGGGTTTTCTGTATTACTGTGTAGCGCCAAAGATCTCGGTCCAGTGACATTGTCTTGGAGAGATGTAAGTGTGTGAGGTCGGAATTTATCAAGTCGTCCCAGGATTTTCTGGGTCTGCCTACTCCGTAACTGTCTATTTTGATCGCCCTGCACTTTTTTATACAGCTGTCGTCTTTCATGCGCATCACGTGACCATACCAACATAGTCTTCTCTCGAGTAAACAGCATCTGATCCCTCTTATTCCTAATTTCTAACTTAGTTCATTTATGCTTTGCCGTTCACTTATATTACTATATATATATATATGTGTGTGTGTGTGTGTGTAAATATATACACTCACACACAAATACAGCTACAAGAATGTATACAAGCCTCAGGTATTCCTTTCACCACATACACAACTGCGTAACCATTACACACATATACACAAGGTTTTGTTTGTGTGTGTGTATGTATTTGTATATGTGTGTGCAGGTGTGTGTATGCATTTTTGTATGTGAACATATATGTGTGCATGCATGCATATTTACCTATATATATATATATATAGACGTAAATAGAGTGAACGACAGAATAGTTAAAATACGACTTGTCCTCAATAGAACTACGGTGACAGTAATATCTGTGTACGCACCCCAATCCGAACTGCCGGGCACTATAAAAGACAGATTCTATGAGACACTGTTGCTAACTACCTCCCAAATATCTGACAGTGACTATATAATTATTGCAGGCGACCTAAATGGTCACGTTGGACAACATTGTGACGGCTACGACGAAATCCATGGAGGCTATGGGTTTGGTACTAGAAATGAGGAAGGCTCCAGAATCCTGGAATTCTGTGATGCAAATAACCTAACTATCTGTAACACTAACTTCAAAAAACGTGACAATCACCTGATCACCTATAGATCCGGGGAACACACAAGCCAGGTAGATTATATCCTTACCAGAAGACGTGACAGAATGTCTGTTGTAAACACTAAATCCCTCCCCCATGAAGAATGCACCTCCCAACATAGACTGATACTTAGCGACCTCATAGTCAGGACGAGACGTACTCGACAGCAGAAGAGGACTATCCTCAGGAGAAAAATATGGAAGCTAAAGGACCCCACAGCCAGAAATAAATTTCAAAGCATATTACTTGATGCTTTCGACAGTAAGGAAGAACATTTAGAGTCGGACAATATAGAGGGAGAGTGGGAATTTCTGAAAGCAAACCTGCTGTTGGCGACAGACGAAGTCTGTGGCTGGAGCAGGCCTGTAGGCAGGAGGAGAGTAACATGGTGGTGGAACAGTAAGGTGGAGGGGTCAATTAAGGCCAAAAGGCAGGCTTGGAAAGTATGGCGGGATGGGGGAAGTAGAGTAGACTATCAAGTGGCCAGGAGAGAAGTGTACTTAGCAAGAAGGGAAGCTGAGGAAAGAAAGTTCAAGCATGTTCTACAACGCGATGACCAAAAACGTGAGGTGTTCAGGATTGCTAGGCAATGCGTCAAGGAAAACCGTGATATTGTCGGGGAGAAGTGTGTACTTAACGATGATGGCATACTTGCCATCACCGACACTGATAAGAAGGTAGCTTGGAAGTGTCACTATAAAAGGCTACGAAATGAGGAGAATAAATGGGAGAAAGACAGTCTCCCCCATATCAACCCAATAGAGGGACCAGCAGTGTTAGTCGAGGGGAGTATAATAAGTAAGGCAATCAAGGATATGAAGACGGGTAAGGCGGTTGGGCCTTCGGAAATAGTTGCTGAGATGCTGAAGGCATCTGGCACGGTGGGACACACCATGGTCACCCGCATAGTTAACCAAGTCGTACAGAATGGGGTTGTTCCGAAGGACTGGCATAGCAGCATCATTGTTAACTGTTATAAGGGTAAAGGAGACGCCCTAGATAGGAGTAACTATAGAGGCATTAAATTAATCGACCAGGTCATGAAGGTCACGGAAAAAGTAATAGCGCAACTAATCAGAGAGAATTGACCTAGATGAAATGCAGTTCGGGTTTGTGTCAGGCAAAAGTACCACAGACGCTCTTTTCATAGTACGACAACTACAGGAGAAGTACCTAGCTAAAGGTAAACCCCTCTACTTAGCTTTTGTCGACTTGGAGAAAGCCTTCGACAGAGTCCCCCGCTCCATTATCTGGTGGGCTAGGCATCGTACAACCTGCCTTTCATTTTTAGGGAGAACCCTTTAGCAGCTAATAGTGGTATAAGCTCTCTGAACTTTTTCCAACCAGTTCTGACTCTAGCTACAGTACTTTCAGAGCACCCTCCCCCACTGCTGATTTTATCGCCCAGGTAACAGAAGCTGTCCACTATTTCTATAGAACCCTCTGCGCAATTGAAAGAGCTAGTATTTTGTGGGCACTTGCTGCTACTTATTGCACCAGAACACCGGCCACATGTAAAATCTATGTTCTTAGTTAGCTTACCTGTGATCCCACTACATCTTTTATGCACCCATACTTTGCATTTAGGACATAAAATGGAGTTTCTACCTACGCCTTTCCTACACACCGAGCACGACCATT
>OZ024749.1:27143874-27148874 GCA_964016885.1 Eledone cirrhosa | reverse complement strand
TGTTTTTTTTCCTTTCTTTGATTCGTCAAAGTGACATTATTGGAAAAATGAAAGGGACAATTCCTTTTAAAAAGAGTTTTATAATGTATATAAAGTATTACCGGTTTTGATGTATTATTAAAATTCATCTTATCAAATTAAAAATTAAAAATTAAGTGATGGAGGAAGATTTTTCCCCATCTTCCTTGCTCAGAAGGGGACTGGAGTATGAGTTCTTGTGTTTAGAGAGAGGGGTGTGTAGTCATTAATTGTAATACTCAACATTTGATAAGATGAATCTTAATAATACATCGAAACCGGTAATACTTTATAAAACTCTTTTTTAAAAGAATTGTCACTCTTGTTTTTTTCAATAATGTCACTTTGACAAATCAAAGAAAGGAAAAAAAAAGAAAAACAGACTCTAAAATATATTTTCCGTGCTATTTCCAACTTCACCTTTTCTCTATATCCACTGTTTTGTATAGAACCTTACTTCTCTTTTCTAATATATATATATATATATGTGTGTGTGTATATATATGTATAATAGCCATATTAACATTATAGTTATAATATTAAGGGTAGTAGTTATACTGATTTACAGGTTGATTTATAGCTCAATGCAGTGGGGGTCACAATTACAAATAGGAAGTTATATTATAACAGACTGTAAATGGCTTTGTACGGGTAGAAAAAGCTGTCAGTTTTAAAATGCTTTAAATCCTTGGTGTTACATAAACTTTTAATCTATATATATATATATATATATATATATATATGTATATATATTGTTATACTTTGGGAGGGTCATGTTGCCAATAAGAAACACACGCACCAGTTGCTTTCACTTCAATTTATTATAAATTTATAAATTTCTGGTTGGTTGGTTCCACAACTGGATGGTTGTTCATATATTGTCAAAGTTCTTTCGTCACACATTCTGTGACCTCTTCAGTGACTGGGGATTCTTTTCTTTGCTCTGTCCTACATCATCTTGTTTTTTCTTTTTTTTTTTATATATACATATATATATATCCATCTCCCTTGTTGTTATTATTAACTCTTACCCTTTCTTTCCCCTCCCCCCTCTCTGTCTCTCTTCCACTCATACTCTCTTTCTCTTTGCTCCCTTACTACTTCTGTTTTATCTCGTCTCTGCCTCTTTGTGCCTACTCCTGCCGATGTTAGACTTGTTTTTCTTCGCTCTCCTTATATTGTTGTCAATAAAACCTCGGGCTTATGTTCAGCTGCCGGTTTGCCTTCTCTCTCTCTCTACCGGTTACTTACATACATGTGCTTTTTCTCCTCATGTTCCCCTCCTTTATTGGTATGTTTTCTGCGGTTTTTTTTCGTTCCTTTTCTCCTTCCCCAATAGCTTACAAAAGTTATTGGGGATAGCACTGGGGATAGACATATTGTCTTTAATGCGTTGAAATGTCAGACCACTGAAGAGCGAACCTGTCCCTTGTTTGTGCTTTCCTTTTATTTCTCTCTCTCCCTCTCTCTCTCTCTCTCTCTATATATATATATATATATCATCATCATCGTTTAACGTCCCTGTTCCACGCTTGCATGGGTTTGGACGGGGGTTTTCCCACTTGAGGCAAGAGTGGTTGTCTTGCTCGCATAGGACTGTCTGGCGGGTTTTCTACAGCTGGATGCCCTTCCTAACACCAACCACATTTACAGTGTGGGTCTGGGAGGTTTTTACCGTGTTGCCTACACGGCCACATTACAGCGTGGACTGTCTGGCGTGTTTTCTACAGCTGGATGCCCTTCCTAACACCAACCACATTTACAGTGTGGGACTGGGAGGTTTTTACCGTGTTGCCTACACGGTCACGTTACAGCGTGGACTGTGTGTTTTTTTGTCGTGACACCTACACGATCTCGTTTGTTTTGGCCTGGATGTTGTGGCACCAACATAACTTTGCATTGAAGGGGGCGGTGTGGATGGGGTGGGACGGGGTGTATTTTGTTAGAGATGCCTACTGACTAGTAGGTTTTACTTTGTATTTAGGTAAGGCGGGTCTTCTCTGTTACTGAGTACCGCCAAAGGTCTCGGTCCAGTGACATTGTCTTGGAGAGGTGTAAGTGTGTGAGGTCGGAATTTATCAGCTTGTCCCAGGTTTTCCTGGGTCTGCCTACTCCGTGGCTACCATCTATCTTTATTGCCCTGCACTTTGTTATACAGCTGTCGTCTTTCATGCGCATCACGTGACCATACCAACGTAGCCTTCTCTCGAGTAAACAACATTTGATCCCTCTTATTTCTAATTTTTTCCTTAGTTCGTTTATGCTTTGCCGTTCATGTATATTACTATTACACATCCAGCGGAGCATGCAAGCTTCGTTCCTCTCTAGTCTGCGTATATCCTCTGCACACAATGCCCAGGTCTCACTGCCATGCAACATTGCTGTTCGTATGCAGGCATCATACAACCTGCCTTTCATTTTTAGGGAGAACCCTTTAGCGGCTAATAGTGGTATAAGCTCTCTGAACTTTTTCCACCCAGTTCTGACTCTAGCTACTGTACTTTCAGAGCACCCTCCCCCACTGCTGATTTTGTCACCCAGGTAACGGAAGCTGTCCACTATTTCTATAGAACCCTCTGCGCAATTGAAAGAGTTAGTATTTTGTGGGCACCTGCTGCTACTTATTTCACCAGAGTACCGGCCACATGTAAAATCTGTGTTCTTAGTTAGCTTACCTGTGATCCCACTACATCTTTTATGCACCCATACTTTGCATTTGGGACATAAAATGAAGTTTCTACCTACGCCTTTCCTACACACTGAGCACGGCCATTTCCCGGAGGGGACCGGCACGTTACGTATCGGCACGTTACGTATCAAGGAAGCGCTTTTTATCAAACGCCTGCAACCGCAAATAAACAACCGATCAGAGAGAAGCGAAATGAGATGGCTGGTTTAAGTTAACAAACGATGCAGCAACACACAACACACGCACACACACACACACACAAACAAGACAACTACACACACGCACACACATACAGTAGCATTCCACCATACGAACATACTACACTACACTGCCAATACAGAGGAACAAGGCAACAACACACGCACACACACACACACTCAAGCGAGGCAACAACACACGCACACACTCAAGCGAGGCAACAACACACGCACACACACACACAGTAACATTTAACAAACAGGCAGAGAATGGACTGACAGCTAGCGCCACCCTACTCCCTCATGCGGCTGCTGACCTCTGCCCGACCGACCCCATTTCACGCGCACGAGCGCTCTGCCGAATACCTCAGATATTCAAAACAACAAATAGCGGAGGACGCGTTTTGCACCTGTCCGACAGACAACCTTTTCCCCCACCCCGGAAAAAAAACCCCAGTTGATGGATGTGAATCCGAAATATATAGGGACTATTAAATCTCTCCCAAGGTAACTCTCTCTTGTGTTGTTATTTTTATTTTAATTTTATCCTTTATACTCTTCCCTTCATTCTTCTACACATCTTACACATCTTATACACACCACGCATCTCAACGTACACCCACTTACATCTCTCTCCATCATCGGATCTTGTTACCCGGAGATTTACCCATTTGCATTGTCGAGGCTTCCAAACGACTTAAAGATATTTACTTATTATTCCACAATGCTTCAAGCAAACTTCAATACTCTCTTATATATATATATATGTGTGTGTGTATATATATATATATGTGTGTATATATGTGTGAAGTGGTTGGCATGAGGAAGGGCATCCAGCTGTAAAATTCATGCCTGAATGTAACATATGATTGTAATGACTGATTTAATTTAATTTTCTATCTTCAGAGATTGGATGGGAAACATATTAAGAAATCTGAGAGAATTGTTGCAATGCAGGTAAACTAATAATATTATGATTAACCACAATCTCTTCAGAAAATAACTGTGTATTTTAAATGTTTAGTCAGTGATGGAAGGGCTGTGTCTGAGACCATTTTCAGGGATTCTGATACCTTTAAGAGGAAAGGGAAGTGTCTCTGACCCTTTTCATGGCCCTTGAAACACAACATATGTGTTTATATATATGTATATATATATATATATATATATATTGGTAAACGGAAAAGAAAATGCTGATATATATGTATATATATATATGTGTATATATATATATATATATTTATATATATGTATGTATATATATATATATATATATATATATATATATATATATATATATATATATATATATATACAATATTAAACAAATGGAAACTATATTTATAAAACCATATTTATTTCATTATACATATTTCGGGGATACCATATTAAAAATATGGCATGCCTTCTTCAGATAAAATACAATATATAAACAGTTTTATAAATAATTTTGACGTACCATAAATAATTGAGCAACCGTTATGTAAGAAGCTGGTTTGGTAGTGAGATGTTTATAAATATTTAGTGTTAAACACAGTTAAAAAAAAGAAAGACGGAGAAAAAGAAGAAATGTATGTAAAGAAAAACAGAGAGAAATAGAGAGAGATAGGGGAGAGAGAAATAGTGAGGAGGTGAAAAAAGAGAGGCAGCTGAGGCAACAGATGAATAATAATAATTCATCATACAAATTGAGAGATTTAGGAGGGAGGGAGTACTGTAATTATTTAGTTATAGTGTTAAGGACAGTTGGGGAGGAGACGGAGAGAAATAAAAGATGAAGAGAAAACAGAGAGAGAGAAAGATAGAGGTGGGGGGAAAAAGAGGTAGACCAAATAATAATAATTATATAGGGGGAGGTGAAAATCAAGAGAGAAATAGGAGAGGCAAAGTTAAAACAACGGATACATAGACTTCATCATATATAAAGAGGGAGGAGAAGAAAGAGCTATATCTAGAGAGAGTTATGATAGATTTACATCTTTACGTTATGTCCTGTCAATTTGAATTATCAACTCATATGAATTGGGTAATATAATGTAAATATCAATATTCATGAATATTTTTAATATGGTATCCCCGAAATATGTATAATGAAA
>OZ024749.1:27101374-27133874 GCA_964016885.1 Eledone cirrhosa | reverse complement strand
TAATCCAACTGTCGAGAATTCATTGCGTCATCAGGAAGTCTATTCTCAGTTAAGTCTCCAGGCAATGCGCGGACACTGGCGGCTCATATAAAAATAATAATAATTCGGTAGATCGAACAGCTTGCGAGGACTGGATTCTATGTACCGAAATTCTCACTGCTTCAAGTCAAATGGCCGATTCTAAAGAATCAATCACGTGACACAGAGGCTAGTTAGAAGGAATGGGATGGTAAGATGACTGACGCCTACTAACACCCCAAAAAAAAAAAAAAAAAAAATTTTTTTAGAAGTGGTTTTGACAAGTTTGCTCGACAAATCAGTGATTTGGAGATAAATATAGATAATTTAATATATCAACTAACATAAGCGCACAGATGCACGCCCATGCCAGCAAATACACAGGTTATGTCATAGTACCTAGGTGGTTCAATGCAGGAGAATGCAGAACAATAATATAAAGGACGTAAAATAAGAAAATATTTTTTTAAAAAAAATTTAAAAAAAATTTTTTTCTTACTTAAATTTTCACTCCAACTAATTAGTTTCTGCAATGGGATAAAGACAGTTACGTAATCCAACTGTCGAGAATTCATTGCGTCATCAGGAAGTCTATTCTCAGTTAAGTCTCCAGGCAATGCGCGGACACTGGCGGCTCATATAAAAATAATAATAATTCGGTAGATCGAACAGCTTGCGAGGACTGGATTCTATGTACCGAAATTCTCACTGCTTCAAGTCAAATGGCCGATTCTAAAGAATCAATCACGTGACACAGAGGCTAGTTAGAAGGAATGGGATGGTAAGATGACTGACGCCTACTAACACCCCAAAAAAAAAAAAATTTTTTTAGAAGTGGTTTTGACAAGTTTGCTCGACAAATCAGTGATTTGGAGATAAATATAGATAATTTAATATATCAACTAACATAAGCGCACAGATGCACGCCCATGCCAGCAAATACACAGGTTATGTCATAGTACCTAGGTGGTTCAATGCAGGAGAATGCAGAACAATAATATAAAGGACGTAAAATAAGAAAATATTTTTTTAAAAAAATTTAAAAAAAATTTTTTTCTTACTTAAATTTTCACTCCAACTAATTAGTTTCTGCAATGGGATAAAGACAGTTACGTAATCCAACTGTCGAGAATTCATTGCGTCATCAGGAAGTCTATTCTCAGTTAAGTCTCCAGGCAATGCGCGGACAGTTTGCTGACACCAGTAAATACTGACCTCTTCCCCCCCTACCTACTTTCTGTATCTGGATCTAAATATGTGTGGCAGTGTTTATGTGCGCGCATTAATGTCCATATACTTATGATAATAGTATATACACATATATGTGTGTGGGGGTGTGTGTGTGTATGTATGTTCGTGATTGTGTGTATGTTTATGCGTATACGCGCGTGTGTGTGTGAATGTATGTATATGTGTGAGTATATGAATGTGTATATATTTATTTTTATATTTATGTGTTTATATGCGTATACGTATTTTATCTGTAGATTATAAACATACAGAGACATTAGCCCTGAATTTTTGTATTTACATACATCTTTTCGGCATGCGCATGCATGTGAACATATATATATTTTTATGCATATCTGTGAACGAAGTTACTTACATATATACATACACCTAACTGTATAAACTTTTTGTGTTTTCATTGGTCAATTTGAACTCTGTTCCCAAACAGACCTGTAATTTTGAATTGTTGTTATTATCAATAAATATATTTCATTATTTCTGAAGACGGCATATATATGTGTTGGTATGTATATTTAATTTTGATAGTTTGTATAATTTTGTATAATTTTGTACATAGATCTGTTGAATATGCATGCCAATTCTAACACATATATATCCTAGAAACGATCGTTAAATAATGAACTTTTTTTGTTTAATATAAGGAACTGTTTCATTGTTTTATTCATTATTTTTTTAATATTTTATCTTGACTCTGTATTCCGTTTATCTTTCACCGAAAGTGATTTTTCATTGCATCTCTTCTTTCCATGATATCCGGATTACATTGAGTTCTTCATACGGATTGGACACTACCGTAAACTCTTGGTAGATTTATCTACATATATATATATATATATATGTGTATATGGAGGCACATGGCTTAGTGGTTAGAGCATTGGCCTTGCAATCAAAAGGTTGTGAGTTCAATTCTCAGACCGGGTGATGTGTAGTTTCCTTGAGCAAGACACTTTATTTCACATTGCTCCAGTTTGCTCAGCTGTAGAAATGAGATGATAGGGACTGGGGCCCCATATCATTCCACTGCAAAGTGGTCGTGGAGGTGCCACGGCAAAAAAGCACCCAGCACTCACTGTAAATGAGGTTGGTGTTAGGAAGGGCATCCAGCTGTAGAAATCAAGCCAGAATCAGTTCCCGTCCCACCCTTGCAAGCAGGTATACTGAGTATACTGGAGCAATGTGAAATAAAGTGTCTTGCTCAAGGAAACAACACATCATCCGGTCTGAGAATTGAACTCACAACCTTTTGATTGCAAGGCCAATGCTCTAACCACTAAGCCATGTGCCTCCATAAATATCTCTCTCTCTCTCTCTCTCTCTCTCTCTCTCTCTCTCTCTCTCATTCACTCTGTGTCCTACAATTTCTCTCTCTTTGTCCCTCCCTCCCTCCTCACAACATATTGGCACCCAGCCAATGCCTTTTCTGTTTTGTTGAGATAAATCAAATTAACTTTAACTGTATCATTATGCATGTATGTATATAATTTCCAATCTTCAGCCATCAGTTCTAAGCATGAAAATCCAAGGATATCACAGATATCAAAGGAAATTTAAGTCTTCCATATTTTAAGGATGGTTACTTCAATACTCAGAATATATCCCAGCCACTGGGAAAATTATCACGGCAGCTGTTTGGAATTAGACAGGGCGAAGGGTGGGTAACCAAGCAAAATAGACACGTCACAGCCCAGAGAATAATAATAAGGTGAAGTGTAATCGTTAAATTAGCAGGAAAGAGGACGAGAACATAGAAGGTTACCTCAGACGAATAAGCTGAAAGGTGAAGCAAGAAAACTCTTAAATTAATTACAGAAGGTGCAGGTGTGCTGGGGTGGGGGAACAGGATATAAAGGAACACGACACCAAAGTAAATTAAATGTGGGCTTATGGTCTGAAAAACAAAAATTAATCTCCCTTGGAGCTGTGTTTGGGATCTTACCTATCTCTATACCCACTCTGTATCTCCCCATGCATTGAGTACTCCCATGATTAGTGGTCTCCCAACTCTCAGCCCTGCAGCCTCTCTCTCTCTCTAAAGATATATATATATAATATATGAAATTAGGCGGCAAATTTAGGAGTTGTTAAGACGTTGGATAGAATGCTTTACTGTATTCGTCCCCTATCATTGCGTGCTATGAGTTCAAATCCCGCCGTGGTCAACTTTGCCTTTCATCCTTTTCGAGGTCGATAAAAAAAGTACCAGTGCAGTACTAGGGTCAATTCATCCTCTATAGAAAAAAAATCATCTGTGTTCAGACATGGAGAGGGTTGGGCTCCGCCAGGTTTAAAAGTGCCTTAGACACATCGTTTGATGGTGCCTCTACGACTCCACAGGGAGTCATGGGATCTTTAACCTCATCCTTTATATGAAATTATTGCAGAACTTCAAAGCTACAGAAGAGAAAATCTTGAGACAGCAAGAAGAATATTTACAGAAAAGAGTGAGTTTATTTATATTTTTGTACTTGGATGGTAAAAAGTTGTTTTCAACATGATTGCCTGCTTTAAGAGAGGGAGGACACACTGGATAATGTAGTCCTAGATATACGAGGGTTGGCTGAAAAAGTCACAGGCTAAAAGGTTTATAGGCTGTCCAAGATATTCTCATGGAATGACCAAATGTGGTTAATTATTCAACATAGTCCCTGGAAAGAAACAATGCAGTTATTAATAAGAAGAGTTGAAATTAATTCAGTGCAAGATTTCACAGCTCTAGCATCGCTCCTTCATAGGCTGTCCAAGAGCCTAAAAAGTCATAGGCTAAAAAGTTTATAGGCTGCCCAAGATATTCTCATGGAATGACAAAATGAGATTTATTTTTCAACATAGTCTCATGAAAGAAAGAATGCTGTTATTAATAAGTAGAGTTGAAATTAATGCATGCAAGATTTCATAGCTCTAGCATCATTCCTTCATAGTCAGCCTATGAACTTTTCCGCCCACCCTCGTACAACACACACAATCTGGCCTTTAGCAGCTTGGCTCCAAACTCCATCTTGCTTTACTTTTTCTCAAAATGGAGTTGATTATTTAGACATATTTATATCATCTCTGTTTCATGTGTTTTTACCATGCTTGCATGGGTTAGATAGCTTGTCACATCCTGACACTAGGTGGTTTTTGTGGCTGGATGTCCTTCCTAATGCCAACAACTTTACATTGTGTGTACTGGAAGAATTTTATTATGACACCAGCACAACAGCCTTATAGGGAAGACTGGATGTTTTTTTTGTTATGACACCAACACTACCATTTTACAAGGAGGACTGGGTGTTTTTTGTCGTGGCATTAGCACTACCACCTTACAAGGTGGACTGGGTGTTTTTTTGTCATGGCACCAGCACTACCATTTTGCAAGGTTGACTAGGTGTTTTTTGTTGTGGCATCAGCACCTTACAGCACTACCGCCTTACAAGGTGGACTGGGTGCTTTTTGTCATGGCACAAGCACTACCACTTACAAGGTGGACTGGGCGTTTTTTGTTATGACATCAGCACTACCACCTTAATAGGTGGACTGAGTGCTTTTCATTGGAGGGAGGGCAGGCTACATGTTGCTTTTCGAGAAAGAAGAGGGAGAGGGGTCATCCCACCATGGGAGATGAAACGTTGGGTCATGGAAGTGGCTTTGAAGAGAGTGACTTGAGTTGGACGAAGAATGTTAACGATGATGATAGGGATGATGGTGGTGGTGATGATGATAAGGATAGTGATGATGGTGGTGGTGATGATGATGATGATAGTGATGATAGTGATAATGGTGATGATGATAGTGATGATGGTGGTGGTGGTGGTGGGGATGATGGTGATGATGATAGTGGTGATGATGGTGATGATGATGATGATGATGATGATAGTGGTGGTGGTGTTGGTGATGATGGTGATGATACACTGATTTGTCTTTCAACAGAAAGCACAAAAGGAAGAAATATGTGCCAAGAAAAACAGGATGAACACCACAACATCAACAAACGGAGATAATAACGATGGTGATTCCACTAAAACAAGGTAATTATGTCTGGCTTGTGTAGTTGTAGTTAAAATTGTTGTTGTAGTTGTAGTTGTTGTTGCTGTTGAAACTTTGTTAATTTATGCAACTGTAGCCACCAATATTGTAAGAATATTCACTTAAGTTTTCATATTATAAGTATTTGAAATCAAGGAGTGTTTTTGAGGTCACCCTGTATATATATATATATATATATATATATATATATATATATAAATTTAGAAGGAACAAGGGGCTGTGTGGTTACTTGATAAAGTGTATTTAGAAATGAAAGGAAAGCACAAACAAGGGACAGGTACCCTCTTCAGTTGTCTGCTGGGGAATGCGTTAAAATGTCCGAGACCCCCAGCAGACAACTGAAGAGGGAACCTGTCCCTTGTTTGTGCTTTCCTTTTAGTTCTAAATATATATATATATATATATATATGTATATGTATATATATATATGTATATGTATATATATATATGTATATGTATATATATATATATATATATATATATATTGTCGGCAGATGTCAAGACTGGGTACATCCATTTTTGACAGCTGATGACTTGAGAGTTCTCATATCTCTTGTCAAACTCATGTGACCCATGAATGGTACAACCTGGACAATCTTCATGATCATATGACATCCAACATGTGGCCTTGAAGTTCACAAGATTTAAATCTCATGGATTACTACATGTGAAGTATTGTTGAAAGGGAAACTAATACCAAAGATTCACTGAAGGTCACCATTATCAAGATAATAGATAAAATGTGTAAAAATCATTTCACTTGCACATGCCTTTGTCTATGTAGACCTGTCCAACCCTTGCTAGCAGGGAAAGCAGACGTTAACTCTTTAGCATTCAAACCAACCATATCTGGCCAGAATTCTCTCACCTCTTTCTGTTCAAACTGGCTGTAACCGGCTGCTCATACTGATGTTAACCCTTTAGCATTTAAACCAGCCGTATCTGACCAGAATTTTCTCACCTCTTTCTGTTCAAACCGGCCGTAATTGGACACTGATACTGATGTTAAGGTATTGTTCTCAAAATAAATAATATCAAAATCTCATAGATTTGATATTATGTGAGATAAAGAGTTTACTGTGAAAATATAATAGTAAATATAGAGTAATGTAAATGCTAAAGGATTAAACGATGCTAATGATGATGATGTATATCTTTTCAGGTGTGAACCATCGCCTGATGATGTACAGGTAGACAAGGATGGCAAACCTGAGGAAGATCTGGAGAAAGAGTAAGTGGAAGACTGACAGGTTTGGTGTGAAACTTGTAGTTACATTGTAGTTGACTACTGTATAGAGGAGGTGTGGAGTTGTTACAGTACCACTGTCACCCCACCAGTTGAGTACTTGGGTGGAGGGGTGCATGTGGTGTGGTGTCTATGGTCTCCATCAGTTGACTACTGAACTGAGGGTGGGTGGGGTGGGGAGTGTGTTACAACAGCACTGTTACCCCACCAGTTGACTATTGTACTGAGGGGGTAGTGTGGGGTGGGGAGTGTGTTACAACACCACTGTTACCCCACCAGTTGACTATTGTACTGAGGGGGTAGTGTGGGGTGGGGAGTGTGTTACAACACCACTGTTACCCCACCAGTTGACTATTGTACTGAGGGGGTAGTGTGGGGTGGGGAGTGTGTTACAACACCACTGTTACCCCACCAGTTGACTATTGTACTGAGGGGTAGTGTGGGGTGGGGAGTGTGTTACAACACCACTGTTACCCCACCAGTTGACTATTGTACTGAGGGGGTAGTGTGGGGTGGGGAGTGTGTTACAACACCACTGTTACCCCACCAGTTGACTATTGTACTGAGGGGGTAGTGTGGGGTGGGGAGTGTGTTACAACACCACTGTTACCCCACCAGTTGACTATTGTACTGAGGGGTAGTGTGGGGTGGGGAGTGTGTTACAACACCACTGTTACCCCACCAGTTGACTATTGTACTGAGGGGGTAGTGTGGGGTGGGGAGTGTGTTACAACACCACTGTTACCCCACCAGTTGACTATTGTACTGAGGGGGTAGTGTGGGGTGGGGAGTGTGTTACAACACCACTGTTACCCCACCAGTTGACTATTGTACTGAGGGGTAGTGTGGGGTGGGGAGTGTGTTACAACACCACTGTTACCCCACCAGTTGACTATTGTACTGAGGGGGTAGTGTGGGGTGGGGAGTGTGTTACAACACCACTGTTACCCCACCAGTTGACTATTGTACTGAGGGGGTAGTGTGGGGTGGGGAGTGTGTTACAACACCACTGTTACCCCACCAGTTGACTATTGTACTGAGGGGGTAGTGTGGGGTGGGGAGTGTGTTACAACACCACTGTTACCCCACCAGTTGACTATTGTACTGAGGGGTAGTGTGGGGTGGGGAGTGTGTTACAACACCACTGTTACCCCACCAGTTGACTATTGTACTGAGGGGGTAGTGTGGGGTGGGGAGTGTGTTACAACACCACTGTTACCCCACCAGTTGACTATTGTACTGAGGGGGTGGGATGGAGCTGGGAGTGTGGTGCAGGTGGGGTGGTGTACATGGTCTCCACCAGTTGACTACTGTACTGAGGGGGTGGGGCGTGAGTTACAGTACCACTGTCACCCCACCAGTTGACTACTGGGGTGTGATGTCCAAGGTCTCCAGTTGACTGCAGAACTGTAGGGTGTGTAGTGGGGGGGGGGGGCATGTATGCTACATTACCACCAACTCTACCATTATGGCAGTATCGGTAGAGGTTCGGACGCCATGCTTTCCAGCATAGTTACGTCCCTTTACGATCTGATTTCAAATCCCGCCGAGGTTGACTTTGCCTTTCATCCGTACGGGGTCGATAAAATAAAGTACCAGTAATGCACTGGGTAATTTGCTGGTGCTGTGCCTAAAGTAGAAACAATTATTATCATCTTGTAAATAAGTCACACCTCCATTTTACATACAACATTTACAATGTACCATATATTTTAAACTGAGGTTTTGTAGGTCCTGTAGATAAGTCACACCTCTATTTTACAAACAACATTTATAATGTACCATATACTTAACCCTTTAGTCACCAACCTGGCAAAAACCAGCTCTGATTCTACAAAATAAAATCACACATTTTAAAGATTTCCAAATCAACTTAAATCTTCCAACATAATTTTATATAAGAACCTTTCATTAACTTACTACCTTAGTAATGAAATAATTAATAATTTTAGTAAATCCCTCATTAATTAATTGAAACAGAGTGTATTTTATTAGAAATGTGGTCATGAAAGGGTTAAATTGAGGTTTTGTAGGTCCAGTAGATGAGTTGCATCATTTTATATACATTTACAATGTACCATATATTTTAACCCTTTAGCATTCACATTACTCTATGTATATTACTCTATGTATACTATTATGGCCCTTTGCGTTCTGAGTTCAAATCCGCCGAGGTTAACTTTGTCTTTCATCCTTACGAGGTCGATAAAATAAAGTACCAGTGGTGCACTGGGGTAATCCTTGTGCCAAAAGTAGAAACTCTATGTATACTATTCTATTTTCATGGTAAACACTTTATCTCACATAATATTGAATCTATGAGATTTTGATATTATTTATTTGGAGAACAATACCTTAACATAAGTAATAGCAGCCAGTTATAGCTGGTTTGAACAGAAAGAGGTGAGAGAATTGTGGCCGGATATGCCTGGTTTAAATGCTAAAGGATTAAATTGTGGTTTTGTAGATCCAATAGGTAATTCACACCTCCATTTTACACACAACATTTACAATCATCATCATCATTCAACATTTTTACAGTCATTATTCCATGCTAGCATGGGTTAGACCAGTCCTCTCCAATACCACATGTCTCCTTTCACTCATTTTTACAGCCATTTTTACATTCCATGCTTTCTGCCAGGAGTTGCAACTGGCAGATGGTATCAGCAGTGGAAAGACCAATGGAAACATTATTTCCCTGGTCCAATTTGACTAGTTCCACCTAACTCAGTGAGTCAGTGAGGTTTGGCATCTTCTCAATCATTTTCAAAAAATTCCATGCTAGCATAGGTTAGATAAGTCCTCTTCTATACCACATCAGTCCTTTAACACTATCATCATCATCATTTTTAAGGCCATTATTCCATGCTAGATGGTTAAGACAAGTCCTTTAAAGTACAGTGTACCATATATTTTAAACTGAGGTTGTATAGGTCCAGTAAGTAAGTCACACGCTGATATTTAGAAACACACAACATGACATTATGGTTGACTGCAATTGTAGGTTTTGGAATGAGAAAGTTGCATTTACACCTGAATCTAGAATTGAGGTCCATGAACATATGAAGAAAACGAAGGAAACAAATGAAAAGAGGTGACTATATTCTTATTTACCTGTCGCATTATACACCTGTATTATATATATATATATCATCATCATCATACGTCCGATTTACAAACACGATATATATATATATATATATATATATATACGTTGGGAGGCCCTACATGGACACACTAGAAGAGGAAGACCAAGGTTAACGTATGTTGATGCCCTAAGGACAGACACTGGTCTGTTGGAGACGCAGGACATGGCAGCGATAATGAGGGACAGAGACTGCTGGAGAGAACTCGTCCATGGATCTCGGGAATTTTACCCGCCTTAGATAGATATATACTGTATATACCTACATAGTGTTTCATACAAGTGAGTGTGTATGTGTGATACTGGTCTGTGTGTGTGTGGGTTTGTGTTTGTGATACTGGTCTGTGTGTGTGTGACATAAATGTGTATGTGTGTGTGTGATAGAGATGTGTATATGTTGTATGTGTGTATGTGAGACACAGATGAGTGTGTGTTGTTGTTGATGATGTTGTTATAGCTCTTATGTGTGTGTGTGATATGTGTGTGTCTGTATATGTGATGTGATATATATGTGTGTGTGTGTAATATATATGATACATATGTTGATGATGTTGTTATAGCTCTTATGTGTGTGTGTGATATGTGTGTGTCTGTTTATGTGATGTGATATATATATATGTGTGTGTGTGTGTGTAATATATATGATACATATGTTGATGATGATGTTATAGATCTTATGTGTGTGTCTGTATATGTGATGTGATATATATATATATGTGTGTGTGTGTGTAATATATATGATACAAATGTTGATGTTGTTATAGCTCTTATGTGTGTGTGTGATATGTGTGTGTCTGTATATGTGATGTGATATATATGTGTGTGTAATATATATGATACATATGTTGATGATGTTATAGCTCTTATGTGTTTGTGATATGTGTGTGTCTGTATATGTGATGTGATATATATATATGTGTGTGTGTGTGTAATATATATGATACATATGTTGATGTTGTTGTTATAGCTCTTATGTGTGTGTGTGATATGTGTGTGTCTGTATATGTGATGTGATATATATATGTGTGTGTGTGTGTGTAATATATATGATACATATGATGATGATGTTATAGCTCTTATGTGTGTGTGTGATGTGTGTGTGTCTGTATATGTGATGTGATATATATATATGTGTGTGTGTGTGTAATATATATGATACATATGTTGATGTTGTTGTTATAGCTCTTATGTGTGTGTGTGATATGTGTGTGTCTGTATATGTGATGTGATATATATATGTGTGTGTGTGTGTAATATATATGATACATATGTTGATGTTGTTGTTATAGCTCTTATGTGTGTGTGTGATATGTGTGTGTCTGTATATGTGATGTGATATATATATGTGTGTGTGTGTGTAATATATATGATACATATGTTGTTATAGCTCTTATGTGTGTGTGTGATATGTGTGTGTCTGTATATGTGATGTGATATATATATGTGTGTGTGTAATATATATGATACATATGTTGATGTTGTTGTTATAGCTCTTATGTGTGTGTGTGATATGTGTGTGTCTGTATATGTGATGTGATATATATATGTGTGTGTGTGTGTAATATATATGATACATATGTTGATGTTGTTGTTATAGCTCTTATGTGTGTGTGTGATATGTGTGTGTCTGTATATGTGATGTGATATATATATGTGTGTGTGTGTGTAATATATATGATACATATGTTGTTATAGCTCTTATGTGTGTGTGTGATATGTGTGTGTCTGTATATGTGATGTGATATATATATGTGTGTGTGTGTGTGTGTAATATATATGATACATATGTTGATGTTGTTGTTATAGCTCTTATGTGTGTGTGTGATATGTGTGTGTCTGTATATGTGATGTGATATATATATGTGTGTGTGTGTGTGTAATATATATGATACATATGTTGTTATAGCTCTTATGTGTGTGTGTGATATGTGTGTGTCTGTATATGTGATGTGATATATATGTGTGTGTGTGTGTGTAATATATATGATACATATGTTGATGATGTTGTTATAGCTCTTATGTGTGTGTGTGATATGTGTGTGTCTGTTTATGTGATGTGATATATATATATATGTGTGTGTGTGTGTAATATATATGATACATATGTTGATGATGATGTTATAGCTCTTATGTGTGTGTCTGTATATGTGATGTGATATATATATATATGTGTGTGTGTGTGTAATATATATGATACAAATGTTGATGTTGTTATAGCTCTTATGTGTGTGTGTGATATGTGTGTGTCTGTATATGTGATGTGATATATATATATGTGTGTGTGTGTAATATATATGATACATATGTTGATGTTGTTGTTATAGCTCTTATGTGTGTGTGTGATATGTGTGTGTCTGTATATGTGATGTGATATATATATGTGTGTGTGTGTGTAATATATATGATACATATGTTGTTATAGCTCTTATGTGTGTGTGTGATATGTGTGTGTCTGTATATGTGATGTGATATATATATGTGTGTGTGTGTGTAATATATATGATACATATGTTGATGTTGTTGTTATAGCTCTTATGTGTGTGTGTGATATGTGTGTGTCTGTATATGTGATGTGATATATATATGTGTGTGTGTGTGTAATATATATGATACATATGTTGATGTTGTTGTAGCTCTTATGTGTGTGTGTGATGTGTGTGTGTCTGTATATGTGATGTGATATATATATGTGTGTGTGTGTGTAATATATATGATACATATGTTGTTATAGCTCTTATGTGTGTGTGTGATATGTGTGTGTCTGTATATGTGATGTGATATATATATGTGTGTGTGTAATATATATGATACATATGTTGATGTTGTTATAGCTCTGAAAATGAAAATCTCAAGAAACCAAGAAGACTTTTCAATAATGAAGGAAGAGCTTTTAATATCAATGAACCAAAGTAAGTATTGTTGTTGTTGTTACTGTTTGTGGTGGTGATGGTGTTGTAGTTGTTGCTATAGTTGTTGTTACTATTGCTATTGTTGTTAGTGGAGGTGGCAGCATTGGTGTTGTTGTTGTTAGTAGTAGTGGTAGTGATGATGTCGTTGTTGTTGCTGTTGTTGGTGGTGGTGTTTATTGTGCAGTGGTAGTGATGTTGCTGTTGTTGTTGGTGGTGGTGGTGTTTATTGTGCAGTGGTAGTGATGTTGCTGTTGTTGTTGGTGGTGGTGTTTGTTGTGCAGTGGTAGTGATGTTGCTGTTGTTGTTGGTGGTGGTGTTTATTGTGCAGTGGTAGTGATGTTGCTGTTGTTGTTGGTGGTGGTGTTTATTGTGCAGTGGTAGTGATGTTGCTGTTGTTGTTGGTGGTGGTGTTTATTGTGCAGTGGTAGTGATGTTGCTGTTGTTGTTGGTGGTGGTGGTGTTTGTTGTGCAGTGGTAGTGATGTTGCTGTTGTTGTTGGTGGTGGTGGTGTTTGTTGTGCAGTGGTAGTGATGTTGCTGTTGTTGTTGGTGGTGGTGTTTATTGTGCAGTGGTAGTGATGTTGCTGTTGTTGTTGGTGGTGGTGGTGTTTGTTGTGCAGTGGTAGTGATGTTGCTGTTGTTGTTGGTGGTGGTGTTTATTGTGCAGTGGTAGTGATGTTGCTGTTGTTGTTGGTGGTGGTGTTTATTGTGCAGTGGTAGTGATGTTGCTGTTGTTGTTGGTGGTGGTGGTGTTTGTTGTGCAGTGGTAGTGATGTTGCTGTTGTTGTTGTTGGTGGTGGTGTTTGTTGTGCAGTGGTAGTGATGTTGCTGTTGTTGTTGGTGGTGGTGGTGTTTGTTGTGCAGTGGTAGTGATGTTGCTGTTGTTGTTGGTGGTGGTGTTTATTGTGCAGTGGTAGTGATGTTGCTGTTGTTGTTGGTGGTGGTGTTTATTGTGCAGTGGTAGTGATGTTGCTGTTGTTGTTGGTGGTGGTGGTGTTTGTTGTGCAGTGGTAGTGATGTTGCTGTTGTTGTTGGTGGTGGTGGTGTTTGTTGTGCAGTGGTAGTGATGTTGCTGTTGTTGTTGGTGGTGGTGTTTATTGTGCAGTGGTAGTGATGTTGCTGTTGTTGTTGGTGGTGGTGTTTATTGTGCAGTGGTAGTGATGTTGCTGTTGTTGTTGGTGGTGGTGTTTATTGTGCAGTGGTAGTGATGTTGCTGTTGTTGTTGGTGGTGGTGTTTATTGTGCAGTGGTAGTGATGTTGCTGTTGTTGTTGGTGGTGGTGGTGTTTGTTGTGCAGTGGTAGTGATGTTGCTGTTGTTGTTGGTGGTGGTGTTTATTGTGCAGTGGTAGTGATGTTGCTGTTGTTGTTGGTGGTGGTGTTTATTGTGCAGTGGTAGTGATGTTGCTGTTGTTGTTGGTGGTGGTGTTTATTGTGCAGTGGTAGTGATGTTGCTGTTGTTGTTGGTGGTGGTGTTTATTGTGCAGTGGTAGTGATGTTGCTGTTGTTGTTGGTGGTGGTGGTGTTTGTTGTGCAGTGGTAGTGATGTTGCTGTTGTTGTTGGTGGTGGTGTTTATTGTGCAGTGGTAGTGATGTTGCTGTTGTTGTTGGTGGTGGTGTTTATTGTGCAGTGGTAGTGATGTTGCTGTTGTTGTTGGTGGTGGTGGTGTTTGTTGTGCAGTGGTAGTGATGTTGCTGTTGTTGTTGTTGGTGGTGGTGTTTGTTGTGCAGTGGTAGTGATGTTGCTGTTGTTGTTGGTGGTGGTGGTGTTTGTTGTGCAGTGGTAGTGATGTTGCTGTTGTTGTTGGTGGTGGTGTTTATTGTGCAGTGGTAGTGATGTTGCTGTTGTTGTTGGTGGTGGTGTTTGTTGTGCAGTGGTAGTGATGTTGCTGTTGTTGTTGGTGGTGGTGGTGTTTGTTGTGCAGTGGTAGTGATGTTGCTGTGGTTGTTGGTGGTGGTGTTTGTTGTGCAGTGGTAGTGATGTTGCTGTTGTTGGTGGTGGTGGTGTTTGTTGTGCAGTGGTAGTGATGTTGCTGTGGTTGTTGGTGGTGGTGTTTATTGTGCAGTGGTAGTGATGTTGTTGTTGTTGGTGGTGGTGTTTATTGTGCAGTGGTAATGATGTTGCTGTTGTTGTTGGTGGTGGTGTTTGTTGTGCAGTGGTAGTGATGTTGTTGTTGTTGTTGGTGGTGGTGTTTGTTGTGCAGTGGTAGTGATGTTGCTGTGGTTGTTGGTGGTGGTGTTTATTGTGCAGTGGTAGTGATGTTGTTGTTGTTGTTGTTGGTGGTGGTGTTTATTGTGCAGTGGTAGTGATGTTGCTGTTGTTGTTGGTGGTGGTGTTTATTGTGCAGTGGTAGTGATGTTGCTGTTGTTGTTGTTGGTGGTGGTGTTTGTTGTGCAGTGGTAGTGATGTTGTTGTTGTTGTTGGTGGTGGTGTCTGTTGTGCAGTGGTAGTGATGTTGCTGTTGTTGTTGGTGGTGGTGTTTATTGTGCAGTGGTAGTGATGTTGTTGTTGTTGTTGGTGGTGTTTGTTGTGCAGTGGTAGTGATGTTGTCGTTGATGGTGGTGTTTATTGTGCAGTGGTAGTGATGTTGCTGTTGTTGTTGGTGGTGGTGTTTATTGTGCAGTGGTAGTGATGTTGCTGTGGTTGTTGGTGGTGGTGTTTATTGTGCAGTGGTAGTGATGGTGCTGTTGTTGGTGGTGGTGGTGTTTGTTGTGCAGTGGTAGTGATGTTGTTGTTGTTGTTGTTGGTGGTGGTGTTTGTTGTGCAGTGGTAGTGATGTTGCTGTTGTCGTTGGTGGTGGTGTTTGTTGTGCAGTGGTAGTGATGTTGTTGTTGTTGGTGGTGGTGGTGTTTATTGTGCAGTGGTAGTGATGTTGCTGTTGTCGTTGGTGGTGGTGTTTGTTGTGCAGTGGTAGTGATGTTGCTGTTGTTGTTGGTGGTGGTGTTTATTGTGCAGTGGTAGTGATGTTGTTGTTGTTGGTGGTGGTGTTTGTTGTGCAGTGGTAGTGATTTTGTTGTTGTTGGTGGTGGTGTTTGTTGTGCAGTGGTAGTGATGTTGCTGTTGTTGTTGTTGGTGGTGTTTATTGTGCAGTGGTAGTGATGTTGCTGCTGTTGTTGGTGGTGTTTATTGTGCAGTGGTAGTGATGTTGTTGTTGTTGGTGGTGGTGGTGTTTATTGTGCAGTGGTAGTGATGTTGCTGTTGTTGTTGGTGGTGGTGTTTATTGTGCAGTGGTAGTGATGTTGCTGTTGTTGTTGGAGGTGGTGTTTGTTGTGCAGTGGTAGTGATGTTGTTGTTGTTGGTGGTGGTGTTTGTTGTGCAGTGGTAGTGATTTTGTTGTTGTTGGTGGTGGTGTTTGTTGTGCAGTGGTAGTGATGTTGCTGTTGTTGTTGTTGGTGGTGTTTATTGTGCAGTGGTAGTGATGTTGTTGTTGTTGGTGGTGGTGTTTGTTGTGCAGTGGTAGTGATGTTGTTGTTGTTGGTGGTGGTGTTTGTTGTGCAGTGGTAGTGATGTTGTTGTTGGTGGTGTTTATTGTGCAGTGGTAGTGATGTTGTTGTTGTTGGTGGTGGTGGTGTTTATTGTGCAGTGGTAGTGATGTTGCTGTTGTTGTTGGTGGTGGTGTTTATTGTGCAGTGGTAGTGAAGTTGCTGTTGTTGTTGTTGTTGGTGTTTATTGTGCAGTGGTAGTGATGTTGTTGTTGTTGGTGGTGGTGTTTGTTGTGCAGTGGTAGTGATGTTGTTGTTGTTGGTGGTGGTGTTTGTTGTGCAGTGGTAGTGATGTTGTTGTTGTTGGTGGTGGTGTTTGTTGTGCAGTGGTAGTGATGTTGTTGTTGTTGGTGGTGGTGGTGTTTATTGTGCAGTGGTAGTGATGTTGCTGTTGTTGTTGGTGGTGGTGTTTATTGTGCAGTGGTAGTGATGTTGTTCTTGTTGGTGGTGGTGGTGTTTATTGTGCAGTGGTAGTGATGTTGCTGTTGTTGTTGGTGGTGGTGTTTATTGTGCAGTGGTAGTGATGTTGTTGTTGTTGGTGGTGGTGGTGTTTATTGTGCAGTGGTAGTGATGTTGCTGTTGTTGTTGGTGGTGGTGTTTATTGTGCAGTGGTAGTGATGTTGCTGTTGTTGTTGTTGGTGGTGTTTATTGTGCAGTGGTAGTGATGTTGTTGTTGTTGGTGGTGTTTGTTGTGCAGTGGTAGTGATGTTGTTGTTGTTGGTGGTGGTGTTTGTTGTGCAGTGGTAGTGATGTTGTTGTTGGTGGTGGTGTTTGTTGTGCAGTGGTAGTGATGTTGCTGTTGTTGTTGTTGGTGGTGTTTATTGTGCAGTGGTAGTGATGTTGTTGTTGGTGGTGGTGTTTGTTGTGCAGTGGTAGTGATGTTGTTGTTGTTGGTGGTGGTTTTTGTTGTGCAGTGGTAGTGATGTTGCTGTTGTTGTTGGTGGTGGTGTTTATTGTGCAGTGGTAGTGATGTTGCTGTTGTTGTTGTTGTTGGTGGTGTTTATTGTGCAGTGGTAGTGATGTTGTTGTTGGTGGTGGTGTTTGTTGTGCAGTGGTAGTGATGTTGTTGTTGTTGGTGGTGGTGTTTGTTGTGCAGTGGTAGTGATGTTGCTGTGGTTGTTGGTGGTGGTGTCTGTTGTGCAGTGGTAGTGATGTTGTTGTTGTTGTTGGTGGTGGTGTTTGTTGTGCAGTGGTAGTGATGTTGTTGTTGGTGGTGGTGTTTGTTGTGCAGTGGTAGTGATGTTGCTGTTGTTGTTGGTGGTGGTGTTTGTTGTGCAGTGGTAGTGATGTTGTTGTTGTTGTTGGTGGTGGTGTTTATTGTGCAGTGGTAGTGATGTTGTTGTTGGTGGTGGTGTTTATTGTGCAGTGGTAGTGATATTGTTGTTGGTGGTGGTGTTTGTTGTGCAGTGGTAGTGATGTTGCTGTTGTTGGTGGTGGTGTTTGTTGTGCAGTGGTAGTGATGTTGTTGTTGGTGGTGGTGTTTGTTGTGCAGTGGTAGTGATGTTGTTGTTGGTCGTGGTGTTTGTTGTGCAGTGGTAGTGATGTTGTTGTTGGTGGTGGTGTTTATTGTGCAGTGGTAGTGATGTTGCTGTTGTTGTTGGTGGTGGTGTTTATTGTGCAGTGGTAGTGATGTTGTTGTTGTTGGTCGTGGTGGTGTTTGTTGTGCAGTGGTACTGATGTTGCTGTTGTTGTTGGTGGTGGTGTTTGTTGTGCAGTGGTAGTGATGTTGCTGTTGTTGTTGGTGGTGGTGTTTGTTGTGCAGTGGTAGTGATGTTGCTGTTGTTGTTGGTGGTGGTGTTTATTGTGCAGTGGTAGTGATGTTGCTGTTGTTGTTGGTGGTGGTGTTTATTGTGGAGTGGTAGTGATGTTGTTGTTGGTGGTGGTGGTGTTTGTTGTGCAGTGGTAGTGATGTTGCTGTGGTTGTTGGTGGTGGTGTTTATTGTGCAGTGGTAGTGATGTTGCTGTTGTTGGTGGTGGTGGTGTTTGTTGTGCAGTGGTAGTGATGTTGCTGTGGTTGTTGGTGGTGGTGGTGTTTGTTGTGCAGTGGTAATGATGTTGCTGTTGTTGTTGGTGGTGGTGTTTATTGTGCAGTGGTAGTGATGTTGCTGTGGTTGTTGGTGGTTGTGTTTATTGTGCAGTGGTAGTGATGTTGCTGTGGTTGTTGGTGGTGGTGTTTATTGTGCAGTAGTAGTGATGTTGCTGTTGGTGGTGGTGGTGTTTATTGTGCAGTGGTAGTGATGTTGCTGTGGTTGTTGGTGGTGGTGGTGTTTATTGTGCAGTGGTAGTGATGTTGTTGTTGTTGGTGGTGGTGGTGTTTGTTGTGCAGTGGTAGTGATGTTGGTGGTGGTGTTTATTGTGCAGTAGTAGTGATGTTGCTGTTGGTGGTGGTGGTGTTTATTGTGCAGTAGTAGTGATGTTGCTGTTGGTGGTGGTGGTGTTTATTGTGCAGTAGTAGTGATGTTGCTGTTGGTGGTGGTGGTGTTTATTGTGCAGTGGTAGTGATGTTGCTGTGGTTGTTGGTGGTGGTGGTGTTTATTGTGCAGTGGTAGTGATGTTGTTGTTGTTGGTGGTGTTTGTTGTGCAGTGGTAGTGATGTTGCTGTTGTTGGTGGTGGTGGTGTTTATTGTGCAGTAGTAGTGATGTTGCTGTGGTTGTTGGTGGTTGTGTTTATTGTGCAGTGGTAGTGATGTTGCTGTGGTTGTTGGTGGTGGTGGTGTTTATTGTGCAGTGGTAGTGATATTGTTGTTGTTGGTGGTGGTGGTGTTTGTTGTGCAGTGGTAGTGATGTTGCTGTTGTTGGTGGTGGTGGTGTTTATTGTGCAGTGGTAGTGATGTTGCTGTTGTTGGTGGTGGTGGTGGTGTTTGTTGTGCAGTGGTAGTGATGTTGTTGTTGTTGGTGGTGGTGGTGTTTGTTGTGCAGTGGTAGTAATGTTGCTGTGGTTGTTGGTGGTGGTGGTGTTTGTTGTGCAGTGGTAGTGATGTTGCTGTTGTTGGTGGTGGTGTTTGTTGTGCAGTGGTAGTGATGTTGCTGTGGTTGTTGGTGGTGGTGTTTATTGTGCCGTGGTAGTGATGTTGTTGTTGTCGTTGGTGGTGGTGTTTGTTGTGCAGTGGTAGTGATGTTGTTGGTGGTGGTGTTTATTGTGCCGTGGTAGTGATGTTGCTGTGGTTGTTGGTGGTGGTGTTTGTTGTGCAGTGGTAGTGATGTTGTTGTTGTCGTTGGTGGTGGTGTTTATTGTGCCGTGGTAGTGATGTTGCTGTTGTTGGTGGTGGTGGTGTTTATTGTGCAGTGGTAGTGATGTTGTTGGTGGTGGTGTTGGTTGTGCAGTGGTAGTGATGTTGCTGTTGTTGGTGGTGGTGGTGTTTGTTGTGCAGTGGTAGTGATGTTGCTGTTGTTGGTGGTGGTGGTGTTTGTTGTGCAGTGGTAGTGATGTTGTTGTTGTTGGTGGTGGTGGTGTTTGTTGTGCAGTGGTAGTGATGTTGCTGTTGTTGTTGGTGGTGGTGTTTGTTGTGCAGTGGTAGTGATGTTGCTGTTGTTGTTGTTGGTGGTGGTGTTTGTTGTGCAGTGGTAGTGATGTTGTTGGTGGTGGTGGTGTTTATTGAGCAGTGGTAGTGATGTTGTTGTTGTTGGTGGTGGTGGTGTTTGTTGTGCAGTGGTAGTGATGTTGTTGTTGTTGTTGGTGGTGGTGTTTGTTGTGCAGTGGTAGTGATGTTGTTGTTGTTGGTGGTGGTGGTGTTTGTTGTGCAGTGGTAGTGATGTTGCTGTTGTTGTTGTTGGTGGTGGTGTTTGTTGTGCAGTGGTAGTGATGTTGTTGTTGGTGGTGGTGGTGTTTATTGAGCAGTGGTAGTGATGTTGTTGTTGTCGTTGATGGTGGTGTTTATTGTACAGTGGTAGTGATGTTGCTGTTGTGGTTGTTGGTGGTGGTGTTTGTTGTGCAGTGGTAGTGATGTTGTTGTTGTCGTTGATGGTGGTGTTTATTGTGCAGTGGTAGTGATGTTGCTGTTGTTGTTGGTGGTGGTGTTTGTTGTGCAGTGGTAGTGATGTTGTTGTTGTCGTTGATGGTGGTGTTTATTGTGCAGTGGTAGTGATGGTGCTGTTGTTGGTGGTGGTGGTGTTTGTTGTGCAGTGGTAGTGATGTTGCTGTTGTTGTTGTTGGTGGTGGTGTTTATTGTGCAGTGGTAGTGATGTTGCTGTTGTTGGTGGTGGTGGTGTTTGTTGTGCAGTGGTAGTGATGTTGTTGTTGTCGTTGATGGTGGTGTTTATTGTGCAGTGGTAGTGATGGTGCTGTTGTTGGTGGTGGTGGTGTTTGTTGTGCAGTGGTAGTGATGTTGCTGTTGTTGTTGTTGGTGGTGGTGTTTATTGTGCAGTGGTAGTGATGTTGCTGTTGTTGTTGGTGGTGATGTTTGTTGTGCAGTGGTAGTGATGTTGCTGTTGTTGTTGGTGGTGGTGATTATTGTGCAGTGGTAGTGATGTTGTTGTTGTCGTTGGTGGTGGTGTTTATTGTGCAGTGGTAGTGATGTTGCTGTTGTTGTTGTTGGTGGTGTTTATTGTGCAGTGGTAGTGATGTTGCTGTTGTTGTTGTTGGTGGTGTTTATTGTGCAGTGGTAGTGATGTTGCTGTTGTTGTTGTTGGTGGTGTTTATTGTGCAGTGGTAGTGATGTTGCTGTTGTTGTTGGTGGTGGTGTTTGTTGTGCAGTGGTAGTGATGTTGCTGTTGTTGTTGGTGGTGGTGTTTGTTGTGCAGTGGTAGTGATGTTGTTGTTGTTGGTGGTGGTGTTTGTTGTGCAGTGGTAGTGATGTTGTTGTTGGTGGTGGTGTTTGTTGTGCAGTGGTAGTGATGTTGTTGTTGTTGTTGGTGGTGGTGTTTGTTGTGCAGTGGTAGTGATGTTGTTGTTGTTGGTGGTGGTGTTTGTTGTGCAGTGGTAGTGATGTTGTTGTTGGTGGTGGTGTTTGTTGTGCAGTGGTAGTGATGTTGTTGTTGTTGGTGGTGGTGTTTGTTGTGCAGTGGTAGTGATGTTGCTGTTGTTGTTGGTGGTGGTGGTGTTTATTGTGCAGTGGTAGTGATGTTGCTGTGGTTGTTGTTGGTGGTGGTGTTTGTTGTGCAGTGGTAGTGATGTTGCTGTTGTTGTTGGTGGTGGTGTTTGTTGTGCAGTGGTAGTGATGTTGCTGTTGTTGTTGGTGGTGGTGGTGTTTGTTGTGCAGTGGTAGTGATGTTGCTGTTGTTGTTGGTGGTGGTGTTTGTTGTGCAGTGGTAGTGATGTTGTTGTTGTTGTTGGTGGTGGTGTTTGTTGTGCAGTGGTAGTGATGTTGCTGTTGTTGTTGGTGGTGGTGTTTATTGTGCAGTGGTAGTGATGTTGTTGTTGTTGTTGGTGGTGGTGTTTGTTGTGCAGTGGTAGTGATGTTGCTGTTGTTGCTGTTGGTGGTGGTGGTGTTTGTTGTGCAGTGGTAGTGATGTTGCTGTGGTTGTTGGTGGTGGTGTTTATTGTGCAGTGGTAGTGATGTTGCTGTTGTTGCTGTTGGTGGTGGTGGTGTTTGTTGTGCAGTGGTAGTGATGTTGTTGTTGTCGTTGGTGGTGGTGTTTATTGTGCAGTGGTAATGATGTTGCTGTGGTTGTTGGTGGTGGTGTTTGTTGTGTAGTGGTAGTGATGTTGCTGTTGTTGTTGGTGGTGGTGTTTATTGTGCAGTGGTAATGATGTTGCTGTGGTTGTTGGTGGTGGTGTTTGTTGTGTAGTGGTAGTGATGTTGCTGTTGTTGTTGGTGGTGGTGTCTGTTGTGCAGTGGTAGTGATGTTGCTGTTGTTGTTGGTGGTGGTGTTTATTGTGCAGTGGTAGTGATGTTGCTGTTGTTGTTGGTGGTGGTGTTTATTGTGCAGTGGTAGTGATGTTGCTGTGGTTGTTGGTGGTGGTGTTTGTTGTGTAGTGGTAGTGATGTTGCTGTTGTTGTTGGTGGTGGTGTTTATTGTGCAGTGGTAGTGATGTTGCTGTGGTTGTTGGTGGTGGTGTTTGTTGTGTAGTGGTAGTGATGTTGCTGTTGTTGTTGGTGGTGGTGTTTATTGTGCAGTGGTAGTGATGTTGCTGTGGTTGTTGGTGGTGGTGTTTGTTGTGTAGTGGTAGTGATGTTGCTGTTGTTGTTGGTGGTGGTGTTTGTTGTGTAGTGGTAGTGATGTTGCTGTTGTTGTTGGTGGTGGTGTTTGTTGTGCAGTGGTAGTGATGTTGTTGTTGTCGTTGGTGGTGGTGTTTATTGTGCAGTGGTAGTGATGTTGCTGTTGTTGTTGGTGGTGGTGTTTGTTGTGCAGTGGTAGTGATGTTGCTGTTGTTGTTGGTGGTGGTGTTTGTTGTGCAGTGGTAGTGATGTTGCTGTTGTTGTTGGTGGTGGTGTTTGTTGTGCAGTGGTAGTGATGTTGCTGTTGTTGTTGGTGGTGGTGTTTGTTGTGCAGTGGTAGTGATGTTGCTGTTGTTGTTGGTGGTGGTGTTTGTTGTGCAGTGGTAGTGATGTTGTTGTTGTTGTTGGTGGTGGTGTTTGTTGTGCAGTGGTAGTGATGTTGCTGTGGTTGTTGGTGGTGGTGTTTATTGTGCAGTGGTAGTGATGTTGTTGTTGTTGGTGGTGGTGGTGTTTGTTGTGCAGTGGTAGTGATGTTGTTGTTGTTGGTGGTGGTGGTGTTTGTTGTGCAGTGGTAGTGATGTTGCTGTGGTTGTTGGTGGTGGTGTTTGTTGTGCAGTGGTAGTGATGTTGCTGTGGTCGTTGGTGCTGGTGTTTGTTGTGCAGTGGTAGTGATGTTGCTTTGGTTGTTGGTGGTGGTGTTTGTTGTGCAGTGGTAGTGATGTTGCTGTGGTTGTTGGTGGTGGTGTTTGTTGTGCAGTGGTAGTGATGTTGCTGTGGTTGTTGGTGGTGGTGTTTGTTGTGCAGTGGTAGTGATGTTGCTGTTGTTGTTGGTGGTGGTGTTTGTTGTGCAGTGGTAGTGATGTTGCTGTGGTTGTTGGTGGTGGTGTTTGTTGTGCAGTGGTAGTGATGTTGTTGGTGGTGGTGTTTATTGTGCCGTGGTAGTGATGTTGCTGTTGTTGGTGGTGGTGGTGTTTATTGTGCAGTGGTAGTGATGTTGCTGTTGTTGTTGGTGGTGGTGTTTATTGTGCCGTGGTAGTGATGTTGCTGTTGTTGGTGGTGGTGGTGTTTATTGTGCAGTGGTAGTGATGTTGTTGTCGTTGATGGTGGTGTTTATTGTGCAGTGGTAGTGATGTTGTTGTTGTTGGTGGTGGTGGTGTTTGTTGTGCAGTGGTAGTGATGTTGTTGTTGTTGGTGGTGGTGGTGTTTGTTGTGCAGTGGTAGTGATGTTGCTGTTGTTGTTGGTGGTGGTGTTTGTTGTGCAGTGGTAGTGATGTTGTTGTTGTTGGTGGTGGTGGTGTTTGTTGTGCAGTGGTAGTGATGTTGTTGTTGTCGTTGGTGGTGGTGTTTGTTGTGCAGTGGTAGTGATGTTGTTGGTGGTGGTGTTTATTGTGCCGTGGTAGTGATGTTGCTGTTGTTGGTGGTGGTGGTGTTTATTGTGCAGTGGTAGTGATGTTGCTGTTGTTGTTGGTGGTGGTGTTTGTTGTGCAGTGGTAGTGATGTTGCTGTTGTTGTTGGTGGTGGTGTTTGTTGTGCAGTGGTAGTGATGTTGCTGTTGTTGGTGGTGGTGTTTGTTGTGCAGTGGTAGTGATGTTGCTGTGGTTGTTGGTGGTGGTGTTTGTTGTGCAGTGGTAGTGATGTTGTTGGTGGTGGTGTTTATTGTGCCGTGGTAGTGATGTTGCTGTTGTTGGTGGTGGTGGTGTTTATTGTGCAGTGGTAGTGATGTTGCTGTTGTTGTTGGTGGTGGTGTTTATTGTGCCGTGGTAGTGATGTTGCTGTTGTTGGTGGTGGTGGTGTTTATTGTGCAGTGGTAGTGATGTTGTTGTCGTTGATGGTGGTGTTTATTGTGCAGTGGTAGTGATGTTGTTGTTGGTGGTGGTGGTGTTTGTTGTGCAGTGGTAGTGATGTTGTTGTTGTTGGTGGTGGTGGTGTTTGTTGTGCAGTGGTAGTGATGTTGCTGTTGTTGTTGGTGGTGGTGTTTGTTGTGCAGTGGTAGTGATGTTGTTGTTGTTGGTGGTGGTGGTGTTTGTTGTGCAGTGGTAGTGATGTTGTTGTTGTCGTTGGTGGTGGTGTTTGTTGTGCAGTGGTAGTGATGTTGTTGGTGGTGGTGTTTATTGTGCCGTGGTAGTGATGTTGCTGTTGTTGGTGGTGGTGGTGTTTATTGTGCAGTGGTAGTGATGTTGCTGTTGTTGTTGGTGGTGGTGTTTGTTGTGCAGTGGTAGTGATGTTGCTGTTGTTGTTGGTGGTGGTGTTTGTTGTGCAGTGGTAGTGATGTTGCTGTTGTTGGTGGTGGTGTTTGTTGTGCAGTGGTAGTGATGTTGCTGTTGTTGTTGGTGGTGGTGTTTGTTGTGCAGTGGTAGTGATGTTGCTGTTGTTGTTGGTGGTGGTGTTTGTTGTGCAGTGGTAGTGATGTTGCTGTTGTTGTTGGTGGTGGTGTTTGTTGTGCAGTGGTAGTGATGTTGTTGTTGTTGGTGGTGGTGTTTGTTGTGCAGTGGTAGTGATGTTGTTGTTGGTGGTGGTGTTTGTTGTGCAGTGGTAGTGATGTTGTTGTTGTTGTTGGTGGTGGTGTTTGTTGTGCAGTGGTAGTGATGTTGTTGTTGTTGGTGGTGGTGTTTGTTGTGCAGTGGTAGTGATGTTGTTGTTGTTGGTGGTGGTGTTTGTTGTGCAGTGGTAGTGATGTTGTTGTTGTTGGTGGTGGTGTTTGTTGTGCAGTGGTAGTGATGTTGCTGTTGTTGTTGGTGGTGGTGGTGTTTATTGTGCAGTGGTAGTGATGTTGCTGTGGTTGTTGTTGGTGGTGGTGTTTGTTGTGCAGTGGTAGTGATGTTGCTGTTGTTGTTGGTGGTGGTGTTTGTTGTGCAGTGGTAGTGATGTTGCTGTGGTTGTTGTTGGTGGTGGTGTTTGTTGTGCAGTGGTAGTGATGTTGCTGTGGTTGTTGTTGGTGGTGGTGTTTGTTGTGCAGTGGTAGTGATGTTGTTGTTGTTGTTGGTGGTGGTGTTTGTTGTGCAGTGGTAGTGATGTTGCTGTGGTTGTTGGTGGTGGTGTTTATTGTGCAGTGGTAGTGATGTTGCTGTGGTTGTTGGTGGTGGTGTTTGTTGTGCAGTGGTAGTGATGTTGTTGTTGTCGTTGGTGGTGGTGTTTATTGTGCAGTGGTAGTGATGTTGCTGTTGTTGTTGGTGGTGGTGTTTATTGTGCAGTGGTAGTGATGTTGCTGTTGTTGTTGGTGGTGGTGTTTATTGTGCAGTGGTAGTGATGTTGTTGTTGTCGTTGGTGGTGGTGTTTATTGTGCAGTGGTAGTGATGTTGCTGTTGTTGTTGGTGGTGGTGGTGTTTGTTGTGCAGTGGTAGTGATGTTGCTGTTGTTGCTGTTGGTGGTGGTGTTTATTGTGCAGTGGTAATGATGTTGCTGTGGTTGTTGGTGGTGGTGTTTGTTGTGTAGTGGTAGTGATGTTGCTGTGGTTGTTGGTGGTGGTGTTTGTTGTGTAGTGGTAGTGATGTTGCTGTTGTTGTTGGTGGTGGTGTTTGTTGTGCAGTGGTAGTGATGTTGTTGTTGTTGTTGGTGGTGGTGTTTGTTGTGCAGTGGTAGTGATGTTGCTGTTGTTGTTGGTGGTGGTATTTGTTGTGCAGTGGTAGTGATGTTGCTGTTGTTGTTGGTGGTGGTGTTTGTTGTGCAGTGGTAGTGATGTTGTTGTTGTTGTTGGTGGTGGTGTTTGTTGTGCAGTGGTAGTGATGTTGCTGTGGTTGTTGGTGGTGGTGTTTATTGTGCAGTGGTAGTGATGTTGCTGTGGTTGTTGGTGGTGGTGTTTGTTGTGCAGTGGTAGTGATGTTGCTGTGGTTGTTGGTGGTGGTGTTTGTTGTGCAGTGGTAGTGATGTTGTTGTTGTTGTTGGTGGTGGTGTTTGTTGTGCAGTGGTAGTGATGTTGCTGTGGTTGTTGGTGGTGGTGTTTATTGTGCAGTGGTAGTGATGTTGTTGTTGTCGTTGGTGGTGGTGTTTGTTGTGCAGTGGTAGTGATGTTGCTGTGGTTGTTGGTGGTGGTGTTTATTGTGCCGTGGTAGTGATGTTGCTGTGGTTGTTGGTGGTGGTGTTTGTTGTGCAGTGGTAGTGATGTTGCTGTGGTTGTTGGTGGTGGTGTTTGTTGTGCAGTGGTAGTGATGTTGCTGTTGTTGTTGGTGGTGGTGTTTGTTGTGCAGTGGTAGTGATGTTGCTGTTGTTGTTGGTGGTGGTGTTTATTGTGCCGTGGTAGTGATGTTGCTGTGGTTGTTGGTGGTGGTGTTTGTTGTGCAGTGGTAGTGATGTTGCTGTGGTTGTTGGTGGTGGTGTTTGTTGTGCAGTGGTAGTGATGTTGCTGTGGTTGTTGGTGGTGGTGTTTGTTGTGCAGTGGTAGTGATGTTGCTGTGGTTGTTTGTGGTGGTGTTTGTTGTGCAGTGGTAGTGATGTTGCTGTGGTTGTTGGTGGTGGTGTTTGTTGTGCAGTGGTAGTGATGTTGCTGTTGTTGTTGGTGGTGGTGTTTGTTGTGCAGTGGTAGTGATGTTGCTGTGGTTGTTGGTGGTGGTGTTTGTTGTGCAGTGGTAGTGATGTTGCTGTGGTTGTTGGTGGTGGTGTTTATTGTGCAGTGGTAGTGATGTTGCTGTGGTTGTTGGTGGTGGTGTTTGTTGTGCAGTGGTAGTGATGTTGCTGTTGTTGGTGGTGGTGGTGTTTGTTGTGCAGTGGTAGTGATGTTGTTGTTGTTGTTGGTGGTGGTGTTTGTTGTGCAGTGGTAGTGATGTTGCTGTGGTTGTTGGTGGTGGTGTTTGTTGTGCAGTGGTAGTGATGTTGCTGTGGTTGTTGGTGGTGGTGTTTGTTGTGCAGTGGTAGTGATGTTGCTGTGGTTGTTGGTGGTGGTGTTTGTTGTGCAGTGGTAGTGATGTTGCTGTGGTTGTTGGTGGTGGTGTTTGTTGTGCAGTGGTAGTGATGTTGCTGTGGTTGTTGGTGGTGGTGTTTATTGTGCAGTGGTAGTGATGTTGCTGTGGTTGTTGGTGGTGGTGTTTGTTGTGCAGTGGTAGTGATGTTGTTGTTGTTGTTGGTGGTGGTGTTTGTTGTGCAGTGGTAGTGATGTTGCTGTGGTTGTTGGTGGTGGTGTTTGTTGTGCAGTGGTAGTGATGTTGTTGTTGTTGTTGGTGGTGGTGTTTGTTGTGCAGTGGTAGTGATGTTGCTGTTGTTGTTGGTGGTGGTGTTTGTTGTGCAGTGGTAGTGATGTTGCTGTGGTTGTTGGTGGTGGTGTTTGTTGTGCAGTGGTAGTGATGTTGCTGTGGTTGTTGGTGGTGGTATTTGTTGTGCAGTGGTAGTGATGTTGCTGTGGTTGTTGGTGGTGGTGTTTGTTGTGCAGTGGTAGTGATGTTGCTGTGGTTGTTGGTGGTGGTGTTTGTTGTGCAGTGGTAGTGATGTTGCTGTGGTTGTTGGTGGTGGTGTTTGTTGTGCAGTGGTAGTGATGTTGCTGTGGTTGTTGGTGGTGGTATTTGTTGTGCAGTGGTAGTGATGTTGCTGTTGTTGGTGGTGGTGTTTATTGTGCAGTGGTAGTGATGTTGTTGTTGTTGGTGGTGGTGGTGTTTATTGTGCAGTGGTAGTGATGTTGCTGTTGTTGTTGGTGGTGGTGTTTATTGTGCAGTGGTAGTGATGTTGTTGTTGTTGTTGGTGGTGGTATTTGTTGTGCAGTGGTAGTGATGTTGCTGTTGTTGTTGGTGGTGGTGTTTATTGTGCAGTGGTAGTGATGTTGCTGTTGTTGGTGGTGGTGTTTATTGTGCAGTGGTAGTGATGTTGCTGTTGTTGGTGGTGGTGGTGTTTGTTGTGCAGCGTCAGTGGTCATATCTCTCTCCCCACTACTTTATCTCTCTCTCTCCTTTCCTACACAGGATCAACTTCACATTAAAGGACCAAAGAGAAGACAATACATACATCCTTGACCTGGCCTGTTACAAGTAAGTAGACATCTTCTTCTTCTTCATCTTCTTTCCCCTCTTCCCCCCTCCACCATGGCTGTGTCTATGTATATGTGTGTGTGTTGGTTAATAACGAACACTTCAGTATGCGGGGTAGAGCACGTGATGTAGTGCGCAGGTGGGTCTGTTTACTCCGGAATAATTTAAAAACAAAATATATAACAGCAAATATGAATAAACAAAGTTAATTTTAACCTGTTGACTTACACTTCTTGTGTTTATATATATATTTACATATATATGTGTGTGTGTGTATCATTATCATCATCATTTTACGTCCGATTTTCCTTGCTTGCAAGGGTGGGACAGGTCCTTTTCAGCACACCATCTCTCCATTCATCACCGTCCTTTGACCTCTCCTCTGAGGTCAACTCTCATATAAATTATATATATATATGTAATGTAACCGTGTAGGTAACACGGTAAAAACCTCCCAGTCCACACTGTAAACGTGGTTGGTGTTAGGAAGGGCATCCAGCCGTAGAAAACCCGCCTGACAGTCCTATGCGAGCAAGACAACCACTCTTGCCTCAAGTGGGAAAACTCCCATCCAAACCCATGCAAGCGTGGAAGATGGACGTTAAATGATGATGATGATGATGATATAATTATGTATAATAAGCTATACACTTAGATTACATTTAGCCTAGCTGCCATCCACTCACTGAATGAATTTACAAAAATCTTATCTTATAAATGAGATTTTGCCAGCCAGAGTGGATACTGTACATTAAACAGAGTTCTGTATATTTTCTGTGTAGGTTTCTAGACCCTCAGTTAATTGATGTTGATGTCCAACCACTTTATGTCCGAGCTACAATCAAGGGAAAGGTAAGCAGCTGGATTATATTTTTATTAGTTTTCACTCTAACATAGCAGATATGTAAATGCATTTGTGAGTTTTATATTCAATAATAATAATACAGTTGTCCCTCACAGGGGTTACGTTCCTAGAGGTCCGTCGAAGAATGAAAAACTGCCAATATTGGATGTGGTCCATAAAAATGCCTATAAATATCAAAACATAATGTAAAATATAGGCTGGAAAATACGGCATATTGTTATTAATAATTTAGTGTTAAAAAGCATGAAAAAATATATATTGCCATGAAAAAAGGCATTAAAAAATCACGCAAATATTTATGATTCCCCAAATATGTAGTGGTTTCCATGAACAATTATTAGTTAGGTTCTAAGGAAAATTTCATGAATAACCAGGACTGCGAATACCGGCGGTGACAGAGAGAAACAATTGTTTCTCTCTCTCACCACTAGAACAAAAGAATCATCATCATCATCATCATCATCATCATCATTTTACGTCCGCTTTTCCCTGCTTGCAAGGGTGGGACGGGAACTGATTCTAGTTTGATTTCTACAGCTGGATGCCCTTCCTAACATCAACCTCATTTAGAGTGAGTGCTGGGTGCTTTTTTTCCATGGTGCCTACACGTCCACTTTACAGTGTGAGCTGGGTGCTTTTTTGCCGTGGCACCTCCACGACCACTTTGCAGTTGAATGATAGGGACCCCAGTCCTATCATCTCATTTCTACAGCTGAGTAAAATGGAGCAATGTGAAATAAAGTGTCTTGCTCAAGGACACAACACATCACCCGGTCTGAGAATTGAACTCACAACCTTTCGATTGCAAGGCCAATGTTCTAACCACTAAGCCATGTGATGATAGTAATCTATAACACATAGCATAATAAGGCTGTTTGCTTGCACAATCTGTTGACTTGCTTGCAAATCCTAAAATGTCATGCCCAACATAGACACCCAAACTGAATGAACTGAATAGTTTGTTTGGATCCTCATACGTCAAAATCGATGGGGGAGTCCATTATATAAATATATATTTCTTTTTTAAAGTTTGATTGACTTTCATCAAATTGGACCGAGGAAACAATGTTTCCATTGGTCTTTCCAAATCCAGGTAGAAGGAGCAACATGAAATAAGGTGACTTGTTAAAGGACATAATGAATCGCTTGGTCCGGGAATCGAACTCACAACCTCTTGTTTGCGAATCCAATTCTCTAACCACTCAGCCCTGCACCTTCTCACACACACACACACACACACACACACACACACACACACACACACACACACACACACACATCTTCCTGTCAAATGTCACAGCCTTTGTCATACATTATACTTATTTCTCCTCCTCCTATCCCAGAACAAACGGGGTCTTCCTTATAACAGCAACTCTTTTCTTCAATCAGATCTTTCAACTGAGTTTGAATGAAGAGGTCAGTCCAGACCAAAGTACAGCCAAAAGGTCACAGACCACAGGTCATCTTCTCATTACAATGCCAAAGGTAAGTTTGGTATATTTCTGTTGTGTATTACAATTCACTGTATTGTGTCCATGACCCTGTCTACCTAGCTGTAATTAGGTACCACAGTGTGGTACAGTTCACTGTACTGTTACAATAGTCCAGTCCACTTAGCTGTAAGTACGTACCACAGGCTGTTTGACATGTAGTCAACCCAACCATCCCTTGCTGTCAAAGATGAAATGGATCTGGTTGAAACACAAATCAGAGCTATATATATCATCATCATCATTTTACGTCTGCTTTTCCCTGCTTGCAATATATATATATATATACATACACACACAGCGTGATCCCAAAATGTATACACACTTTGATTACCTGTACAGACAATATTTATTAGAATGCTGTTGAAGTGTGTATACGTTTTTGGGGGCACCCTGTATATATATATATATATATATATATATATATATATATATATATATATATATATATATATATTTATATATATTTGCATAATTGCAAACAAATCGAATATTATTATTAATATTCGAAAAACTCAGATTACATTTATTGTGTTCAGCCATGTAGAGCGATAACTTTTTGTTATTTATTTGAAAATGCAAAGCCGGCCATTAATTGCTCATATACCTGAAACTTACTGGCCTATCTGCTGATATGCAAATCTGGCTGATCAGTGGATCTACTAATATGCAGATCTGACTGATTGGCCAGTCTGCTAATATGCAAATCAGGCCGATCAGTCACTATATTTTAGAAAATATCATATATTTTCACTAGCTCTGACAGTTGGCAGGTGAACAGTGAACTGCACTGATGAAGGGCAATCGCCAAGAAACATTAGTGTCTGCAGTTCTGTTTACATGCCAACTCAAGAGCAAGAATGAGGAGCTCATTCTACTGACATGGCTTTAAAAAAAAAGAGGCTGTTTGCATAATTGCAAACAAATCAAATATTATGGATTGGCGGTATCGGTAGAGGGTCAGACGCCATGCTTTGACGCATAGAGTTACGGCCCTTGCCATTTTGAGTTCAAATCCCGCCGAGGTTAACTTTGCTTTTTATCCTTATGGGTCGATAAAATAAAGTACCAGTAATACACTGGGTAATTGCTGGCCTTGTGCCAAAAGTAGAAACAATCTTTATATATATAAAAGCGAGGATGTGTGTGTGTCTGTGTACAACTTTGGATACCTAAGGCTTTTACAATTACCAACCGAATTTGACCAAATTTTCTGTGCACGTTGCACAGGTCGCTAAGATGGTCCAATCGACCCACGTTGAGCAATAAAAAATCGATAAAATTATCGGTAGCAAAATTGATGTAAGGGAGATAACCAACTTTATTGACAAAAATATAAACATCAGATTCATTTGAAGATAAATCACTAATATTATCATTTGTTTCTTGTTTATTCTTTGTTGCATTTCAAACCCCGGGCAATGTCGGGTAAATCTGCTAGTTATTAATATTTGAAAAACTCAGATTATATATATATATATATATATATATATATATATATATATATATATATATATATATATATATATATAATCCTGGTTTACAAACAGAATCCATGTAGCTCCTTAATCACACAATATCAACAAGATCAACACCACCACCACCACCAACAACAACAAACACAACACCAACAACAAACATCCCAAGACACCCTGGGTGGGTGTTTAACACCAACATCTTGTAGCTATGGTAATCTAAAATCTAAATATCTCCACTTCAGATGAAGCCAATTATCCAGCGAACAAGCAGAAAAGTCCCAGGACAGAAGAAAACCCAGGATTTGAAACCAAACAATGAACGGTAATAATGATTTCGAGCAATGTTGTTTTTTATCATTACCATAGCACATATTATTTTAGGGGTTGTTTCTGTTTTCATCATCTACATTTGGGTTATTTCTAACTCTAGATCTTTATATTTGGTTAATTTTTCCATTTCCTTGATAGATATATTATCATCTGTGGAAATAGATATATCAATTAGAAAACATTTCTTTCTTTGTGGTCTTGGACAGTAATATAG
>OZ024749.1:27056374-27096374 GCA_964016885.1 Eledone cirrhosa | reverse complement strand
TTCACATTAGCATGGGTTAGACAAGTTGTCCTGTTGTGGCCAATGCTAGGTCAGGTGACCATGTCTTGCTCCTACAGAACTGATTTTGGCTTCGTTTCTACAGCTGAATGCCCTTCCTAACGCCAACCTCATTTACAGTGAGTACTGGGTGCTTTTTGTCGTGACGCCTACCCTACAACTTTACAGTGGAGATGAGGATGATAATGATGTAGACGACAACTTGCCAGATAGTCCTATATGAGCGAGACATGGTCACCCGACTAACCTTGCCTCAAGTGGGACAACTCCCATCTAACCCATGCTAGCATAGAAGATGGACGTTAAACGATGATGATGATGATGATGATATATATATATATATATATATATATATATAACGAAGGAAATGTGGTAAGGAACCAGGTGGACCATAACGCACCAAAGTACTCAATACTTAGGGTAGTAGAGTGGGTAATAGGAACGAGTAGGACCCCGACGGCTGAGCTCAAGCCGTTTCGACGGCTAATTCTGGACTAAAAAAAAAAAAAAAAAAGAATTAGCCGTCGAAACGGCTTGAGCTCAGCCGTCGGGGTCCTACTCGTTCCTATATATATATATATATATATATATATATGTAAATGTGGTTGGTGTTAGGAAGGGTGTCCAGCCGTAGAAAGCCTGCCAGATAGTCCCATACGAGCAAGACGACCAATCTTGCCTCAAGTGGGACAATTCCGTCTAAACCCATGCTAGCGTGGAAGACAGACGTTAAACGATGATGATGATATATATATATATAGATGTAAATCAGAATAGAATCAGTTTGAAAGTGGTTAACACTTTAGCATTTAAACCGGCTGTATCCGGCCACAATTCTCTCACCTCTCTCTATTCAAACTGGCTGTAACTGGCTGCTTATACTGATGTTAAGGTATTGTTCTCAAAATAAATAATATCAAAATTTCATAGATTCGATATCATGTGAGAATATCATGTGAGGTAAAGCCTTTACAATGAAACTACAATAATATCATCATCATCATCATCGTTTAACGTCCATCTTCCACGCTAGCATGGGTCTGGTATATATATATATATATAGTAATGTAAATGCTAAAGGGTTAAACCATTACTCGACAGAGTACTCGATACTTAGCATAGTAGAGTATGGCTATATTATAAAGAGTTGGGACCTTACGGCTGAACTCTTACCGTTTCAACAGTTAGTTATGCTCACCTTGTATATATATATATATATATATATATAGACAATATGTCCCCACACCCTCCCACTGCAAAGTGGTTGTGGAGGTGCTATGGCAAAAAAGCACCCAGCCCACACTGTAAAGTGGACGTGTAGGCGCCACGGAAAAAAAGCACCCAGCACTCACTGTAAGTGAGGTTGGTGTTAGGAAGGGCATCCAGCTGTAGAAATCAAGCCAGAATCAGTTCCCATATGAGCAAGACAAGGTCAGCCGACCGGACACTGCCCACTACAGGACAACCCATCTAACCCATGGTAGCGTGGAAGAACGAACGTAAAACGGTGATGATGATGATATATATATATACATAGGGTGAGCCTGAAGTCTTTGAAACCACAAAACACACTGAGCCTTTTGTTTCAATGATGCTGTTTTGTTACTGAAAATTATAACTACTTTCTGAAGAAGAGAAAATGTAAAACATTTTATAATCAGGGAAACACTTTATGCTCATCCTGTATGTATATATATATATGTGTATGTATGAAATTAGAATGTTATTTCTCGCCCTAGCACAGCTGTTACATAAATGTAAGTATGCATACGTACACACGTGTGTGTGTGTTTATATGTATGTACTTATGCATACTTACATATATATATATATATATATATATATATATCATCATCATCATTTTACGTCCGCTTATCCCTGCTTGCAAGGGTGGGACGGAAACTGATTCTGGCTTGATTTCTACAGCTGGATGCCCTTCCTAACACCAACCTCATTTACAGTGAGTGTTGGGTGCTTTTTTGCTATGGCACCTCCACGACCACTTTCCAGTGGAATGATATGGACCTCAGTCCCTACCATCTCATTTCTACAGCTGAGTAAACTGGAGCAATGTGAAATAAAGTCTCTTGCTCAAGGAAACAACACATCACCCGGTCCGAGAGTTGAACTCACAACCTTTCGATTGCAAGGCCAATGCTCTAACCACTAACCCATATGCCTCCACACACACACAGATATATATATATATATATATATATATATATATATATATATATATATATATATATATATATATATATATATATATATATATATATATATATATATATATATATATATATATATATATATATATATATATATATATATATATATATATATATATATATATATATATATATATATATATATATATATATGAATTAGGAGGCAATATGTTAAAATATCATCACACTCTATTTCTTCCACTACCACTGTTATAGACATTTCAGTGGTATCTGTTATGTTATCCTCAGACATGATCTCTTCAGATTGTTTTTCAGATTTTGATTATTGGTCACACCTAGGGCAATTCTGGTTATTAAGCACATACTTCTCAGATGGTGGTGCCAAATACCGAAATGAATGACTACCTTCCTAACCTGGTGCCACAAATCAAGGACTATTGACCAAAAAATAACCATGCCCTAAGTGATGCAAACAAGGAATTTATCTCTTGATAACTCCATATGCCAGCTGAGCAGTGAAGAAATAATACCTAAGCCCATTGGCTGATATATCACATAACCTACATCACTAATGTTTATGCAAGTGAAAAACTGTCTGATGAGATCATATCTAATGATTACATAACAGGTACCACCGAAATGCGAATAACAGTGATTATGTAATAAATAGAATATGGTGAAATTCTAACATACTATCTTCTAATTCATTACTATACCCACACTACGTTGTACATACACCTACGTTGATAATATCGTAGCAGTGAAGCTATATAGACGTTGAGTGCTCAATACTGCTTATACAAGTGTTTACTGATCTATACCCTTAATCAGAAAACTAATAATGGATTAATTAACAGGAAATTACTATTATATATATATATAAGATACACTCCAAACACCAGCTAATATAAGTTTACTGTACAAGAAACAGCTTTTAGACTCATTATATATACATATATACACCAGGTCCGAACACAAGAGGACCAAACTTCCACTGTCACTGCCCCCGTCTCTCCTACTAGGGGACCTGTCCCTTGTTTGTGCTTTCCTTTTATTTCTAAATACACTTTATCAAGTAACCACACAGCCCCTTATTCCTTCTATATATATATATTATCATCATCATCATCATCATCATCTTCATTTAATGTCCATTTTCCACGCTAGCAGGGGTTAGACGGGAGTTGTCCCACTTGAGGCAAGGCTGGTCGGGTGACCGTGTCTCGCTCATATAGGACTATCTGGCAGGTTTTCTACGGCTGGATGCCCTTCCTAACACCAACCACATTTACAGTGTGGAACTGGGAACTTTTTACCGTGTTACCTACACGGCCACATTACAGCGTGGACTGTGTGTTTTTTTGTCGTAACACCTACACGATCTCGATCTCATTTTCTCTTGCTGTTGGTGGGAGTGGGAGGATAGGGTAGGGGTAGTGGATTGGGGTGTATATTTGGTTAAGAGGTGCCTACTGACTGTAGGTTTCGCTTTGTACATAGGCAAGGCAGGTCTTCTGTATTACCGCGTAGCGCCAAAGATCTCGGTCCAGAGACATTGTCTTAGAGAGATGTAAGTGTGTGAGGTTGGAATTTATCAGATCATCCCAGGTTTTTCTGGGTCTACCTACTCCGTAACTACCATCAATTTTGATCGCCCTGCACTTTTTTATGCAGCTGTCTTCTTTCATGCGCATCACGTGACCATACCAACGTAGTCTTCTCTCAAGTAAACAGCATCTGATCCCTCTTATTCTTAATTTCTCACTTAGTTCATTTATGCTTTGCCATTCACGTATATTACTATTACACATCCAACGGAGTATGCATGCTTCGTTCCTTTCCAGTCTACGCAGGTCCTCTGCACGTAATGCCCATGTCTCACTGCCATGTAGCATTGCTGTTCGTATACAGGCATCATACAATCTGCCTTTCATTTTTAGAGAGAAACCTTTTGTGGCCAACAGCGGTATAAGCTCTCTGAACTTTTTCCATCCCGTTCTGACTCTGGCTACTGTACTTTCAGAACACCCTCCACCACTGTTGATTTCGTCACCCAGGTAATGGAAAGTGTCTACTATTTCTATAGAATCATCTAGGCAATAGAAGGAGCTAGCATCCTTTGGACACTTGCTACTTATTGCACCTGAGCATTGGCCACATATAAAGTCTACGTTCTTAGATAGTTTACCTGTGATCCCACTACATCTTTTATGTACCCATACTTTGCATTTGGGACATAAAATGGAATTTCTGCCTACTCCTTTCCTACACACTGAGCATGGCCATTTCCCTGAGGGCACCTGTGCCCTATTTTCCTTTCTACAAACTTGTCTTAGACAAGTTAACTTTAAGGCCTTTTGATTCTAGGCCATGCTTCCATGTTTCGAATTTCTTTTCTAGTTCAGCCATTGATTCAGCTATGAGCGTTAGATCATCTGCATATAGGAGTTCCCATGGGCAGCCGGTCTTGAACTCCTCTGTTATAGCCTGAAGGACAATTATAAATAGGAGGGGGCTAAGGACAGAGCCTTGATGAACGCCAACTTTTCCACTAAATTCTTCACAATATTCATTGTTAATTCTAACCTTACTGACTGTTTCATTATACATAGCTTGTATAGCTCTCACAAGCCATTCATCTACACCTAGTTTTCTAAGAGCCCACCAGATAATGGAGCAGGGGACTCTGTCAAAAGCTTTCTCCAGGTCTACAAAAGCTAAGTAGAGGGGTTTACTTTTAGCTAGGTACTTCTCTTGTAGTTGTCGTGCAAGGAAAAGAGCGTCTGTGGTACTTTTACCTGACACAAACCGAAACTGCATTTCATCTAGATCAATTCGCTCTCTGATTAGTTGCGCTATAACTCTTTCTGTGACCTTCATGATCTGGTCAACTAACTTAATGCCTCTATAGTTTCCCCTATCTAGAGCATCCCCTTTACCCTTGTAGCAGTTAATGATGATACGTATATATATATATATATACCCTTGCAAGCAGGGAAAAGCGAACGTAAAATGATGATGATATACACACATATATATATATATATATATATATATATACACACATATATGTATATATATATATATACATATACATATATATACGTTTCGAAACGGCTTGAGCTCTGCCGTCGGGGTTAAACATTTTCCTATTACCCACTCTACTACCTTAAGTATTGAGTACTCTGGTCCATCTGGTTCCTTACCACACCTCCTTCGTAATATATATATATATATATATATATATATATATATATATATATATATATATATACTTATATATATATATATATATACTTATATATATATATACATATATACTTATATATATATACATATCTATCTAAGGCGGGTAAAATTCCCGAGATCCATGGACGAGTTCTCTTCAGCGGTCTCTGTCCCTCATTATCACTGCCATGTCCTGCATCTCCAACAGACCAGTGTCTGTCCTTAGGGCATCAACATACGTTAACCTTGGTCTTCCTCTTCTATAAACAGACCAGAATTTTTTCATTCTGAGGATTGAAAGCAAAATCTTTTGCTTTTAAGAAACCACTGGTAAATGGAATAATTGCCTTATGTTGTTTATTACATAAATACATATATATATATATACATATATATATACATATATATATATACATATATATATACATATATATATATAGGGTGGCTGCCAACTCGTTTTCGAGTACGGCCACTACTTTATATCCATGTAGGAGAACCCCTACTGATGTGCTGAACGAGTGTGACTTTTTAGTCCAGCCAGCAACTTGAAAACTTTGGTACAAACACTACACTTGTGACAATTATTGACACATAGTGCTGGGCCCATTGTACCCTGTGATGACAAGTGCAGAGAGATCTCCAGATATAAAGCAATGCCTGTGCCGTGAAGCTTTTATAGTGAGCAAAGGCACTGCACAAAGCCAGTCCCACTCTCTTAACCAAGATGATATTTACCAAAAAGAAGAACAAGTCAACATCATTGGATACCATCAGGGTTGCAGGTGCTATATCAGAGTTTTCCTTCTCCTAGAATTCTGCCTTGACAAAGGCTAAGGGGTCATCTCTCCCTACATATATATATACACACACACACATATATATATATGAAACCTAGTGCCTCAGAGAAGGTAGTTGAGGCAAGGGCCCATCTTAGGTCAATATCCCAATCTCACCATCAATCACCATCTCAAGGGAAAAAGATACAGCTTATCATGGCCAAAAAATCACTAGACGACGCTTATCTTAATGCTGAAGCCGACTATATCTCAGGTAGGATTGATCAGCTATCGCAACATCACATCAGCAAACACCATCATCTTGCTTGGAAGGTTGTCAAAGATCTTTCAGGCAAAAACTCAAACTCTGCAGTTAGAATCAAAGGAGACTCTGCAGTTAGAATCAAAGGAGGCTCTGCCAAAAAACATCTTGAAAATTGGTCTGCTCATTTTAAAAACCTTCTAGGGAAAAAGGCCAGACTCTCTGATAACTATCAACTGCCATCCGTTCAGGTTTCAGAGCCTTTAGGAATCAACACCTCTCCTTTCACCATGCCTGAGCTCAAAGAAGCCATCAAACAGCTCAAAGCCTCAAAAGCCTTTGGGCCGGATAATATACCTACCCTGATTTGGAAGGATGAGCATTTCCACATCCTTTTGCTCAACTTATGTAACCATACTTTCGAGACCAATAAACCACCTACCGTCTGGCATGCAGCTCAAATTATCCCCATGCCCAAAAAAGGAGATCTTTCTTTAGCCACCAACTATAGAGGAATTTCTCTCATGGCAATTGCTGCAAAAATATACAACAAGCTTCTTCTTAACCGCTTAATCCCATTTCTTGAGCCAATCCTTCGTAACAACCAGAATGGATTTAGGAGAGGTAGATCAACACTTAGCCAGATTCTCTGCCTTCGCCGACTTATAGAGGAGTCCCAAAACCGCAATCTAGACCTTGCACTCATCTTTGTTGATTTTTCAAAAGCCTTCGACTCAGTTGACAGGTCAGGGATGTTTGAAATTCTACAACTCTATGGGATTCCTGATAAAATCATCGCGGCCATACGTGTAATGTATACAGATACCAAATCAACTGTCCTGACCCCAGATGGGGAAACACCACCTTTCTCAATCCTCGCTGGAATTTTACAGGGCGATACCCTTTCTCCATATCTATTTATCATTGTTGTGGATTATGTTTTGCGCATGTCTGTGGATAGGATTCAGGATAGGGGATACCAACTACAGCCTAGGAGAAGCTCACGCTACCCAGAAAAATACTTGACCGACACCGACTTTGCTGACGACATCGCATTGATTAGTCGGTCACTGGAAAATGCTGAGAGTCTTTTGAAGTCATTAGAGCAAGCGTCCATCTGTGTTGGACTGTACCTCAACGAATCCAAGACTGAGTGTGTGAACAGATGCGCAAACAGCCCAAACTACCCCATCAGAACCCTTAATGGTACCACCCTTAAGCAGGTGGAAGATTACAAGTATCTTGGCTCATATATCTCCTCCTCCAAAAAAGATTTTCTAACCAGGAAAGGTATGGCATGGTCAGCGTGCAATGACATGCACGCCATATGGACATCTCAACTTACCAACAAGCTAAAACTGGAAATATTCCAAGCAACCATTAAGCCCATATTACTTTATGGATCCGAAACTTGGACACTAACATCACAACTTGAGAGGAGATTGGATGGCACATATACCCGCCTCTTAATGAGAGTGCAAAACCTATCCTGGAAACGACATCCCACCTTGTCTAAAATCTATGGCAAACTCCCTCGAGCCTCTGCCCTTCTAAAATCCCGGAGAGCTCAATTTGCTGGCCACTGTCACCGTGCCAGCAATGAAATCATATCCGCTCTCTTGCTCTGGAACCCTGACTCCGGCCTGACTAGGAGTAGGAAGCTGTCATTCCCTGACGTTATCTCTAGGGATGCGGGAATCAGTAGACAGGACCTGGGGGCAGCGATGGGGGACAGGGAATTCTGGGGCATGAGAGTGAGATCCGTCATCTCGATAGTAGTCGACGAATGATGATGATATATATATATATATTTATGTAATAAACAACATAAGGCAATTATTCCATTTACCAGTGGTTTCTTAAAAGCAAAAGATTTTGCTTTCAATCCTCAGAATGAAAAAATCCTGGTCTGTTTATTGAATTTGGAATGAATTTGAAATTCAATAAACAGACCAGGATTTTTTCATTCTGAGGATTGAAAGCAAAATCTTTTGCTTTTAAGAAACCACTGGTAAATGGAATAATTGCCTTATTAAGCTCTGTTACCTACATAGAGCACTCTTTTTTCTTGGACTATATATATACATATATATATACACACACATATATATATATATAAATATATATATATATATGATGATGATGAATGATGATATATATAGTAAGATATCAGTGGATGTGGAAAAGGAAATCAGTGCTCAATCTGGTATGAGAACTGATATATTATAATATAATATAATTAAAAATTTTACATGATACATATACAAATATACATCAAGCTTTATTTTAAGGAAACTTTATAACTACACAAGTCTTTGAGGCAGGTGCCATAACCAAGTCTTGGAATCATTTGTAAAGTAATGTAATGGCTATTTTTAACATTTTATGAGAGTTTTAAATCATTTAAAGCATCATTTACTGTGTAAGTGTATGAAGTATTTCACACACAAAATAAGCTGACTGCACTAAATTAGATTTAGAATTGCAGAAAATTAGATTTAGAACTGCACATACAGGGGGTCAACTACAGAAGCAGGGGTCAAATTACTGGTGTACACTATATTAACTAAAGTTTTAGGATTCGTCTATTTGTCATGTAGATACAGTCTTTGCAATATAGGCTGGCTCTCTCAACAACTTACAGTCATAACTAAATCTTCTCACGTGTAATTTAAGGGTGTATATGTGTACCTGAGCTAGTACAGTGGGTATGTGTATACGTACACGCAGACACTCATATATTCTTATATGTATGTATGTGTATATATATATATATTAAGAAGTTAGTGTTAACTGCTCTATATGTATATAGATATAACTTTATATACATACACACACACACACACATATGTATATATATATATATATATAGGTATATATACATATATATATATATATATAGGTATGTGTATATATACATATGTATGTATATATACATATGTACTAAATATTTACTCGCATATATAGACGCGTATATATACACACACACATACCTATGCACTTGAATTTACTTCTATCTGTCCGTCTATTCGATGATACCTGATCTCTTTCTCTCTACTCCCAAACATCCCCGTCTCCACAACCAACCAACCACCACCACCACCACCACCAGTACTACCGGCTTCTGCTATGTATCTCTCTTTCTCTTTCATCTCTTTTCTCATCCCTTCAATTCTTCTCACCCATTCTCTCTCAATACTTATTTTTACTGATGCTCACACGTCCACACCTTCTTTAAAACTCGACAACAACGACCATCGCCATCTCCTCCCCACCCCCACCACCATTACTACTATTCTACCTTTACCTGTGCGCGCTCGTGTGTGTGTATATATATATATATAAACATATATGTATATATATATAATCTCTCTCCCTCCGCTCCTTACGGGGTCGATAAAATAAAGTATCAGTAATACATTGGAAGAATTGCTGGCCTTGTGCCAAAAGTAGAAACAATTATATATATATATTTATCTATACAGTGTACTTATATATCTAATAAAGTATATATAATAATAATGAAATTATTGTGTACAGTGCTATATATATTCATATTTCCAATGTACTTATATATATATATTATATATGACAAGTAGATTTTTTTAAGGGCGGTGCCCCAGCATGGTCTCAGCCGGATGGCTGGAACAGGTAAGAGAGTATATATATATATATGTGTATATATATATATATATATATATATATATACACACACACACATATATATGTACTTATATATATATATATATATATACACATACACATATATGTACTTATATATATATATATATATATATATATATATATATATACACACACACACACATACACACATATATGTATATATATATATAATATAATATGGAGATGTGATGTGTGTGGGCCATCCGGAGTAAAGAAGTTTTAAAAAGAAATAAAATATACAAGGAAAGTTTCTTCTGTGGATGAGTCATTCAATTTTCTACTTTCTTTCTTTTCTCTCTCTCTTTCTTATCGTCTCTATCTTTTTCTTTTCTCCATCTCTTAATGTATCTGTATCTCTCCCTTTTCCTTCATCTTTTTACCTGTCTCTCTCTTCCTCTATCTCTCAATGATTCTCCACTTCTCTCTTATCTTTTCTTTGTCTCTCTATCTCTCTGTTTTCTTCCACGTTCCAATCTCTCTCTTTCTTTTCCGCGATCTCTCAGTCTTCTGTTTTTCTCTTTACCTTCATCTTTTAATCAATCCGTTTCTTTTTCTCCCTCTTTTAAACTTTCTTTCTTTCCCTCGTTTCTTTCCCCCTTTCCCCGTTTCTTTCCCCCTTTCTCCGTATATTTCTCTCTCTCTTTTCATTTATTACTTAATCTATCTATTTCTTTCTCCTTCTCTCTGGCACAACCTCTTCCTTTACCCCTTCTGTGTGACCTTTCTTTCCCTTTGTTTTTACCACTTCCTCACTTCCCTTGTCTGAGTGTCTGTGTCTGTATGTCTGTGTATGTGTGTGTGTGTTTCTGTATGTATGTATGTGTGTGTGTGTCTGTTTCTCTCGTCCTCCCCTTCTACCAACTTTCTTCAATCTAATTCCCTTCCCTTTTTCTTCTTTCCTCATCCCCCTCTCTTTCTCTCTCTGCTTTTCCCCCTCTTTTCTTCCACACTTCTACTTTACCTTCTCCTCTATTTCTTTTTACTTCCACTTGTTGTCTTCTCCCCCTCTCTCTTTATATATATATATATATATATATATATATATATATACACACACACATAAACTCCTTCACTCTATTTCTATCTATCTATCTATCTATGTGTGTATATATATAAATATATATATATACACACATACGAAGATCACAAGAGAAATTATATACACACATATATATGTTATGGAATACTGTTAGCTTCTCGCTAAAACAATTTCTATACCTTTCATTTATATAAATATATATATATAAAAAACTTTTTCACTCTGTTTATCTATATATCTTTCACTACACACACTCTCTGTTTCCCCTCTCTTTCACTTTCTACAGATTCATTTCACATCTCCTATTCTTTCTCTTCTCCCCCTTTCTCACACAGTTTGCTCATTACCCTCTCTCTCTACCACTCTATCTCCCTCTCACCCTGCCTATGTGTTGCTTGTATATAACATTATGGAAGACACACAACACAACACACTCTGTCTATATATACCAACAATTTACTGACATCCGCCGCCTCATAACAGGAGTGCATTCTTTACACTTTATTATTTACAACTGAGGCAGTTTGGAAAAAGAGGAAAAAAAATTAAACCTAAGCTAACAAAACGATCTTTCTTCACTTAGCTAACTTACTTTTTATCAGTAAGTATACATACACACACATATATGACATACATATACACATTCTAGTTTCCTATTTCTCTCATCTATCTCTCCCTATATTTATATACATGCATACACTAGCTATCTCTCTTTACGTGTGAGTGTATATATCTATATGTCTATATATACACATTATATTATGTACAAGCACTCTTTCTCTCGTATTATTTATAGCTCTTCCGTGATAGTTGGAGTTTAAATGAACTAATTACTTAAAAGTACCTTACCTCATCTGGTCGAAATAATTAGGAGAAACTACCAGACCAGACCAGGAACACTTAACACTATTTTTATTACTAATATCTTCACCATCACTACAAGAGTTGGAAGTATTAAAAAGAATCAAGCAAAAAAAAAAAAAAAAAAAAAAAAAAATTAAAATTCTGGGAAATATAAATCCAAAAGTAAAGAATTTCAAACGAACCAAACCAATATATGTACATATGTGTGTATATATATATATATATTAAAATAAGATAAAATAAAAATGGTGCATTTCAAAGAAAAATGGATTTTCCTATAGCTGCAGTGTCTAAATACCTATCTATTTATCAATCTCTATCCTTTCCTGGAGTTTTTTACAGTGTGAGAAGTGTGTCAAAACAAGCATGTACTAAAGCAGGTAGGGTTGGTATTAATTTCTTGTATTTCACCTCTAATCTATTTATTTATGTGTCTTTAGTTGAATGAAACTTTTACTATCATTTAACCGGAATTTGAAGCCATTCTGAGTTCAAATCCCGCCGAAGTTAACTTTGCCTTTCATCCTTACTGGGTCGATAAAATAAAGTAAAAGTAATGCACTGGGATAATTGCTGGCCTTGTGCCAAAAGTAGAAACAATTATTATTTAACTGGAGTTATAACGGGGGAAATCACGAATGTTTGACATCTGGCTATTTTTTTATTTATTTTTATATTATTATTATTATGGGCCCTTGTGGCAATAAATAAATAAAGAATTATTTCACCCCTTCCCCGTTAACCAATTATCAGTTCTGTAATTGTATTGTCGTTGTTCAACACTATTCCACACATTTGTTAAAGGCATGACGGAGTGTGTGTGTGTGTGTGTGTATATATATATACACACTTGAAAAATTCGGGACCCTGACGTCCTGCAGGTTCAACAGCTAGTTCGGATCTAGCTGTTGAAATGGCAGGAGCTCAGCCGTCGTGGTCCCAAATTTTTCATATTACCCACTCTACTACCCAAAGTATCGAGTACTCTGATGAGTAATGGCCTAACTGGTTTTTACTGCATCCATTCTGATTAATATATATATATGAGAGATATGACTCTTGCAGGACTAGAACTGTTTCATTCGTATGAAATTTAGCAAAAAATCCGTGAATAGGAAAACTGGTGATACATTATTTCTGTAGGAATTATAAACTAATTTATAATGTTATTTATACAACTGAGAATGTATTTTTAGTTTTGCTTATATATATGTATATATATATAGTACACACAACTGGATTGTTCCCCTACACCAGATTACAACAGGTGCTTAAGCTCTTCTATTATAATTCCATTCCATCTCCATCTCGCATATTTTATGAAGAGCAGTGTTTCCCCGAGGAATATCGTGGGCTCTAGGTTATAAAAATCCGTGGTTCCGCGATATAATGTCTTTTGATAGAATTTAATTTAAAAAAAAAATGTTTTATATGAATAAATTCGCACGATAAAACTTTTCTTTTGTTTCATATATCTTATTTTAATTAAGGTGGTGGTGATCGTAAAATATGAGTATGGGTTCCGTGATATAAGGTACCATATATCTTTTAGAAACAAAGGTTCCTAGCAATAATTATTTATATGTATGTACTTCTATTTAATCTTATATATTTGTTATATGATTATAAAAAAAACTAATAAACAAATATATATTTAATTTGAAATGTATAAACATTTTGAATGCAAACGAAATATTAATATATTTATATGAAAAATAAAGTACTGCAGCTGCAAATCTCCTTACTGGTTAAGACCATTATTCAACTCTATACTTATGAGATATAGTGTAGATATAAGTTTTCTGCCCTACGGTTAAACTTTTACCGTTGTTTCATATAATGTCTTATAATTTTGGTGGTGGGCATTAACTGTAAAATATAGGTTTCGGTTCTACTATTTTCGGCAAATTGTATGAAAGTTCTGTGAAAATTTACCAAAAAAGTTTGGGACATGACTTATTGGAAGGAATATATATTAAGTTAGAAGTTTAAGCCTTCAATCTTGTCCACCCTTTAGTATTGACTGTCTAATTATCAGGTCTTTCTGGGAGAGATAAATTTAGTAATTGACCCAGGCCTAACACATGGGTAGGGATCCTTTTATCGACTAAAGTCAATAACCTTGGCGTTATTTAAACGCGGTGCGTGGGAGAGACAAAAGTATAAATATTTGAGAGATATTTCTCAAGTCCGGCGCTCAACCGTTTCTAACACACTATAACACTATTTTTACATTTCTTATTTTGCTTGTAATAAAGATTATGTAATTTTTACTTCACTTTTGACAGTATGGGTGAACAGTATTTTGCCGTGACTCTGTGTCCGTTTAACCGAGGGTTTATGATATCGTCTGGGGGAGGCCTCCATCTTTCTTGGCCATCAACGAAGCTCATGTTTCTTTTACTATTTTCCCTCATTGTCCAATTCCTTAATGTTGCTAAAACACCCCCATTGCAGCCGTCCTATTCTTCTTTTACCGAAAGTTTCTCGCCGTACATGGCCATATTTGCTTCACACATATATAGAGTGAGTCATAAGGAACCGGGCAGTCCAACATTTATATTCCAAATGATATTTACTAAAATTCTGGTCATACATTACGGAATTATAAATACATATATAAAGTTATAAATTATAAATACATATATATAGTTAAAAAAATATAACCATGGGTGATCACACACAAATAAATGAAGCTTGCAATAAAAATGCATTGACTTCCCGGTTACTTATGACTCACCCTTCTGTTATGGTAATTACCATAACAGAAGACCACGAGCTTTTGATTCCAGAGTCGAGCCAGATCGATACAGATCGAACCTTGAGCTGATCAATCGCGAAACGCGCGTCACTACTTCATAAACTTAATGAAGACCAAACAAATCGTCCTTTTTATTATTAATAATAATAATAATAAATTAAATAAATAAATATATATATATGTATATATATATATATATAATATATATATATATATATATATATATATATGTCAACATGAATGGACCTATTATTTTTATCTAAAGACATTTTTTCCAATTCTATCCCGCCCATCCCCTTAATCTATTTTATTTCTCATTCTTTCTTCTGATGAAGGACTAGCGTCCGAAACGTTAAGACCCTCTTCCTGCTATATCAAGCGTTAACCTAATATATACCTTCCATATACTGTACCGATTGTGTTATTTTTGTTTACCTTTTATATATATATATATATATATATATATATATAAACGGAGGAGGTGTGGTAAGGAACCAGATGGACCATAACGCACTAGAGTACTCAATACTTAGGGTACTAGAGTGGGTAATAGGAAAATGTTTGACCCCGACCGCATAGTTCGAAATAGCCGTCGAAACGGCTTGAGCTCTGCCGTCGGAGTCAAACATTTTCCTATATATATATATAGTTATGTAATAAACAACATAAGGCAATTATTTAATTTACCAGTGGTTTCTTGAAAGCAAACAAATTTTGCTTTCAATCATCAGAATGAAAAAAATCCTGGTGTATTTATTAACATTGGATTTTAAAAACTTTTTAAAAATCAAATGTCAATAAATACACCAGGATTTTTTCATTCTGATGATTGAAAGCAAAATTTGTTTGCTTTCAAGAAACCACTGGTAAATGAAATAATTGCCTTATGTTGTTTATTACATAACTATTAAGCTCTGTAACCTACATAGAGCACTCTTTTTTCCTGGACCTTTCCGACGGAATTACTTCATTCATATATATATATATATATATATATATATATATATATATATAAAAGGTATAAATCGAATTTGTACTCGCAACTCTGACCAAAAGTTACTATTACAGTTTAGAAATATATTTTTGGTTTGTTTGATAAACATTGACAAACAAACAATGACACTTTTCTTCTCTTGACAACTCTTTCGTACATTAAGACGACGACAGTATATAAGATTTCATCGTCTCTGATATACAGGGTGTCCTAAAAAAATGTATACACACAAATTTTTGACTAGTACTTTGACACGAAACTTTAGGCTGTTAAGGCATTTAGGTAGCTTCACAGCTATCTGTTTGTCTGTCTGTAAGTGTGTTTGTATACATAAATTAGTGGCTCGATAGAGATTGATAATAAACTAAGTGCCAGAGTTTTAAAAAGATGAGTACCGGGGTCGATATTATCGACTAAATCAAAGGCGGTGTCCTGGCATGGCCGCAGTCTAATTGACTGCGACCAGTAAAAGAATTATATATATATATATATATATATATATATATGTAGATAAATCTACCAAAAGTTTACGGTAGTGTCCAATCCGTATGAAGAACTCAATGTAATCCGGATATCATGGAAAGAAGAGATGCATTCAAAAATCACTTTCGGTGAAAGATAAACGGAATACAGTCAAGATAAAATATTAAAAAAATAATGAATAAAACAAAGAAACAGTTCCTTATATTAAACAAAAAAAGTTGATTTTTTGTTTAATATAAGGAACTGTTTCTTTGTTTTATTCATTTTTTTTTAAATATTTTATATATATATATATATATGTGTGTGTGTGTGTGTGTGTGTTAGATTATAGTGGAGTTTATCAATAGATGTTCTGGTAAAGATTATAGAAGCTCAATGCTAATCAGTATCCTTGCTCAATCAGTAATCAAAAAGGCAGAATGATTTTTCAACCTTTGTAGACTATGCTATGGACTGTTATGGTAGAAACTGTAGAGCTTAAATTTTAATAATAAAATAACATAGATAACGAGATATTATGTGTGAGTTTGTGTTTACTGAGATGCCAAACTCCTTTCCTACGGGGTCAGCTATACTAATAGTACAAAGAGCGGAATAGGGGGCAAGGAATCGTCTGGTGGACACGTACACGACTAACTGCTTTTCGGCCGCGAGTTTAAATCCACTCCAAGCCTCATGTTCTCTGGACAACCCACAACGCTGTTCTTTCTATCTTGTCCCAATTCTCACCTGACAGTCAGAGTGTATGATATAATTGTTTCTACTTTTGGCACAAGGCCAGCAATCACCCAGTACATTATTGGTACTTTAGTGTATGATATAATGTAAGATTTGAAGAATTTCTTTCCATCTTAACTCTAAACCAATTTACGGTTTTTGAACACTCTTTCGTTATATTTCTAATAAAAGACATTCTGTGGTTTTCAAATAATCTTGAAAATAAGAATTTGGACGGATTTAGTAATATAGTTTTTCCCATTATTAATCTGGTGTTTCGAACACAACTTAAAGGTTCTTACATAAAATCGTGATGGAAAGGGTTTTTAGATAAATATAAAACATGTTAAAATAAACAGCATATATATTGTAGAAACATGTGGTTCTGAGCGATTCGTTATGAAAATGGTTAAAAAATACATTTCAAAATCACGAAGTTCCATGTCCGGTCCTACATTGTGGCAACATCTTAGCAAATATCTTTTACCATATATCTTCGGGTCGACATTATAAACCTTGTGAGTGAAATTGGATAGACGGAACTATTTAGACGCCTGTCAGACGGACTGTACATGTCATTTACACACTGTACCACGCTGAATTTTCTCGAGAACTATATTAGAAGTCTTCTTGTCGTGCCCATTACAAGTAATACCTGTAGAATGAATACTCAGTTATTATTTTATTTATTTATTAATTTGAATTATATAAATTATACAAATGGTGTGTATTTAAAAAAAAAGGCCCCACACCCCGTTATTTTCACGAGCAGGCCGTTTCGTTGACTAAACAACTCAAGCAACCCCCCGTCGAAACCGACGTAGGTCCATTTATTTTCTCTGTTCTTGAATACTTGTTTGGATTGGTTGTATCGGTAGAGCGTCGGAGAACATACTTTGCAGCGCAGTTATCTCCCTTTACGTTCTGAGTTCAAATCCTGCCGAGGTTAGTTTTACCTTTCATCCTTACGGAGTCGATAAAATAAAGTACCAGTACACTGGGGTAGATTTAACCGACTCCCCCCTCAAAAGAAAAAAAAATTGTTGGGCTTGTGCCTAAATCACAAACCATTATATTATTGAGGGCGGTAGATTGGAAGAATCGGTAGAGCGTCTGACAACATACTTTGTGGCATATAGTTACGTCCTTTAGCGGTCTAAGCTGAGATCTCTCTAAGGTTAGCTTTCCTTTTCGTCTTTACGGGGTTGATAAAATAAAATATCACTGGGGTTGATTTAATCGACTTTCAACATCCGCAAAATTGTTGGCCTTGTGCCTAAATCAGAAGATTGAGTTTTGTGTCTGTTCCTTCCCCTCTCCCTTTTTTTCATTGCTTGATCCTTTTTTCTTTTTCTCCTTTTCATTTTTTTTCTTCCTTTTCTATTCTCTTTAATAGTGTGTTTTGTTTTTATTAGATACTGCTCAAATATTTTTATGTAATGTCAATTCAATGTATATTGAATATGTTGGTTTTTACACATGTAAATATCTTTATATTACTAATCATCAATTCAACTACCAATCTGATAACCATTAATCTAGCCATCCTTCTACTGGTCGAATGAAAAAAATTATTTATACGTTTCTTATTCTAGTTGTTTAATGCCACTCCTTCTTAAAGTTATTTCCGACGCTCAGGTTCACTGTCACCATAGTCGTAGTGGTACAGCTAATACGTATCATATTACTATGACTTGATCATCGTTTATAATAAATAACTTCAGCCGATCTTATTTTACACCCTCCCTTGTCTCACAGGTGTCTCACTGTTTATTATAGACACTGTGTCTGGACATTTGTTAAAGTCCTTTGTTATCTCCTTTTTAGAGACCATCCTGAGACCAGCTTTCACCATTTTTGACCAGCAGTTTTTATCTACGCGACCACTTTACAGTGTGGGCTGGGTGCTTTCTGTTGTGACACCAACATGACACACACACACACACATACATACATATATATATATATATATATATATATATATATATATGTATGTATGTATGTATGTAAAAAGTATACAGAAACAAAGTAAACGGCACAATAGAATGAAGAAATATATTAGTTTAACGCTTGGAAAATAGGACAAGGGCACTAACGTTTCGGACACTAGTCCTTCATTAGAAACAATGAGAAATAAAAGATGAAATAGAAAGATAGAGTGAGAAGAGGAACAGAAAAGAAATTGAGAAAAAAGCATGTACGTATTCAGTCAGTTTAACGGCTGCTTTCCCTACTAGCAAAGGTTGGACTATATAAATATGTCATCGTTTTACATTTCACCCAAGGCTACCCATATGATCTGGTGTTTCTCCCACTGTGAGTTGTCTGTACCCTACCCCGCCTTCCTTGGCAAGTAACATATAGCCTGCACCCTTATCATTTAGTCCAACATGGAAAACCAGACACACCCCACAAATATGTCGGACACCATCCACTTGCTTCAAGGCCACCTCTATGACCTAGCACTTCCTCTCCCCACTGTGGGATGTGTGTACACCTCCACCCTCAGAAAGCACCATATAGCCGACACCCCTACCCTCAGAAAGCACCATATAGCCTACACCCCTAGCCTCAGAAAGCACCATATAGCCTACACCCCTAGCCTCAGAAAGCACCATATAGCCTACACCCCTACCCTCAGAAAGCACCATATAGCCTACACCCCTAGCCTCAGAAAGCACCATATAGCCTACACCCCTAACCTCCAATGCTTCCCCAACCAGACTAAGGATACTGAGCACTTTTGTGTTATAGTGAGGTAATGCTGGTCTCGTGATAAGAGACACCCAGCCCACTCTGTAAAGTGATAGTGCTGGTGCAACAATTTAAAGCAACCAGTCTACCCTGTAACGTGGTAGTGCTGGTCTCGCGATAAGAGACACCCAGCCCACTCTGTAAAGTGGTAGTGCTGGTGTAACAATTTAAAGCAATCGGTCTACCCTGTAATGTGATAGTGCTGGTCTCGCGATAAGACGCACCCAGCCCACTCTGTAAAGTGGTAGTGCTGGTGTAACAATTTAAAGCAATCAGTCTACCCTGTAACGTGGTAGTGCTGGCCTCGCGATAAGAGACACCCAGCCCACTCTGTAAAGTGGTAGTGCTGGTGCAACAATTTAAAGCAACCGGCCTACCCTGTAACGTGGTAGTCTCGTGATAAGACACGCCCAGGCCACTCTGTAAAGTGGTAGTGCTGGTGCAACAATTTAAAGCAACCGGTCTACCCTGTAACGTGGTAGTCTCGTGATAAGACACACCCAGGCCACTCCGTAAAGTGGTAGTGCTGGTGCAACAATTTAAAGCAACCGGTCTACCCTGTAACGTGGTAGTCTCGTGATAAGACACACCCAGGCCACTCCGTAAAGTGGTAGTGCTGGTGCAACAATTTAAAGCAACCGGTCTACCCTGTAACGTGGTAGTCTCGTGATAAGACACACCCAGGCCACTCTGTAAAGTGGTAGTGCTGGTGCAACAATTTAAAGCAACCGGCCTACCCTGTAACGTGGTAGTGCTGGCCTCGCGATAAGAGACACCCAGGCCACTCTGTAAAGTGGTAGTGCTGGTGTAACAATTTAAAGCAACCGGTCTACCCTGTAACGTGGTAGTCTCGTGATAAGACACACCCAGCCCACTCTGTAAAGTGGTAGTGCTGGTGCAACAATTTAAAGCAACCGGCCTACCCTGTAACGTGGTAGTCTCGTGATAAGACACGCCCAGGCCACTCTGTAAAGTGGTAGTGCTGGTGCAACAATTTAAAGCAACCGGTCTACCCTGTAACGTGGTAGTCTCGTGATAAGACACACCCAGGCCACTCCGTAAAGTGGTAGTGCTGGTGCAACAATTTAAAGCAACCGGTCTACCCTGTAACGTGGTAGTCTCGTGATAAGACACACCCAGGCCACTCCGTAAAGTGGTAGTGCTGGTGCAACAATTTAAAGCAACCGGTCTACCCTGTAACGTGGTAGTCTCGTGATAAGACACACCCAGGCCACTCTGTAAAGTGGTAGTGCTGGTGCAACAATTTAAAGCAACCGGCCTACCCTGTAACGTGGTAGTCTCGTGATAAGACACACCCAGGCCACTCTGTAAAGTGGTAGTGCTGGTGCAACAATTTAAAGCAACCGGCCTACCCTGTAACGTGGTAGTGCTGGCCTCGCGATAAGACACCCAGGCCACTCTGTAAAGTGGTAGTATTGGAGCCACAATATCATTATCATCTGGCGGCCTCGGCCGAAGTCGACTCGACAATTGATCTCCATGTAGGTCTGTCGTTCATTGTCGCTGCCAAATCCTGGATTTCTATACCAGAATCTCTGTTATTAGTGACTGCTTGTGGTTTCCAAATCACCAATGGGGACACAGCCTCATAGGTGGCATGATGACAGTGGCCAGCAAATCTTACTCTACTTTTATGTACAGTGACAATATAAAGCAACAATATGGTAGTGGTGGGGCCAGGATAAAACACACCCAGTCAACCCAGTAAGGTGTTAATGCTGGTGCCATGATAAAAAGCACTCAGTCCACTGTGAGGTGGTAGTATCATAATCATGATAAAATGCTCCCAGTGTACACAGTAAAGAGGTTGGTTTTTAGGACAGACAGGCATCCATTATATAGAAGCCAAACTGAAACAGCATATGAACAGGATGTAGTCATCTGACTTGTTGGCCTCATAACGTGACAACCTGTCAAACCCACATTAGCATTGAAAATAGACATTAACTCTTTAGCATTTAAACCAGCTGTATCCGGCCAGAATTCTCTCACTCCTTTCTGTTCAAACTGACCATAACCCACTCATACTGATGTTAAGGTATTGTTCTCAAAATAAGGTATTGTTATTACTTCAAAATCTCATAGATTCGATATTATGTGAGATAATTATGTAAGATAAAGCTTTCACTGCGAAAATGCAATAGTATATAGAGAGTAATGTAAATGCTAAAGGGTTAAACAGTAATGGTGATGATATCCTTGTTGGCATAGGTTAAGCTGCTTGTCATGTACTGAGATTTGATAGGTGGGATGACCTCGCCCTGCTCATATGTTCCATTTTGGCATAGTTTCTATGGCTGGATGCCCTTCCCAATGCCTACCCTTCCCAATGCCTACCTTTACACTATATACTGGGTACATTTTATAATGGCACCAGCACTACTACTTTACAGACTGGACTGGGTGCATTTTATCATGGCACTAGCTTTACCACTTTACAAGTGGATTGGGTGGATTTTATCATGGCAGTAACCAACACTATCACTTTGTAGAGTGTACAGGATGCATTTTATTGTGACAGCAATCAACACTACCACTATACAGAGTGGACTGAGTGCATTTTATTATGGCACCAACCAGTACTATCACTTTTACAGAGTAGATTGGGTGTATTTTATCATGGCACCAACCAGCACTACCAATTTTACAGAGTGGGCTCGGTGCATTTTATCATGGCACCAACCAGCACTACCAGGTTTACATTACTGGTGTGCAGGATTTCATATTTGAGGCCAGATGCAGTTGATTGGAAGTCTAGGATTTGAACTTAACTCAGAACACACACAATGCTGTAACAAATACCAGAAAGCATTTAGTTTTATGCTCTAACGATTCTGCCAATTCACCACATTAATAATAATAGTTTTATCTTGTGACTAGAAACAAAAGATTATTTATAGTAATTAGCTTAACGAAGCCTCATTATAAAGCTGAATTTTTATTGGAGTTAGAATGTAACATATATATATATATATATATATATATATATATATATATATATATCATCATCATCTAATTTCCCTGCTAGCAAGGGTTGGATGGGTCTGCATAGACCAAGTCAGTACTGAAGTGAGGCCACTGATCTCTTAGACAGGCTAGGGATCTGTCATTTCGTGTTCTACTGAGTGCACAGGAGAAGAGGTTGTCATGTCTTTAACACAACTGAGGATCCTCCCAACACTCCGTTTGGCAAGCCTTCCATGGTTTGATGCCCCTCCTATCACCAACCACTTTACAGTGTGTACTAGCAGTTCTGGTGATTAACAGCGTCCTAGCTGTTCTGGTAGTGGACAGCTTCTTAGCTGTTCTGGTGATTGACTGCCTCCTAGCTGTTCTGGTGATTGACTGCCTCCTAGCTGTTCTGGTAGTGGACACCCTCCTAGCTGTTCTGGTAGTGGACACCCTCCTAGCTGTTCTGGTAGTGGACACCCTCCTAGCTGTTCTGGTAGTGGACACCCTCCTAGCTGTTCTGGTAGTGGACACCCTCCTAGCTGTTCTGGTAGTGGACACCCTCCTAGCTGTTCTGGTAGTGGACACCCTCCTAGCTGTTCTGATAGTGGACACCCTCCTAGCTGTTCTGGTAGTGGACACCCTCCTAGCTGTTCTGGTAGTGGACACCCTCCTAGCTGTTCTGATAGTGGACTGCCTCCTAGCAGTTCTGGTGATTGACATCAACATATGCATACATACACAAATGCACATGCAGTTGTTTAAATATACACATACAGTTGTACTGTAATCCATATACACGCACTTACACATGAACATGCACACACACACAATCATGCACATGATCACACACATACGAACATACACACAATTACACAAAAAGTATATATCAAACCCCCATCCATTACCGCCTGGTCTTACCTTGAGGTCAGAAGCTCTGCTTGTGTCTTGACTGGTCTGTCTCTGACGTGTCCAACCCATGCTAACTGGGAAAATGATCGTTAAATGACAATGATGATGTTTACAGCCACATGAGGCTGGTAAACATATTGCTATTTTGTACTTTTATAAGAATGCCTTGTTAATGTGGTTTCATATGGTCTGTTTAGATGTTTATAGTATCTTTACTCATGGACAGATTGTTGTGAAAATTTGCAGTAATAGAGCAATAACTGTAATCTTTAATCTGACACAGTCATACTGTTATTTTGTACTTTTCGAAAGCGGTCTGGTTGGTATGTCTGGAGCATTTAAAATTTGTTGGAACCTATCCCTCTCCACATCGGAACATAGCCGATTTCTTCCAGAGAGGGCAGAATGCCAGAACAAAAATACCAAAACAGTATTAAACAGCTGATATAATAACTCTGTCAATTTGGCTTGGTTTCTACAGCTGCAGGCCCTTCCTAACTCCAACCTCTTTATACTGTGGACTAGAAGTTTTTTTTGCATGACTCCAGAACTACTACTTAACAAGGAATTATATATATATATATATATATATATATATGAAGGCACATGGCTTAGTGGTTAGAGCATTGGGCTTGCAATCGAAAGGTTGTGAGTTCAATTCGCAGACTGGGTGATGTGTTGTTTCCTTGAGCAAGACACTTTATTTCACATTGCTCCAGTTTACTCAGCTGTAGAAATGAGATGATTGGATTGGGGTCCATATCATTCCACTGCAAAGTGGTCTTGGAAGTGCCATGGCAAAAAAGCACCCAGCCCACACTGTAAAGTGGACGTGTAGGTGCCACGGAAAAAAAAGCACCCAGCACTCACTGTAAATGAGGTTGGTGTTAAGAAGGGCATCCAGCTGTAGAAATCAAGCCATAATCAGTTCCCATCCCACCCTTGCAAGCAGGGAAAAGCGGACGTATGATGATGATATATATATATATATATATATATATATATATATATATATATATATATAATGTAATGTTTGTATATATGTATGTGTGTGCATATATATATATATATATATTTGTTATTCGTACAGATTAAATGTTTAAGCAAAAAATTTTTCACCTTAAGCAGGATCATCTGAAATATTTATTACTATATATATATGTGTGTGTATGTATATATAACGTGTGTGCGTGCGTATATTATAATAATAATAATAATAATAATGAAATTATTGTGTACAGTGCTCAGGTGCACTACAACTCATCAAAGGTGCATGTATAGTACATAGAATAATGTACAAATGTCAGGAAAATGAACAGTGTATGAGTCATGATATAATAATGATAACAATAATGAAATATTGTGTACAGTGCCCAGGTGCACCACAACTCATCAAAAAAGTGCATGTACAGTACATAGGGCAATGCACAAACATCAGTAAAATGAACAGTGCACGAGTCATGATACACACGTGTGCATGTGTATGGAAGGGGTACATCAGGTGTAGTTTTGGCGTATTTTGGGAAGCATGAGTGTCTTAAAGGATGCAGTGTCTCGGCAGCTAACAATTGACGCAGGCAGTTTGTTCCATGCTTCAGCAACTCTGAGCGTGAAAAAATGTCTACGAAAGTCATGGGAGCTGTGCTGTTTTCTGATCTTGTAGGCATGTCCACGTGTGTTAGACACATGGAGATCAAAGAGGCGCTCAGGGTTGCAATTGGCGAGATGGTTAAAAACTTTGTGGGTATTCACCAAGTCCATTGCCAGACGTCGGAGCTTCAATGAATCCATGCCCAGGGAAGCAAGGCGTTCAGAGTATGGTAGGTGTCTGATGGAGGGTATGCGCTTGGTTGCACGTCTCTGAACAGTATATATATAAGGAATTCTTTTCAATTTTAGTATTTGTTATATCCTATGCTTGTTATATACCTTGTTATATACACCTGCTCTATATATTATTGATGGTGTTTCCCTTATATAATTTAAGTGACGGGCTTGTAGTGACGCTGGAAACAGCAGCCAAAACTGTCTAAATCTGCTTAACAATGATAGAGTAGTTACATGGCTTAGTGGTTAGAGCATTGGGCTTGCAATCGAAAGGTTGTGAGTTCAATTTTCAGACCGGGTGATGTGTCGGTTCCTTGAGCAAGACACTTTATTTCACATTGTTCCAGTTTACTCAGCTGTAGAAATGAGATGATAGGGACTGGGGTCCCTATCATTCCACTGCAAAGTGGTCGTGGAGGTGCCACGGCAAAAATCACCCAGTTGGTGTTAGGAAGGGCATCCAGCTGTAGAAATCAAGCCAGAATCAGTTCCCGTCCCACCCTTGCAAGCAGGGAAAAGCGGATGTAAAATGATGATGATGATCTCTCTAATACTTAGAAATCTTAATGAAAGGATAAGATATATTAATAAGTTATCTACTCAGAGAAGTAATTAAACTTAAACCAAAATCCTTATATATTTATTTATGATGGGTTTCTGTACCAATCCTTAGCTATGGTCATGAATCTTGGGTAATGACCGAAAGAATGTGATCACAAATACAAGCAGCCAAAATGGGATTCTGCTGAAGGGTCTTTGGAGTAAATTTACTCAATAAAGTGTGTAGCTTGGAGATCAGAAAGTCACTCCAAGTAGAGCTGCTACTTCTCCAAATTGAGAGATCACAGCTCTGATACTATGGGCACGTGGTTAGATTGTCTCACGGAAGAATCGCTGGACAGATTTTATGGGCAAAACCAACCGGCAGGAGACCCAGGGATAGACCCCAAGCAAGATGGTTAGATAATATCCATGAGCTTGGGTGATTATGCTTGGGGATCCAGCTGGATCAGTTGCAGACGGTTGCTTCTGACAGGACCCGCTGGAAGAAGTGTTTGAGGACTCTGTTGCCCACAACCCTCTCAGGAATAAATGAGCGAAAAAGGGTTTCTTTAGTTTTTGCCTACCAAATTTTACATACAAGGCATTGGTAGTCAGCATTGAAGGCTAAAAATAGCAGAAGTAACTTGCCTAAGGTATCACTTGCCACACAGTGGGACTAAGCTTGAAACCATGTGGTTGTGGAGCAAACTCCTTAGCCATACAGTCATGCCTGCACTTTGAGATTTTAATTTAAATATGAACCCTGTTAGTAAGGGATGTGGAACGTATGAGGTATTGCAGGGGTTATGCTAAATAACAGTATTGGGTGTCTTGTATTATTAGGATTGGCGGCAGCTTTATTTTCTGCTTTCTGATAAGATAAGAATTTGTAACCGAAATATTTTATAGTGCAATTGTTGTTGGTGGTGATGATGATGGTGGCGGTAATTGTGTTGGTGGCGGTAATGGTGTTGATGGTGGTGTTGGTAGTCTAGTGTTAGTGCTGGTGATAATGGTGGTGATCTTGGTGATAGTGATGGTGTTGGTGGTCTAGTGTTGCTGTTGGTGATAATGGTAGTATTGATGGTGTTGGTGTTGATGATGGTGGTGGTGGTGTTGGTGGTATGGTGGTAGTATTGATGTGTTGTTGGGGATGGTGTTGATGGTGGTGTTGAAGGTGGTAATGATGATGATGGTGGTCTAGTGTTGGTATTCATGATAATGGAGCTGATGGAGGTAATGGTGTTGTTGGTGGTCTAGTGGTTATTGTGAGGATAGTGGTAATGGTGTTGATGGTGATGGTGGTAATGGTGGTGGTAGTAGTGTAGATGATGGCAGTGGTAATGGTGGTGGAGCTGGGTGTATTTTGTGACACTAGCACTTGGGTGATTGTCTTCAGCCTGACTATATTAATTATAATCTATGGAAAGACAAAGTTTTTCAAAAAAGCTATGGAAGATCTTGTTCCTTTTTTTTTTTAGGTTTAGCTTATTTGTGTGTGTGTGTGGAAGGGGGGGGGGGGTAGTTGGTTTATTGATATATTTAGAAATATCTTTTCTTTCTTTTTGTTTTTCATTTTTATTGTGTAAAATATCAAGGATCTAGTAATATTTAGGGCAGAAATTATACGAATGCTTGTGTATGTGTGTATATATATATATATATATACATGTGTGTGTGTATGTGTGTGTGTGCATGTGTGTGTCTGCAAGTATGTATATAGACACACACACACACACATATTTAGATATATTTATTTGAAGCTAATGATTCATTCCAACAATTCTCAAATTTCTAAATATTCTGTGTTCATTCATGTGGTAAAGAAATGACATATTTTCTACCCTTAACCCTTTTAGCATTTACATTACTCTATATATACTATTGTAATTTCACAGTAAAGGCTTTATCTCACATAAGTATCTCACATAATATTGAACCTATGAGATTTTGATATTTATTTTGAGAACAATACTTTAACATCAGTATAAGTGGCTGGTTATGGCTGGTTTGAACATAAAGAGGTGAGAGAATTCTGGCTGGTTATGGCTGGTTTGAACATAAAGAGGTGAGAGAATTCTGGCCGGATACAGCCGGTTTAAATATTAAAAGGTTATCCTAGTCTCAGTCATTGGACCTGTGGCTATGCTGGAGTCCATCTCCTACAGTCTTTAGTCAACCATAACAAACTCAATACTTGTTTCACATCAGTACTTATTTTACCATTTCTGTTTGTCAAATGGATAACTTCATCTTATCTTCTTTGTCCACCCATTCCTGGGAGTTTTGTAGGTGTGGCAGTCCTCAAACAATCCTTTTAGTGGGTCCTGTCAGAAACAACCATCTCCAATTGATCTGGTTGGATCCCAAATTGATACCACCTGAGCTCATAGATGTTATCCAACCATCTTGCTTGAGGTGGGTCTTCCACTGTGTCTCCTGCTAGTTGGTTTTGTCCATAAAATCTGCCCAGCATTTCTTTCCTAAGATATTCTAACCACATGCCCATAGTATTGGAGCTGTGATCTCTCAATTCGGAGAAGTAGCAGCTCTAGCTGGAGTGACTCTCTGATCTCCAAGCTACAAATCTGTCCAGTGATTCCCCCCCCCCCCTGAGATATCATGGTTAACTTTAGCTTTTTGAAATAAAGGGACATAATTTGACACACAGGTGTGCACAAAAATAGGTACACATGGGTACATATAATTGGTTAGCAACAGTGTAGGACATATAGCTGGTTGGTTAGCAACAGTGTAGGGCAGTAACTGGTTGGTTAGCAACAGTGTAGGACATATAGCTGGTTGGTTAGTAACAGTGTAGGGCATATAGCTGGTTGGTTACCAATAGTGTAGGGCATATAGCTGGTTGGTTACCAACAGTGTAGGGCATATAGCTGGTTGGTTAACAACAGTGTAGGACATATAGCTGGTTGGTTAACAACAGTGTAGGACATATAGCTGGTTGGTTAGCAACAGTGTAGGACATATAGCTGGTTGGTTAGCAACAGTGTAGGGCATATAGCTGGTTGGTTAGCAACAGTGTAGGACATATAGCTGGTTGGTTAACAACAGTGTAGGACATATAGCTGGTTGGTTAACAACAGTGTAGGACATATAGCTGGTTGGTTAACAGTGTAGGACATATAGCTGGTTGGTTAACAACAGTGTAGGACATATAGCTGGTTGGTTAGCAACAGTGTATGGCATATAGCTGGTTGGTTAGCAACAGTGTAGGACATATAGTTGGTTGGTTAGCAACAGTGTAGGACATATAGTTGGTTGGTTAGCAACAGTGTAGGACATATAGCTGATTGGTTAACAACAGTGTAGGACATATAGCTGGTTGGTTAACAACAGTGTAGGACATATAGTTGGTTGGTTAGCAACAGTGTAGGACATATAGCTGGTTGGTTAACAACAGTGTAGGACATATAGCTGGTTGGTTAACAACAGTGTAGGACATATAGCTGGTTGGTTAGCAACAGTGTATGGCATATAGCTGGTTGGTTAGCAACAGTGTAGGACATATAGCTGGTTGGTTAACAGTGTAGGACATATAGCTGGTTGGTTAACAACAGTGTAGGACATATAGCTGGTTGGTTAGCAACAGTGTATGGCATATAGCTGGTTGGTTAGCAACAGTGTAGGACATATAGCTGGTTGGTTAACAACAGTGTATGGCATACAGGTGTCATACCAATAGCTACACACTTTTGCAAATGTGCAACATTGTAACAACATAAAATCTATCCCAGCCAAGATAACACAAACTAAATGTAAAATACTTGAATACAAATAAAAACAAAAAAAAAACAAAAACAAAAGATACAAACAAACAAAAGATACAAACAAAAACAAAAGCACCCAAAGAACAAAACAAAGAGATACAAAAAAAAAATAAAAGAAAAAAAAAAGGAATTCTCTTGTCTGTTCATTTTGGTTTTAGAATGAATGAAGAATTTGCTTGGCATTTCTGCCAGATAGAACTTGGGTTGGGTCAGAACAAAGTATTTTTGAAGTGTTGCCCAAATGCAATATTGTTAATTTATTCCATTTTTTAATTGAATATTATTATTATTTTACTGTTATCTCGTTGTTGTTGTTGTTGTTGACTGTGTCAGGTTCCTCGGTGTGTCAGGTTGCACGTAAGCAGTTGACTGCATTTGCTGGTTCACAGGTTCAATGTTCTTTAACAGATCTTGTGACTCTTTGCCAAGCTCAGGGTCCTTACGTTAACAGTCAATGGTTTTATTGTATGTGGGTGGAGGGGGCATCATTCTGTCATCATTGTTGTCTTTTTGTCACTCCTTTCCTGATACACATCTCTCTCTGTCATCACTCCTGATATCCCCCTCCCGTCTCTGATACACCTCCCTCTCTGTCATCACTCCCTAATACACCTTCATCTCTGTCATCACTCCCTAATACACCTTCGTCTCTGTCATCACTCCCTGATACACCTCGTCTCTGTCATCACTCCCTGATACACCTCCATCTCTGTCATCAGTCCCTGATACACCTCTCTTTCTGTCATCACTCTTGGTACAGCTCCCTTTCTGTCATCACTCCCTGTAACACCTCCCTCTCTGTCATCACTCCCTGTAACACCTCCCTCTGTCATCACTCCCTGATACACCTCCCTCTCTGTCATCACTCCCTGCCCTCTGTCATCACTCCCTGATACACCTTCGTCTCTGTCATCACTCCCTAATACACCTCTCTCTCTGTCATCACTCCCTGATACACCTCCCTGTCTGTCATCACTCCCTGATACACCTCCCTCTCTGTCATCACTCCCTGATACACCGTCGTCTCTGTCATCACTCCCTAATACACCTCTCTCTCTGTCATCACTCCCTGATACACCTCCCTGTCTGTCATCACTCCCTGATACACCTCCCTCTCTGTCATCACTCCCTGATACACCGTCGTCTCTGTCATCACTCCCTAATACACCTCTCTCTCTGTCATCACTCCCTGATACACCTCCCTGTCTGTCATCAGTCCCTAATACACCTTCCTTTCTGTCATCACTCCCTGATACACCTCCGTCTCTGTCATCACTCCCTGATACACCTTGTCTCTGTCATCACTCCCTGATACACCTCCCTCTCTGTCATCACATCTAATACACCTTCCTCTCTGTCATCACATCTGATACACCTCCCTTTCTGTCATCACATCTGATACACCTCCCTTTCTGTCATCACTCCCTGATACACCTTCGTCTCTGTCATCACTCCCTGATACACCCCCGTCTCTGTCATCACTCCCTGATACACCCCCGTCTCTGTCATCACTCCCTGATACACCCCCGTCTCTGTCATCAGTCCCTGACACACTTGCCTCTCTTTCATCACTCCCAATACAACCCCCTCTCTGTCATCACTCTCTCCTTGTCATCGCACCTTACCTCTCTGTCACCTCTCCCTCTCTGTCACCTTTGAGCTTACAGGTCCCACCTAGCGCTTTGGAGTCCCACCCAATGCTATTATAGAGGTTAATGCACTGGATTATTGATCAGATGGTGACCAGTTCTGGTTTTATTACAAATGTCCCTCCGAAGTCTCCCCCCTATTGGGGAATTTTTCATTGTTATTTTCATTGTTATTTTTGTTACATCCTCTGTTTTTGTTTTTTTACACGCAGAAATGCCCATTTGTACCGTCCTGCATTGTCCTGCACTGTCCTTAATGTCTACTTTATGTAAACCCTTGTGGTTAATAAAGAAATCATTATTATGAGTTTAAAGTATGAAGTCTCTGGGGTGTTGTAATAATGAGCTCTACCCAGTCCTATCATGTCTCTATATATCTGGTGACTGGTGACCAGATGTGGTCACTATCATGTCTCTCTATATCTGGTGACTGGAAGCCAGATGTGGTCACTATCATATGTCTATATATCTATATATCTGGTGACTGGTGGCCAGATGTAGTCACAATCATGTGTCTATATATCTGGTGACCAGATGTGGTCACAATCATATATCTATATATCTGGTGACGAGGCCAGATGTGGTTACTATCATGTGTCTATATATCTGGTGACCAGATGTGGTCACTATGATGTGTCTATATATCTGGTGACTGGAGGCCAGATGTGGTCACAATCATATGTCTATATATCTGGTGACTGGAGGCCAGATGTGGTCACTATCGTGTGTCTATATATCTGGTGACTGGAGGGCAGATGTGGTCGCAATCATATGTCTATATATCTGGTGACTGGTGGCCAGATGTAGTCACAATCATGTCTATATATCTGGTGACTGGAGGCCAGATGTAGTCACAATCATATGTCTATATATCTGGTGACTGGAGGCCAGATGTGGTCACTATCATATGTCTATATATCTAGTGACTGGAGGCCAGATGTCGTCACAATCATGTCTATATATCTGGTGACTGGAGGCCAGATGTAGTCACAATCATATGTCTATATATCTGGTAACTGGAGGCCAGATGTGGTCACTATCATATGTCTATATATCTGGTGACTGGAGGCCAGATGTGGTCACTATCATATGTCTATATATCTGGTGACTGGAGGCCAGATGTGGTCACTATCATATGTCTATATATCTGGTGACTGGAGGCCAGATGTAGTCACAATCATGTCTATATATCTGGTGACTGGAGGCCAGATGTGGTCACAATCATATGTCTATATATCTGGTGACTGGAGGCCAGATGTGGTCACTATCATATGTCTATATATCTGGTGACTGGAGGCCAGATGTGGTCACTATCATATGTCTATATATCTGGTGACTGGAGGCCAGATGTGGTCACTATCATATGTCTATATATCTGGTGACTGGAGGCCAGATGTAGTCACAATCATGTCTATATATCTGGTGACTGGAGGCCAGATGTGGTCACAATCATATGTCTATATATCTGGTGACTGGAGGCCAGATGTGGTCACTATCATATGTCTATATATCTGGTGACTGGAGGCCAGATGTGGTCACTATCATATGTCTATATATCTGGTGACTGGAGGCCAGATGTAGTCACAATCATGTCTATATATCTGGTGACTGGAGGCCAGATGTAGTCACAATCATATGTCTATATATCTGGTGACTGGAGGCCAGATGTAGTCACAATCATATGTCTATATATCTGGTGACTGGAGGCCAGATGTAGTCACAATCATATGTCTATATATCTGGTAACTGGAGGCCAGATGTGGTCACTATCATATGTCTATATATCTGGTGACTGGAGGCCAGATGTGGTCACAATCATATGTCTATATATCTGGTAACTGGAGGCCAGATGTGGTCACTATCATATGTCTATATATCTGGTGACTGGAGGCCAGATGTGGTCACTATCATATGTCAATATATCTGGTGACTGGAGGCCAGATGTGGTCACTATCATATGTCTATATATCTGGTGACTGGAGGCCAGATGTAGTCACAATCATGTCTATATATCTGGTGACTGGAGGCCAGATGTAGTCACAATCATGTCTATATATCTGGTGACTGGAGGCCAGATGTGGTCACAATCATATGTCTATATATCTGGTGACTGGAGGCCAGATGTGGTCACTATCATATGTCTATATATCTGGTGACTGGAGGCCAGATGTGGTCACTATCATATGTCTATATATCTGGTGACTGGAGGCCAGATGTGGTCACAATCATATGTCTATATATCTGGTAACTGGAGGCCAGATGTGGTCACTATCATATGTCTATATATCTGGTGACTGGAGGCCAGATGTGGTCACTATCATATGTCTATATATCTGGTGACTGGAGGCCAGATGTGGTCACTATCATATGTCTATATATCTGGTGACTGGAGGCCAGATGTAGTCACAATCATGTCTATATATCTGGTGACTGGAGGCCAGATGTGGTCACTATCATATGTCTATATATCTGGTGACTGGAGGCCAGATGTGGTCACTATCATATGTCTATATATCTGGTAACTGGAGGCCAGATGTGGTCACTATCATATGTCTATATATCTGGTGACTGGAGGCCAGATGTAGTCACAATCATATGTCTATATATCTGGTAACTGGAGGCCAGATGTGGTCACTATCATATGTCTATATATCTGGTGACTGGAGGCCAGATGTGGTCACAATCATATGTCTATATATCTGGTAACTGGAGGCCAGATGTGGTCACTATCATATGTCTATATATCTGGTGACTGGAGGCCAGATGTGGTCACTATCATATGTCAATATATCTGGTGACTGGAGGCCAGATGTGGTCACTATCATATGTCTATATATCTGGTGACTGGAGGCCAGATGTAGTCACAATCATGTCTATATATCTGGTGACTGGAGGCCAGATGTAGTCACAATCATGTCTATATATCTGGTGACTGGAGGCCAGATGTGGTCACAATCATATGTCTATATATCTGGTGACTGGAGGCCAGATGTGGTCACTATCATATGTCTATATATCTGGTGACTGGAGGCCAGATGTGGTCACTATCATATGTCTATATATCTGGTGACTGGAGGCCAGATGTGGTCACAATCATATGTCTATATATCTGGTAACTGGAGGCCAGATGTGGTCACTATCATATGTCTATATATCTGGTGACTGGAGGCCAGATGTGGTCACTATCATATGTCTATATATCTGGTGACTGGAGGCCAGATGTGGTCACTATCATATGTCTATATATCTGGTGACTGGAGGCCAGATGTAGTCACAATCATGTCTATATATCTGGTGACTGGAGGCCAGATGTGGTCACTATCATATGTCTATATATCTGGTGACTGGAGGCCAGATGTGGTCACTATCATATGTCTATATATCTGGTAACTGGAGGCCAGATGTGGTCACTATCATATGTCTATATATCTGGTGACTGGAGGCCAGATGTGGTCACTATCATATGTCTATATATCTGGTGACTGCAGGCCAGATGTAGTCACAATCATGTCTATATATCTGGTGACTGGAGGCCAGATCTAGTCACAATCATATGTCTATATATCTGGTGACTGGAGGCCAGATGTAGTCACAATCATATATCTGGTGACTGGAGGCCAGATGTGGTCACTATCATGCACACCTAATCCCACTCCAGGGCACATCAGTTTATTGACCATTGCCTCAATGACTACAAATCAACAACTTTGATAGGAGTGGACAATAATTTAGTGGCTGTTGACTCAACTAAAATTTCAAGTATCACCACACGATATATAATAATATTTACTACTTGAGAACGATTAGAGGTGGAGGGTGGGGTGTAGTGGTAGTGGTAGTAGTAGTGGTGGTGATGGTGGTAGTAGTACTGGTAGTGGTGGTAGTAGTAGTGGTGGTGGTGGTGGTGGTAGTAGTGGTAGACAATAAATTTGTGAATATTGACTCAACTAAACTTTCAAGTTTACTTACCTCAATATTTATGACTTGAGAACTATTAGGGGGTGTGTCTGGGCGGAGAAGTGGTGGTAGTGGCAGTAGCAGCAGCAGTAGTAGTAGTAGCAGCAGCCATAGTAGCAGCAGCAGCAGGCATAGTAGTAGTAGTAGCAGCACTAGTAGTAGCAGAAGCAGCAGTAGTAGCAGAATTGGCAGTAGTAGTAGCAGTAATAGCAGTAGCAGTAATAGCAGTTGCTGTAATAGCAGTTGTAGTAGTAGTAGTAGTAGTAGACAAATGAAGGGTGGTGTCATCTACTTAAGGTCCACTTCATACTAAACTGGTCTTCACTTAGGATTAAGGGGCTCCCTGTTTGGCTTCCAGCTGTAAAAATCCGACCAATTTTACAGTTCCATCTGAGTAACGTATAGTGCGGCCAACGATGTCAGACTTGTTTTATGACGTGGATGGGCTGTCTAACCCATGCAAGCATGGAAAATGGACGTCAAACGGTGGTGGGGATGATGATATTTCATTTCATTTTACGTCCGCTTTTCCCTGCTTGCAAGGGTGGGACGGGAACTGATTCTGGCTTGATTTCTACAGCTGGATGCCCTTCCTAACACCAACCTCATTTACAGTGAGTGCTAGGTGCTTTTTTGCCATGGCACCTCCACGACCACTTTGCAGTGGAATGATAGGGACCCCAGTCCCTATCATCTCATTTCTACAGCTGAGTAAACTGGAGCAATGTGAAATAAAGTGTCTTGCTCAAGGAAACAACACATCACCTAGTCTGAGAATTGAACTCACAACCTTTCGATTGCAAGGCCAATGCTCTATATATATACATAGATTTATATATATATATAATACACCCATTACATCCTGCATTGTGTGTATATATATAACCTTTATAAACTACCCCCAATATGTAAATTTGCAGTACTCACACACACATACATACATACACACACATATATATATATATATATATATATATATACATACATACATACATACATGATGGCTGCCCCCTCGTTATCGAGTATGGCCATTGCATGATATAACATTATTAATAATTATTAATTAATTCTATCGTGCAATGCCTGTGTGTGAAGATTCTTTTTAAAGTGAGGAAAGACTGTGCACTGAGCCAATCCCACTCTCTGAACGACAGTAGCTATAACCTGAAAAGAAGAAAAGATCAACATCATCGGTAACTACTGAGCCTTTGTCAGGGCATTCTTCTAGGAGAAGACAACTCAGGAAACTGGGATAACTCCGATATAAACATATATATATACATACAGGCTGCCAACTCGTTTTCGAGTATGGCCACTACTTTATATCCATGTAGGAGAACCCCTACCGATGCGTTGAACGAGTGTGACTTTTTAGTCCAGCCAGCAACTTGAAAACTGGTACAAACACTACACTTGTGACAATTATTGACACTTAGTGCTGGGCCCATGGTACCATGTGACGACAAGTGCAGAGAGATTTCCAGATACAAAGCAATGCCTGTGCCGTGAAGTTTTTATAGTGAGCAAAGGCACTGCACAAAGCCAGTCCCACTCTCTTGACCAAGACGATATTTACCAAAAAGAACAAGTCAACATCATTGGATACCATCAGGGTTGCAGGTGTTATATCAGAGTTTTCCTTCTCCTAGAATTCTGCCTTGACAAAGGCTAAGGGGTCATCTCTCCCGGTGATTTTGGATGGCCATTGACTCTTAAGAGCTCCTTTGCCCTTTGACAGGTTTTGTTTTTAGTCCTGCAGGATGTCCAAAGTCACCCTCCTCCAAGAAACCTTGGTGGGGTTGCCAGTTTAGTCGCCAACGACCCGACCATGGGACAGGTTGTACTTGGATGGATACATACATACATACATACATACATACGCATACACATACACACATACACACATCCATCCATCCATCCATCCACTGCATGCGTACTCAGTAACATCTACAGTATTTATAGAAATCTTATTCCTTTATCTAAACTAACCTTAGTATATGTCTGTGTATTATCTTAGATTTATCCTTTCTTTTCTCTTTAGTTTTTCTTTTTCTTTCTTTCTTTCTTTTTCTTTCTTTCTTTCTTTTTCTTTACTTTCATTCTCTGATTGTTTATCAATTGGTAAATATCACCTAGACAAATTGAATGAGAAAACATCCCTGCCCCTTTCTCCAGCACTGCCTCTACCCCCTCACCACCTCTAATGCCATCAACATCACCTTCACTGCCATATCCACCTCCACTGACACCACCACCACCTTGAGTGTCACCAACAACTCCTTCACTGCCACCTCCGCCACTGCCACCTCCACCACTGCTACCTTCATCTCCACCTTCTCCGCCACCACTTGTTACACCATTTATTCCAGTTCTTTAATTCAAGCAACTCAAATACCCTTTTGTGCATACACACACATATGCACATACACATATACACACATACAGTATTTTTATTTTGGTTAGCGTGGGAGATAACCTAGGACATGTTTCTGTCTTATTAGATGCTCACTACATTAAATGTTAATTTTATTGATTTTTCATAATAATGGCATAATAATTACTGAGTAATCAACCTCAGGGATATATTTTATGATTCAAAACTCCAAAGACATAAATGAATTAAGGTAAAACACATATCTTGCTTCATTCTTTATTTGTTCATCTCGCATTGTCGTGGCTTTCAAATTTTTTATATATATATATATATATATATATATATATATATATATATATATATATATATATATATATATATATATATATATATATATATATATATATATATATATATATATATGGAGGCACATGGCTTAGTGGTTAGAGCATTGGCCTTGCAATCGGAAGGTTGTGAGTTCAATTCTCAGACCGGGTGATGTGTTGTTTCCTTGAGCAAGACACTTTATTTCACATTGCTCCAGTTTACTCAGCTGTAGAAATGAGATGATAGGGACTGGGGTCCCTATCATTCCACTGCAAAGTGGTCTTGGAGGTGCCACGGAAAAAAAGCTCCCAGTACTCACTGTAAATGAGGTTGGCGTTAGGAAGGGCATCCAGCTGTAGAAATCAAGCCAGAATCAGTTCCCGTCCCACCCTTGCAAGCAGGGAAAAGCGGACGTAAAATGATGATGATATATATATTATTGACATCTGTCTGTGTGTGTATATATATATAATATATATAAATATTTATAAAGAATACTTTGAGAACAAAACAATAAATTCACTGATGGGGATTGAACCATACACTTCTTGTTTACTTGTTAAATCTGTTAGTGTTTAGCCCTGATCTTCTTTACATGATCTAATAAACATTTTGATGCCAACCCAATTAACACTGTCTCAGGTTCTATGAACCATCACCACACATTTGAAAGGATTCCTATGTATATTATGTTTGTGTATGTGGGGTATCTGTAGATAAAATGCCAAGGAAATAAATGGTCAATCTATTACAAGAGAGCTTATTTAGATTATATTAAATCAATACATTTAATATGTATGCGTGACCTTAGGTTTTGGGACCCAGTTATAGCAACCATGGTATGTTTTCACCCTAACGATCCTATAAGGATGAAAGGAAAAGCTAACCTCGGCTGGATTTCAACACAGAATGTAAAGGGCTGTAACTCAATGCTGCAAAGCATATTATCTGAAGCTCTACCGATGCTGTCAATCCACTGCCCTCAATAATAATAATTGTTTCTACTTTTGGCACAAGGCCAGCAATTACCCAGTGTATTACTGGTACTTTATTTTATCGACCCCGTAAGGATGAAAGGCAAAGTTAACCTCGGCGGGATTTGAACTCAGAATGGCAAGGGCCGTAACACTATGCATCAAAGCATGGCGTCCGACCCTCTACCGATACTACCAATCCACCACCCTCAATAATAATAATGGTGTCTGATTTTGACACAAGGCCAACGACAATTTTGTGGGGAAGGTGAAAGTCTATTAAATCAACCCAGTGTATTACTGGTACTTTATTTTATTGACCCCTGTAAGGATGATGATGATGATGATGATGATAATGATTTCTTTATTAGCCGCACAGGGCTCACATTAAGAAAACATTAAAGATGGCACAGGATGATAATAATGGTTTCACAGGAGGATAATAATGGCACAAGGCCAGCAATTTTGGGAGAGGGGGAAAGGCGATTAAATCGACACCAGTGCGTGACTGGTACTTAATTTTATCGACCCCCGCCCATAAGGATGAAAAGCAAAGTTAACCTCGGTGGGATTTTAACTCAGACCGAAAAGGGCCGTATCTCTGTGCTGCAAAGCATGGTGTCTGATGCTCTACCGATACTGCCAATCCACCACCCTAATAATAATAATAATAATAATAATAATAGCAATAATATTTAATAATACTTTCTTTATTAGCCACACAGGGCTCACATTAAGAAAATATTAAAGACATCATAGGATGATAATGATATTTAATAAAAATAATAATAATAATTGTTTCTACTTTAGGCACAAGGCCACCAATTACCCTAGTGCATTACTGGTACTTTATTTTAGCGATCCCGTAAGGATGAAAGGCAAAGTTAACCTCAACGAGATTTGAACTCAG
>OZ024749.1:27018874-27053874 GCA_964016885.1 Eledone cirrhosa | reverse complement strand
TGGCCTTGTACCAAATGTAGGAATGATTATTAAATTTGTGTTTTGAACATAACTTAATCCTTTTCCCCATATTTCTCAGGAAAGACACTGCCTATGATTTTCAAATGATTTTGAAAATAACCAAGAATTTGGAAGATATTGGTCATTATTTAGCTGGTGTTTTGAACATAGTTTAACCATTAAATTACCATATTTCTAATGAAAGATGCTGCCTATGATTTTCAAATAATTTTGAAAGTAATCAGGAATTTGGAGGGATTTAGTAACTGTTTATATAACAAATTTCCTCTTTATCAATCTGGTGTTTGGAGCATAACTTAATAAATGCCCTTACATAAAATTGGTGGGTTTGTAGATAAAAATAAAATGTTGGATTTTTAGATAAAGATAAAATGGAGGGTTTTTAGATAAAAATAAAGTAGTGGAATTTTAGATAAAAATAGAATGGTGGGATTTTAGATAAAAATAGAATGGTGGGTTTTTAGATAAAAATAAAATGGTGGGTTTTTAAATAAAAATAAACACTTTAAAATAACAGCTTTCTATCAGAAACTTGGGCAATTTCAGGTAGTTTCTATAAAAAAAATTTGTGTTTATATTTCAACTAAAACTCTCTATCATGATTTTTATCTAAGTGCTTCTATGTTCCAAACACCAGTTTGATAATGAGAAAGTTAGTTAAATTTTTGGTTATTTTCAAAATAAATTAACACTTGGGCAGTGTATTTCATTAGAAATCATCATCATCATCATCATCATCCAGTTTTTGATTATGGAGGTCACAATTAATCCCTAAGTAGGGCTGGGTCCTGCCTGACAGCGTCCCTTAGTGTCCCACTCCATGTGTTTCTGTCCACCGGTCTCACTTGGGTCAGGCCAAGCCTAGCTTGATCCCGACGGATGCCCTCCATTCAAGAAATAGCCAACAAAGGTTTAAATGTTACATGTGTCTGTGGCATTCTCAATAATTTACACATGTAATTCAGTGAGTAAGCAGTCCAGTTGATCAAACAACTGAAACAGTCATCTTTATAACAGACAGAAGACCGTTTATTTTAGTCTATGTAGGTGGTTAGGACGTCTGTACCTGTCTGTGGTATGTGTGTATATATACAACTATTTGCTCAGCATCTATTGTCTGTGTCATGTGAACAAATGTATGTATGCAGTGTGTGTGTGTGTATGTACACACACACACACACACACACACACACACACACACACACACACACACACACACACACACACACATATAGATTTGGTTGTACTTGTCTGTGTCAAATTATATACACAAACACATTTATAGCCATCTGTTATGTTATATATATATATATATATATATATATATATATATATATATATAAGTATGTATGTGTTTATATATATATAAGTATGTATGTGTTTATATATATATCACAAATAGGAAGTAACTATATGGCTGTATCAAATATGCATAAACACACATGCATGTAGATTTATATGTCTAACCCATGCTAGCATGGAAAGTGGACGTTAAACGAGGATGATGATAATGATATATATATATATATATATCAATGATATTAAATAAATGGAAACTATATTTACAAAAACATAATATATATATATATTATATGAATATAAATTTAAGAAAGACATACACATATAATTATTATTCTTATTTCTTATAGCTGTGTCATTAGTGTTGGACAAGATTTTATGGCAGAGGATTATGATCTGAGTTCAAATCCTGCTGAGTCTAGCTTTGCCTTTCATCCTTATGGGATCGATAAATAAAGCACCAGTAATGCACTAGAGAAGATTTAATAGACTTTCCCCTTCCCCTTCAAATTGCTGGTCTTGTGCCTAAAGTTGAAACAATTATTATTATTAGTGATTACATTTTGATTATCCTAGCTATGTATTTAGTGAAAAATTTGTGTTGAAACAATTGTAAAGATTAATTTCAGAACTTCTATCTGTCATCTTAATTTGTTTATCCAGCACTATTACTTTACAGAGTCTACTGGGTGTTTATTTTATCGTGGCATCAGCACTACTACTTTACAGGGTGAACTGGGTGCATATTATCATGGCACCAGCACTACCACTTTACAGGGTAACCTGGGTTTATTTTATTGTATTACTGGCACTACTACTTTACAGAGTGAAGTGGGTGCCTATTATAGCACTAGCACTTTACTGGATGGACTGGGTGTATTTTATCATGGCACCAGCACTACCACTTTAAAGGGTGAACTGGTTATGTATTATTATAGCATCTAGCACTAGAGACATTTGCTTCTCCAAACTGGAGAGTTCACTCAAATCCTGTATTGTCTATTTTCAGTTGCCAACTCCCTATACTCCAATCACATATTTTAGCATAAAGTGCTAGTGCTATATAACTGGTGGGTGGGATTTTGTATTATGGCATATCACCAATCCACTCAGTCCTTCTTGAAGGCCAGTTTTTTATGACACATCACCAGTTCACTCAGTTCTGTCATCTTCTTGGAGTTGAGTTTCTAATCGCATATCACCAGCCTGCTCAGTCCTGTCTCATCTCTTTGAGGGCCAGTTTTTTAATGGTATATCACCAACCTTCTCAGTCGGGTGTCAACAACTTCTTGAAGTTCAGTTTCTTTTAATGGCATATAACCAGTCCACTCAGTTCTATGTCATCTTGGTTCAGTTTCTTCTGTCATATCACCATCCTTCTTAGTGCTGTATTATGTCCTTGAGGTTCAGTTTCTTATGGCATATCACCAATCCACTAAGTTCTGTGACATCTTCTTATTAAAGTTCAGTTTTTTAATGGTGTATCACCAACCTCTTCAGCCATGTGTCACTCCTTCTTGAACGTCAGTTTCTTTTAATGGCATATCACCATCCTTCTCAGTCCTGGGACATCTCCTTGATTTTTAGTTTCTTGTATCGGCATATCACCATCCTTCTCAGTCCTGGGACATCTCCTTGATTTTTAGTTTCTTGTATCGGCATATCACCATCCTTCTCAGTCCTGGGTCATCTCCTTGATTTTTAGTTTCTTGTATCGGCATATCACCATCCTTCTCAGTCCTGGGTCATCTCCTTGATTTTTAGTTTCTTGTATCGGCATATCACCATCCTTCTCAGTCCTGGGACATCTCCTTGATTTTTAGTTTCTTGTATCGGCATATCACCATCCTTCTCAGTCCTGGGTCATCTCCTTGATTTTTAGTTTCTTGTAATGGCATATCACCATCCTTCTCAGTCCTGGGTCATCTCCTTGATTTTTAGTTTCTTGTATTGGCATATCACCATCCTTCTCAGTCCTGGGTCATCTCCTTGATTTTTAGTTTCTTGTAATGGCATATCACCATCCTTCTCAGTCCTGGGTCATCTCCTTGATTTTTAGTTTCTTGTATTGGCATATCACCATCCTTCTCAGTCCTGGGTCATCTCCTTGATTTTTAGTTTCTTGTATTGGCATATCACCATCCTTCTCAGTCCTGGGTCATCTCCTTGATTTTTAGTTTCTTGTATTGGCATATCACCATCCTTCTCAGTCCTGGGTCATCTCCTTGATTTTTAGTTTCTTGTAATGGCATATCACCATCCTTCTCAGTCCTGGGTCATCTCCTTGATTTTTAGTTTCTTGTATTGGCATATCACCATCCTTCTCAGTCCTGGGTCATCTCCTTGATTTTTAGTTTCTTGTAATGGCATATCACCATCCTTCTCAGTCCTGGGTCATCTCCTTGATTTTTAGTTTCTCGTATTGGCATATCACCATCCTTCTCAGTCCTGGGTCATCTCCTTGATTTTTAGTTTCTTGTAATGGCATATCACTATCCTTCTCAGTCCTGGGTCATCTCCTTGATTTTTAGTTTCTTGTATTGGCATATCACCATCCTTCTCAGTCCTGGGTCATCTTCTTGAGGGTCAGTTTCTTGTATTGGCATATCACCATCCTTCTCAGTCCTGGGTCATCTCCTTGATTTTTAGTTTCTTGTATGGGCATATCACCATCCTTCTCAGTCCTGGGTCATCTTCTTGAGGGTCAGTTTCTTGTAATGGCTATTATGCACATATATCATTATCATTGTTTGTTTATTTTTCCACACTTGTATGGGTTGCATGACAGGTGGTGGTGGTGGTGGCGGTGGTGGTGCTGGCAATAGTGGTGACAGTGGTGGTGTTGGTGTTAGTAGCAGTGGTGGTGGTGGTGGCAGTGGTGGTGTTGGTGATAGTAGCAGTGGTGGTGGTGGTGGCAGTGGTGGTGTTGGTGATAGTAGCAGTGGTGGTGGTGGTGGCAGTGGTGGTGTTGGTGATAGTAGCAGTGGTGGTGGTGGTGGCAGTGGTGGTGTTGGTGATAGTAGCAGTGGTGGTGGTGGTGGCAGTGGTGGTGTTGGTGGTAGTAGCAGTGGTGGTGGTGGTGGCAGTGGTGGTGTTGGTGATAGTTGCAGTGGTGGTGGTGGTGGCAGTGGTGGTGTTGGTGATAGTAGCAGTGGTGGTGGTGGTGGCAGTGGTGGTGTTGGTGGTAGTAGCAGTGGTGGTGGTGGTGACAGTGGTGGTGTTGGTGATAGTAGCAGTGGTGGTGGTGGTGGCAGTGGTGGTGGTGGTGGCAGTGGTGGTGTTGGTGATAGTAGCAGTGGTGGTGGTGGTGGCAGTGGTGGTGTTGGTGATAGTAGCAGTGGTGGTGGTGGTGGCAGTGGTGGTGTTGGTGATAGTAGCAGTGGTGGTGGTGGTGGCAGTGGTGGTGTTGGTGATAGTAGCAGTGGTGGTGGTGGTGGCAGTGGTGGTGTTGGTGATAGTAGCAGTGGTGGTGGTGGTGGCAGTGGTGGTGTTGGTGATAGTAGCAGTGGTGGTGGTGGTGGCAGTGGTGGTGTTGGTGGTAGTAGCAGTGGTGGTGGTGGTGGCAGTGGTGGTGTTGGTGATAGTAGCAGTGGTGGTGGTGGTGACAGTGGTGGTGTTGGTGATAGTAGCAGTGGTGGTGGTGGTGGCAGTGGTGGTGGTGGTGATAGTAGCAGTGGTGGTGGTGGTGGCAGTGGTGGTGTTGGTGATAGTAGCAGTGGTGGTGGTGGTGGCAGTGGTGGTGTTGGTGATAGTAGCAGTGGTGGTGGTGGTGGCAGTGGTGGTGTTGGTGATAGTAGCAGTGGTGGTGGTGGTGGCAGTGGTGGTGTTGGTGATAGTAGCAGTGGTGGTGGTGGTGGCAGTGGTGGTGTTGGTGATAGTAGCAGTGGTGGTGGTGGTGGCAGTGGTGGTGTTGGTGATAGTAGCAGTGGTGGTGGTGGTGGTGGCAGTGGTGGTGTTGGTGATAGTAGCAGTGGTGGTGGTGGTGGCAGTGGTGGTGGTAGTGGCAGTGGTGTTGGTGATAGTAGCAGTGGTGGTGGTGGTGGCAGTGGTGGTGTTGGTGATAGTAGCAGTGGTGGTGGTGGTGGCAGTGGTGGTGGTGGTGGCAGTGGTGGTGTTGGTGATAGTAGCAGTGGTGGTGGTGGTGGCAGTGGTGGTGTTGGTGATAGTAGTAGTGGTGGTGGTGGTGGCAGTGGTGGTGTTGGTGATAGTAGCAGTGGTGGTGGTGGTGGCAGTGGTGGTGTTGGTGGTAGTAGCAGTGGTGGTGGTGGTGGCAGTGGTGGTGTTGGTGATAGTAGCAGTGGTGGTGGTGGTGACAGTGGTGGTGTTGGTGATAGTAGCAGTGGTGGTGGTGGTGGCAGTGGTGGTGTTGGTGATAGTAGCAGTGGTGGTGGTGCTGGCAATAGTGGTGACAGTGGTGGTGTTGGTGATAGTAGCAGTGGTGGTGGTGGCAATAGTTGTAGTGACAGAGGTGGTGGTGGCAGTGCAGGTGGTAGTGGTGGCCATTACATACATCATTACAACTTAATTAAGAAACAAGAGAAATGAAATAAACACAAACTATAAACAAAAGAAAAAATATTTATTGTAAATTTTTTCAATTTAAAAAAAAAAAATGAAACACACTGACATATTCACACGCACTGACACATTCACATGCACACACATTCACACGCACTGACATATTCACACGCACACACATTCACACATGCTTAAATATATATGCTAGATGTTAAATGATGATGATGACACATATCAATAGACAAGGCCACATATACAGGTATGAATAAGTAGAATTAAGAACAAGGTGACAGGTGTGCAGAGTCACACATACACAGGGTCACATACACAAACAGGGTCACTTACACGAGGTCACACAGATAGACAGGGTCATGTATGCTAGGTTATGCATTCATAAGCAAGGCTATATACAGTCATATACACAAGGTCATGCATACAGACAGGGTCATGTTCACAAACATGGCTGAATACACAGTTATATACACAAGGTCGTGCATACACAAACGGTCAAATACACAAGATCATGCATACAGACAGGGTCATGTATGCTAGATCATGCATACACAAACATGGCAGTATACAGTCATATACAAAAGCTTGTGCATACACAAGCAGTCCCATGCACAAGGTCATACATACAGTCAGGGTCATGTACACAGGGTCATGTACACAAACATGATTGAACACAGTCATATACACAAGGTCATGCATATACAAACAGGGTCCCATACACAGTCACACATACACAGGGTTCTATACATGGGTGTGCATATATATATGTGTGTATGACTATTGGTTGAAGGAGCTGTAGTAATTGGTCAGTGGGTATGCTGATGGTTTTAGGGTGGTGGGATGGTGTTAGTGTCTCAAGCAGGTTTGGTGGTGTTCTTGGTGAGGAGGTGAAGGTCAGATTAAGGCTATTCTTCAGCAGCAGTGGGGGAGGAAGAGGGGAGAAAATGGCTGGAGGTGAAGGGCACTTACTCACATGATGGTATATGTATACACACTTACACATGTCATTGTTTAATGTGCATTTTCTCTGCTAATAAGGGTTGAATGGGTTATCAAAGACCAAGTCAGTACTTTGTTGTAGTTAGTTCTTTGAGACACTTAACCCTTTAGCCTTTATATTACTCTATATTTACTATTATAATTTCATGCTAAAGGCTTTACCTTACATAATAATTGTTTCTACTATTGGCACAAGGCCAGCAATTATCCCAGAACATTACTGGTACTTTATTTTCTCGACCCCGTAAGGATGAAAGGCAAAGTTAACCTCGGCGGTATTTGAACTCAGAACGCAAAGGGCCATAACTCTATGCTGTAAAGCATGGTGTCTGACACTCTACCGATACTGCCAATTCACCTTACATAATAATATCACATAATATTGACTCTTTGAGATTTTGATATTATTTATTTTGAGAACAATACCTTAATATCAGTTGAGCAGCTGGTTTCAGCCGGTTTGAACAGAAAGAGGTGAGAGAATTCTGGGCGGATATGGCTGGTTTAAATGATAAGGGAGGGGTTAAGGAGCTGAATCCTGTTTACTTATGGCCCCACATTCTACAGTGTGTACTGGGTGTATTTTGTTGTGGTGCCAGCACTAGGGAGGTTGTCATGTGCTTGACAGGACTGGAAAAACTTCTTGACTTTTTGTGTGGCAAGTTTTCTATGGCTGGATGTCCTTCTCATCACCAACCTGAAAAACTAGCCTGTATATTTTGTTGTTGTCGTTGTGTGTGTGTGTGTGTGTGTGTGTGTGTGTGTGTGTGGTTGTGGAGGTGTGATGGTATATATATATATATATATATACATACATATATATATATATATATATATATATATATATATATATATATATATAGAGTATGTCCCAAAAAATGTATACACACTTCAAAAGCATTTAATAAGTGTGTATACATTTTGGGGAGACACCGTTTATTTATATATATATATATATATATAATATACATACACACATACATACACATCCCTTCTGTTATATCAAAAGCACAACTTCTGTGATTCTCTTGTGTGGTTGCGTGATTCTGTGTATGTATATGTGTGTGTGTGGAGAGAGAGAGATGATACAATAAAGCAGGAATTTTTGTTCTTCAAAAAATCAGACGTGATTTGATGGTGGTGGTGGTGTGATGGGTGTTGGTGGCTGATGGTGGTGGTGTGGTGGTTGTAGTGGTCTGATGGTGGAGGAGGTGGTGATGCAGAGCCAATGATGACTGGTAAAGGGTGTATGTATTAGAATATACATATACACTGTCTGTCTCTTTGTAGATGTGTGTGTGTGTGGGTGTGTGTAAATGTATATATATATTTATAGATGTTTGTATAAATATATATCATACATGATGTGTGTGTGTGTGTGTGTGTGTGTGTGTGTATATATATATATATATATATATATATATGTGTGTGTGTATATCTATCATTGTTTTGTCTATTTAATGAACAAACAATTCTCTCTCTTTTTTTTCTTATCTTTTTCCCAGTTATATCTGACACAGTTTCTTATTTTACTTGTTGCTTTATTTCCTACAATCACCCACACCACCGCCACCGCCACTATTATCACCATTACCACCATCATCATCACCATTACCGCCACTATCATTATCATCATTACCACTATTACCACAATAATCACCGTCACCACATCATTATCATTACCATCACCACCACCATCACCACCACCACCGCCATCATCACCACCATCATCATTACCATCATCACCACCACCACCACCACCACCGCCATCATCACCACTATCATCATTACCATCACCACCATCACCACCACCACCACCATCATCACCACCATCATCATTACCATCATCACCACCACCACCACCACCACCACCACCGCCATCATCACCACCATCATCATTACCATCATCACCACCACCATCACCACCACCATCACCGTCATCACCACCATCATCATTACCACCACCACCACCGTCACCACCACCGTCATCACCACCGTCATCACCACCACCACTACTACCATCACCACTATCATTACCATCATCATTACCATCATCACCACCACCACCATCATCACCACCATCATCATTACCACCACCACCACCACCACCACCGTCACCACCACCGTCATCACCACCATCATCATTACCACCACCACCACCACCACCATCACCACCATCATCATTACCACCACCACCACCACCACCACCACCACCGTCACCACCACCGTCACCACCACCACCACCATCACCATCACTATCATCACCACTATCATTACCATCATCATCTCCATCACCGTCACCATGTTGTAGTGGTGGTTATAGAAGTGGTGTGTTAGTGGTGGTTGTAGTAGTGGTATGTTATATTTTTGGGTGGGGTGAGTTTCTTAGTGATAATTTTATTGAGTTATTTCCCCTTAGTTGTGTAGTACAGAGCTGCAGGTGTTTCTATGTAATGTACTCTCAGACCCCCACCCCCTCTCCCCCCTATTAATTTTTCAGATTTTCAAAATGCCCCCCCCCCCCCCCCCCTCCGCTGTTTCTCCCACTCCGCTAATGGTGGTTTAAGAATGAAACACTAGCTTTAGTTATTAGTGAAATAGTTGTAACAGACAATGTTTAGTCACTGTTTACATACCACCACCACTACTACCACCATCACCACCACCACCACCACTACTACCACCACCATCACCACCACCACCACCACTACTACCACCATCACCACCACCACCACTACTACCACCATCACCACCACCACCACCACCACCACTATCACCACCACCATCACCACTATCATCACCACCACCACCACCACCACTACTACCATCATCACCACCACCACTATCATCACCACCACCACTATCATCACCACCACCACCACTACTACCACCATCACCACCACCACCACCACCACCACCATCACCACCACCACCACTATCATCACCACCATCACCACCACCACCATCATCACCATCATCACCATCACCATCACCATCACCACTATCACCACCACCATCACTACCATCACCACCACCATCACTACCATCACTACCACCACCACTAGCACCGTCGTCACCACCACCACCACTATCACCACCACCATCACCATCACCATCATCACCACCACCACCACCGTCACACCTCCACACTACCACCACCATCGTCACACCTCCACACTACCACCACCATCACACCTCCACACTTCCACCACCATCACACCTCCACACTACCACAACCATTACACCACTACACCACTACACCACCACCACCATTAGTCCACTACACCACCATCACACCACTACACTACCACCACCATCACACCACTACACTACCACCACCATCACACCACTACCACCACCACCATCACACTACCACCACCACCACCATCACACTACCACCATCACGCCACCACCACTACACTACTACCACCACCATCACACCACCACCACGCCGCCACCACCACACCACCACCACCACACCACCACCACAACACCACCACAACACCACTACACTACTATCACCACCATCACACCACTACACTACTATCACCACCATCACACCACTACACTACTATCACCACCATCACACCACTACACTACTATCACCACCATCACACCACTACACTACTATCACCACCATCACACCACTACACTACTATCACCACCATCACACCACTACACTACTCCCACCACCATCACACCACCACACTACTCCCACCACCATCACACCACCACCACACCACCATAATCACACACTACCACTATCACACTAACATCAACACCAAGTCTACCACAATCTCACCACAGCACTGGACTACTATGACTCCACTACATACCCTACCATAACAATACCACCACCACTACCACCCACACCACAATACCACAACAATACCACCACCACCACCACTACCACCCACACCACGACACCACCACTACCACCCACACCATGACACCACCACGACACCACCACCACCACAATACCACCCACACCGCACCACCACTACCACCACCACACCACCACCACCACCACAATAGCACCCACACCGCACCACCACTACCATACCACCCACACCACCACAACACCACCACCACCACCCCACCCCACCACACCACCACCACCATGACAAATGTACTGCCAACCAATGCAGGCTTTGTTCATGGCTTGCCAAAGTTTTGGTACACACACACACACACACACACACACCTACACACACACACACCTACACACACACACACCTACACACACACACACACACACACACACACACACACACACACACACACACACACACACACACACACACACACACACACACACCAGTGCATTACACACACGCACTTCATACCACATTACACCACATACATACTCACCCAGATCATGTACCATATCACATTCCACACCACCTACACATACATATATACCACACTTCATCATTCATATGCACATACATATATGTATATCATACACACACACACACACACACACACACACACACACACACACACACACACACACACACACACACACACACACACACACACACACACACACACACACACACCACATCACACGCATATATCACACTATAATACACATATATAAATATACACCCCACACACACATACATATATACACTCACACATTTCTGTTACACTTTTTATTAGTACATTTCTATCAGTGTGGAGGTCAATGTGTGTGTGTGTGTAATTAGTGAGACTGTGTGTGTGTGTGTGTAATTAGTGAGGCTGTATGTTTGTATGTATGTATGTATGTGTGTGGAGGAGTGTGTGTAAATGTGAGAAGGTATGTATATGTCTCTGTGGCTAGATATGCTCATATGTATATGTGTGTGTGTGTATATATATATATCTGCATATTTGTGTTTATATATGTATAGTATTTTGTGTGTGTATATATCTATGCATATTTGTGTCTATGTGTGTGTGTGTGTGTGTGTGTGTGTGTATATCTATGCATATTTGTGTCTATGTATGTATAGTATTTTGTGTGTGTGTATATATCTGCATATTTGTGTCTGTGTGTGTGTGTGTGTGTGTGTGTGTATATCTATGCATATTTGTGTCTATGTATGTATAGTATTTTGTGTGTGTGTATATATCTATGCATATTTGTGTCTTTGTGTGTGTGTGTGTGTGTGTATATCTATGCATATTTGTGTCTATGTATGTATAGTATTTTGTGTGTGTGTATATATCTGCATATTTGTGTCTGTATGTATAGTATTTTGTGTGTGTGTATATATCTATGCATATTTGTGTCTGTATGTATAGTATTTTGTGTGTGTGTGTGTATATATCTATGCATATTTGTGTCTGTATGTATAGTATTTTGTGTGTGTGTGTAGATTTGTGTGTGTGTATATATATCTATGCATATTTGTGTCTATGTATGTATAGTATTTTGTGCATGTGTGTAGATTTGTGTGTGTGTATATATCTATCCATATATGTCTATGTATATAGTATTTTGTGTGTGTGTGTAGATTTGAGTGTGTTTTTGTCTGGGTAGGGGTTTGTGTGTGTGTTACATTAATGTATCTGGAAGAAAAAAGCAGAACATGGTGCTATTAAGAAAGAAGAGGAATTATTTTTGGTTATTTTTGTTGTGATAACTTCACATGGTTCAGTTGTCACTCTTTGTGTAAGTCAAGTACGAATGGTGTTATTCCTGACTTTGGTATCACAGTTCCAATATCACCTCCTATATCTTATATGACAACCATTCTTAACAGACAATACCAAATATGAAACAAGGAGGTACCATCTCTTCTTCTTTGCCCACTTATTCCTGAGAGAGTCGTGGAGGCAGAATCCTCAAACACTCCTTCCAGTGGGTCCTGTCAGAAGCAACCAACTCCAACTGATCTGGCTGGATCCCAAATGAGACCAGCCGAGCTCAAGGATGTTATCCAACTATCTTGCTCAGAGTCTACCCATGGGTTTTGCCCATAAAATCTGTCCAGCGATTCTTTCTTGAGACATTCTAACCACATGCCCGTAGTATCAGAGCTGTGAGCTCTCAATTCAGAGAAGTAGTGGCTCTACCTGGAGTGACTCTCTGATCTCCGAGCTATGCACTCTATCAAGTAATGTTACTCCAAAGACCCTTCAGAGGAACCCCATTTCGGCTGCTTGTATTCACGATCGTATTCTTTGGATCCATTATCCAAGATGCACAAATACCAAATTGAAGATAGTGAGTTTGGCTTTTACACCTACCTCCTTTCTTCTGATTACCGAATGCTGAAGCTGGTGCATTACTGCACCGTATTTTGTAATTCTAACACTTAATTCAGCTTCCTGCCTTCCATCACTTGTGAACATGGCCCGGAAATATTTGAACTTCTCCACCTGCTTCAGTGGAACTCTCACATGTAGAGTGCACTGCACAGGATGAGTATTTCAGTTTATGCAGCACTGATTTTCATTCCAGCCATGCAGCACTCTGCATTAAACGTATCAAGTGTTTCTCGGGGATCACCTGACCAGCTAAGTAACACCATGTCATCTGCAAATACCAGCTGACTGATCCTACACCTGCTAGAAGTGATATCAATCCATTTTCTGAAGAATAAAAACAGGAGAGGTGACAGTATGCACCATTGCAGAATCTGATTCCTATATTGAATGGTTTCAATTTTGCACCATTTATCTGAACACAAATACTAGGGCATTCATATAGAGACATCAGGTCAACAAGAAGCTGTCCATTGACCCGATACTCCATGGAACCTGACTAGGAGGTACCAATGGAGATATTCCTGAATTTGGCATGACGATTCTGGTACCACCTCCTACATGTCACTATTGCACTTTATAACCTGGCATCATACACACACACACACACACACACACATATATTACATGCATACATACATACATACATACATACATGCATACATACATGCATCCGTGCATACATACATATATTCGTGCATACATACATGCATCCGTGCATACATACATATATGCGTACATGCATCCGTGCATACATATATATACGTACATACATACATATACATACATGCATGTGTACATATATACACATATATTACATACACATCATACCACAGACAACCATTCTTAACATACTGTTTCACCCCCACACATGTGCATATACATACATACATACATACATACATACATACACTACAGACAGCTTACATATTCATACACACACAGAATACCACCACCACACCATACCACTACCACCACCATCACTACCACCAGACGATAGAGCCCCCCCCCCCGCCACATAGAACCCACCCCACCCCACCACCATTCTGTTAATAAATTAATCTCTCCAGATATTGATTGCCAAAATTATTCTGGCTTCAACTTTGTACCAATGTCAAGAATTTCTGTATTTCTATCAGATGTTATGTTGGGCATCTGTGGCTTGTGTAGGTGTGTAGGTGTGTGGCTTGTGTAGGTGTGTGGCTTGTGTGTGTGTGTGGCTTGGGTGTGTGTGTGTGTGTGGCTTGGGAGTGTGTGTGTGTGTGGCTTGGGTGTGTATGTGTGGCTTGTGTAAGTGTGTAGCTTGTGAAGGTGGGTGTGTGTGTGGCTTGTGTAGGTGTGTGTGATGTGGCTTGTGTAGGCGTGTGTGTGTGTGTGTGTGGCTTGTGTGTGTATGTGGCTTGTGTGCATGTAGGTGTGTGTATGTGAGTGTGTATGCATGTATGTATGTGCGGCTTGTGTGTATGTGCGGCTTGTGTGTATGTGCGGCTTGTGTGTGTGTGTGGCTTGTGTGTGTGTGTGGCTTGTGTGTGGCTTGTGTGTCTGTGTGGCTTGTGTGCGTGCATGCGGCTTGTGTGCGTGCATGCGGCTTCTGTGCGTGTATGGCTTGTGTGTGTGTATGTGGGGCTTGTGTGTGTGTGTGGCTTGTGTGTGTGTGTGGCTTGTGTGCGTGTGTGTGGCTTGTGTGCGTGTGTGTGGCTTCTGTGCGTGTATGCGGCTTGTGTGCGTGCATGCGGCTTGTGTGCGTGCATGCGGCTTCTGTGTGTGTATGCGGCTTGTTTTGCGTGTATGGCTTGTGTGTGTGTGTGTGTGTGGCTTGTGTGTGTGTGGCTTGTGCGTGTGTGTGTGTGTGTGGCTTGTGTGCATGTAGGTGTGTGCATGTAGGTGTGTGTATGTGTGAGTGTATGTGTGGCTTGTGGGTGTCGGGGGTGGGGTAAGTGGTGTGTGTGTGCATGCATGAATGTATGAGTGTATATATGGATTGTGTGTATGTATGTATGTGTGTGTGGGTTGTGTGTATGTGCGGTAGGTATCATCATCGTCGTTTAATGTCTATTTTCCACGTTAGCATGGGTTAGATGGGTTTGTCCCATTTAGAGGCAAGTTGGATATGTATGTGTGTGTGTGTGTGTATATATATTTATATATGTGTGTATGTATGTATGTGGTGTGTGAGTTGTGTGTATGTATGTATAGGCGTGTGTCTGTAGGTATGTGTATGCATGTATGTATGTATGTATGGTATGTGTGTGTATGTATATGTGATGTCTCTGTGTGAGTATATGTATGTGTCCATACAGCTGGATAAAACAAATGAAAAGAGTTCATTTCATTTTCATTTCATTTTTTTTATTTGCTTCCGCTTTTCCCTGCTTGCAAGGGTGGGACGGGAACTGATTTTGGCTTGATTTCTACAGCTGGATGCCCTTCCTAACACCAACCTCATTTACAGTGAGTGCTGGGTGCTTTTTTGCCGTGGCACCTCCACGACCACTTTGCAGTGGAATGATAGGGACCCCAGTCCCTATCATCTCATTTCTACAGCTGAGTAAACTGGAGCAATGTGAAATAAGGTGTCTTGCTCAAGGAAACAACACATCATCCGGTCTGAGAATTGAACTCACAACCTTTCGATTGCAAGGCCATGTGCCTCCAATAATTCACTGGGCCAGCCTTCTCGCACAGTCATGCTGAATCTCCCTGAGAATTATGTTAATTACTGGCATATATATATATACATACATATCATCATCATCATCATCATCCCCTTTTCCCTGCTTGCAAAGTTGGGGACGGGTCTTATTCAGCACAGCATCTCTCCACTTGTCACGGTCCTTCGTCATCTCCACCGTGAGCTTCAGCGATCTGAGGTTTATTCTCACCACCTCCGCCCATGTTTTTCGTGGTCTACCACGTCTTCCTTCAACTGGCATTTCCTGGCACTTCTTCACCCATCGGTCATCTTCCATGCGCATCACATGTCCATACCACCTCAGTCTCCTCTCCCGTACACTACATTCCATCCCTCTCAGACACAGTTTCTCTCTCAACACATTTATATGCAGGGTCGTTCACGTACATTGACACTGCACATCCAACAGATCTATATATATATATACACACACGCACGCACGCACGCACGCGCGCACATGTATACACACACACATATATATATACAGAAGACCCGACTGCCCATGTGTACAAGTTGAAGCCGAAGCATATAGACAGTATGTGCCCCACTCCCACTGTAAAGAGGTTGTGTAGCCAGTGTGTGTGTGTGTGTACCTGACCAGTCTAGTCAGTATGTGACAGCCTGTGTGTGAGTCTGTGTGTATGCATGTATGCGTGTGTCACATACAGGCTATCACATACTGAGGCCACTCTGGCCTCAGTATGTGATAGCCTGTCTAACCTATGTAAGATAGATATTAAATGATTATGATGCATGTGTGTATGTGTGTTTATTTATATATATATACGTGTGTGTGTATATATGTGTGTGTGTGTATATATATATGTGTGTATATGTATGTGTGTATGTGTGTGTATGCGTCAACCATTGTTACCCTGCGCTATACAAACAACTCCAACACAGTGGAAGGATGTGGTGTTGTATTTCTGTGTTATCTATGAAATATCAAATGTGTTTGTGTCTCTTTTTGTTTGTTAGTGACAGTAATACAACACTACACCACGAATACCACTACAACACTACACCACGAACACCACTACAACACTACACCACGAACACCACTACAACACTACACCACGAACACCACTACACCACGAACACCACTACAACACTACACCACGAACACCACTACAACACTACACCACGAACACCACTACTGCACCAACACATCTAACTATGTTAGTATAGAAAATGGATGTTAAATGATGATGAAATAAGGTTTAGCTAGCTTCATACAAGATTGCATCATAGTATGTTTCTTGAATGCTTTAATGATAGGGGCCCATATCCTAACATGAAAAGCAACTTGAAAAGAGGCATCTTCCTTAAGAACACAAAATGTTGCCTGGTCCAGAACTTGAACCCATAACACCATAGCCACGTGGTCATGTCCCTTCACATGTATGTGTATATATATATATACTCCCCATCCTCACACACACACACACACACACACATATACACTCCCCATCCTCACACACATACATATATGTAAGAATATTTTCGAAACAGCGAGTGGGTTAGAAATTATTAGAAATGTAAGCTATCGCCGTATTTTGACTAAAGAAATTAAAGATATTATTTAGCCTGATAGTGGGGTTAAGAACCCTCGGAGAAATGGAAAAAGATGAGTATTGACGTACATGGGATATATATATGTATATGTGTGTTCCCTTGGTGATTCATGACCAAAGTAGGTATTTACCATATATTTATATATTAGTGTGGAAGATGGACGTTAAATGATGATGATGATGATGATATATATATGGTAAAGACCTACTTTGGTCATAAATGACCAATGGAATAGCACCTCAAAAGTTCCTCTCCAAGCCACAAATCCAGGCAAAGTTTAAGTTTGTGGAATGTATATATACGTCTGCATATATAACGGGCATGTATAGTTATGTTTATATATAGTGCTGCTTGCTTGCTTTGTTTATATAAGATGTAAAGCTGTATATAATACTCATACACAAATATGCAGTTATGTGTATGTGTTTATCCATATATACAAAGAAATATAATATCTACCATATACAGCCATGTGTAAAGTTACACCAATAAATAGGTTGCACCTCCATTTTACATACTGCATTTACATTTATAGTGCACCAAATATTTTGAAATGAGGCTTTGTAGATGCAGATGTCGCACTTAAATTTTTACACACCGCATTTACAATATACCATATATTTTGAATTAAGGTTTTTCATGTCCAGTAGATAAGTCACACCTCCATTTTTACACACCGCATTTACAATATACTATATATTTTGAATTAAGGTTTTTCATGACCAGTAGATAAGTCACACCTCCATTTTTACACACCACATTTACAATATACCATATATTTTGAATTAAGGTTTTTCATGACCAGTAGATAAGTCACACCTCCATTTTTACACACCGCATTTACAATATACCATATATTTTGAATTAAGGTTTTTCATGACCAGTAGATAAGTCACACCACATTTACAATATACCATATATTTTGAATTAAGGTTTTTCATGTCCAGTAGATGTCACACCTCCATTTTTACACACTATATTTACAATATAGCATATATTTTGAATTAAGGTTTTTCATGTCCAGTAGATAAGTCACACCTCCATTTTTACACACCACATTTACAATATACCATATATTTTGAATTAAGGTTTTTCATGTCCAGTAGATAAGTCACACCTCCATTTTTACACACTATATTTACAATATAGCATATATTTTGAATTAAGGTTTTTCATGTCCAGTAGATAAGTCACACCTCCATTTTTACACACTATATTTACAATATAGCATATATTTTGAATTAAGGTTTTTCATGTCCAGTAGATAAGTCACACCTCCATTTTTACACACCACATTTACAATATAGCATATATTTTGAATTAAGGTTTTTCATGTCCAGTAGATAAGTCACACCTCCATTTTTACACACCACATTTACAATATACCATATACCATATATTTTGAATTAAGGTTTTTCATGTCCAGTAGATAAGTCACACCTCCATTTTTACACACCACATTTACAATATACCATATATTTTGAATTAAGGTTTTTCATGTCCAGTAGATAAGTCACACCTCCATTTTTACACACTATATTTACAATATACCATATATTTTGAATTAAGGTTTTTCATGGCCAGTAGATAAGTCACACCTCCATTTTTACACACTATATTTACAATATAGCATATATTTTGAATTAAAGTTTTCAGCCCTCGCTGTAAAGTGGACGTGTAAAAGACACGGCAAAAAGCACCCAGCCCACACTGTAAATGTGGTTGGCGTAAGGAAGGACATCCAGCCATAGAAAACCAGCCAGAAGCACCCCTATATGAGCGAGACATGGTCACCCGGCAGAACTTACCTCAAAATAGGACCCGTCTAACCCACACTAGCGGGGAAGATGGACGTTAATCAATGATGATGATGTCCAGTAGTACACCTCCATTTTTACACACACATTTCAAATCCCGCTGAGGTCAACTTTACCTTTCATCCTTTCGAGGTTGATAAAAACGTACCAGTCTAGTACAGGGGGCGATTCTTCTCTTTCTTATTTCCTATCTCTTACTTTCTATCTTTCTCTGGAAGAAGTCTGCTGTATTCAGGCCTGGAGAGGGATAGGCTCTGCCAGGCTTAAAATACCCAAGAAATGCCGTATGTCAATACTGCGCCCATACAACTCTATCATAATACTTACATGTCCAGTAGATAAGTCACACCTCAATTTGTACACACCACATTTACAATATACCATATATTTTGAATTAACCCTTTAGCATTCACATTACTCTATATATACTATTGTAGTTTCATAATAAAGGCTTTACCTCACATAATATCTCACATAATATCGAATCTGAGATTTTGAAAGTATTTATTTTGAGAACAATACCTTAACATCAGTTTGTGACCAGTTACAGCCAGTTTCAACAGATAGAGGTAAAGAATTCTGGCCGGTTTTGGCTGGTTTGAACATTAAAGGGTTAAGGTTTTATATGTCCAGTAAAGTCACACCTCCAATTTTACACACCACATTTACAACGTTCCGTATATATAAATTGAATTGAGGCTTTATGGGTCTTTTAGATAAGTTACAATGTGGTTTTTCATATATATTTATAGGAAAAAAGGTGAAGCTTATACACGTGTGTGTGCGTGTGTATGTATCGCATGTATACTTCATCATTTAACGTCTGTTCTATCATACTGACACATATGCACACATCTGCCCCCCCCCTCTCTCTGTGTGCGTGTTTGTGTATGTATATGTGTGGATGTATATGTGTGTATATATTGATAGATGTGATAATGTAGTAGCTAAGAACAATAGCAAGAATATGATTTTTCCATAGCAAGAATTTGTTCTTGCTCAACTTAATGACGTAATTATCCTTGCATACATTTCGTCCATCTCAAGAGAATGCCTTCACACATTACTGTTATGCCTTCCTGTTTTCTAAAGGCAATATTTGGTTGTAACCTTTTTGAAAAATTTACTAATGCATCTACAGATTGATTTTTCTCAGTTTCAGATGATCACACACACACACACACACACACACACACACACACACACACACACACACACACACACACACACACACACACACACACACACACACACACACCGAGCCCCCTTTGGATTTTGGTATTTAATATTACTATATATATATATATGTGTGTGTATTTATTATAAATGTCTAAATGTCAGAAGAAATAAAACACTGTTTACCACTTGGGTCAAAAGATAAAATATAATAAAGCATTTATTTTTTTAACCCAAATGGTAGTCTTATTACTTCTAATGTACTTTAATTATGTATACTCACACACATGCATACAATATATATATATCTAAATATACATATATGTAGTAATTATTTCTACTTTTGGCACAATGCCAGCAATTATCCCAGTACATTACTGGTACTTTATTTTATCGACCCCGTAAGGATGAAAGGCAAAGTTAACCTCGGTGGGATTTGAACTCAGACCATAAAGGGCCGTAACTCTTTGCTGCAAAGCATGGCATCCGACCCTCTACCGATACTATAAATGTGAAGACTAAAATTCATGCTCACATTGGTTAGACAGGTTTGTCTCATTTGAAGCAGGTTGGATCAGGTGACCATATCTCACTCATATAGGACTTTCTGGGTGGTTTTCTATGGCTGGATGCCCTTCCTAACACCAACCTATACAACATTTATATATCTATCTATATATATATCATCATCATCATCATTTTACGTCTGCTTTTCCCTGCTTGCAAGGGTGGGACTATATATATATATACACACACAATACATATATATATCATCATCAACGTTTAACGTCCGTGTTCCACGCTTGCATGGGTTTGGACGGGGGTAGTCCCACTTGAGGCAAGAGTGATTGTCTTGCTCGCATAGGACTGTCTGGCAGGTTTTCTACAGTTGGATGCCCTTCCTAACACCAACCACATTTACAGTGTGGGTCTGGGAGGTTTTTACCGTGTTGCCTACACGGCCACATTACAGCGTGGACTGTGTGTTTTTTTGTCGTAACACCTACACGATCTCATTTGTTTCGGCCTCGATGGCGCGGCACCAACATAACTTTACATAGAACGGGGTGGTGTGGATGGGGTGGTGGTGGTGGGACGGGGTGTATTTTGTTAGAGATGCCTACTGGCTGGAGTAGGTTTTACTATATATTTAGGTAAGGCGGGTTTTCTCTGTTACTGAGTACCGCCAAAGGTCTCGGTCCAGTGACATTGTCTTGGAGAGGTGTAAGTGTGTGATGTCGGAGTTTATCAGCTCGTCCCAGGTTTTTCTAGGTCTGCCTATTCCGTGACTACCGTCTATCTTTATTGCCCTGCACTTTGTTATACAGCTATCGACTTTCATGCGCATCACGTGTCCATACCAACGTAGCCTTCTCTCGAGTAAACAACATCTGATCCCTCTATATACATATATATATATATTTATATATATATCATCATCATCATCATCATCATCATTTTACATCTGCTTTTCCCTGCTTTGCAAGGGTGGGACGGGAACTGATTCTGGCTTTATTTCTACAGCTGGATGCCCTTCCTAACACCAACCTCATTTACAGTGAGTGCTGGATGCGTTTTTGCCATGGCACCTCCACGACCACTTTGCAGTGGAATGATAGGGACCCCAGTCCCTATCATCTCATTTCTACAGCTGAGTAAACTGGAGCAATGTGAAATAAAGTGTCTTGCTCAAGGAAATAAAACATCACCCAGTCTGAGAATTGAACTCACAACCTTTCGATTGCAAGGCCAAGGCTCTAACCACTAAGCCATGTGCCTCCATATATATATTGTATGGAATTGTTGTCTTTGGTTACAGGAATAAAAGACCAAGAGACCTTGAATTTTCAGTGTTTTTGTAGATTCTTGAAATATTTTGTGCATGTATGTGAATATATATATACATATATATACAGATATATGTATATATACAGATACAGATAGTGGGGGCTATGCTTGTATTGTGTATTTTTGTGGGTTTTTTGTTACTGTATTTGTTTACATGACCATCCCATCTTTTGCGTATACACATGCACATATATATATCCCACCACCACACACACACACACACACATGCATACACATAAACCCCACCGTATGCACACATGCATACACATCCAACTATACACACATACACCCCACCACACACATATATCCCCACCATACATGCATACACATACCCCACTACACATGCACACACACACACGTACCCACTACACATACACTTACACACACACACACTTACACACACTGGTGTATCTTTTCTTATACAAGACTACTGTGTGTGATTTGATAGAGATTTGGCTGCTATTTCTAGCAGTTTGACCACACCACATGACATCTCTCTTATGTTGTTTTATGTAATGTTGAATAAATATGAGGCAGTGCCCTTGTACCTGGCAGCTCTTTTGGAGTCCTTGTCTTTGGCAGCCCCTTATGAGCCCTTGTCTTTGGCAGCCCCTTATGAGTCCATGTCCTTGGCACCCCCTTATGAGGCCATGTCCTTGGCACCCCCTTATGAGTCCATGTCCTTGGCAGCCCCTTATGAGTCCATGTCCTTGGCAGCCCCTTATGAGTCCATGTCCTTGGCAGCCCCTTATGAGTCCATGTCCTTGGCAGCCCCTTATGAGTCCATGTCCTTGGCAGCCCCTTATGAGTCCATGTCCTTGGCAGCCCCTCTGGAGTCCTTGGCAGCTCCTTTGGAGTCCTTGGCAACTCCTTTGGAGTCCATGTCCTTGGCAGCCCCATTGGAGTCCTTGGCAGCCCCTTAGGACATTCAGACCCCCGTGGGATTGATGTGGTTGGTGTGTAGCTTATATCGGAACATTTGTAAGTTGATATCAACAGGTAAAAACTTTGGCGCCAGCGGGATTCCTGAGGGTTGTCAGTCAGGGGAAGAAGGATTGTGTAGGCACTGACTGAGGGAGGGAAGGACTAAATATAAAAAAAGACAACTGTGATAGTCTTGTTTGTTGAATTTGTCCAACTGACGCTGTCCTGTGTAGATATTGTCTCCCTGTCACCCCTACATATAGTCCTACTGTCCATTTGTCACCGCCTGCCCACTTGTCACCTCCTGCCCACTTGTCACCTCCTGCCTGCTTGCCACCGCCTGCCTGCTTGTCACCTCCTGTCCGCTTGTCACCTCCTGTCCGCTTGTCACCTCCTGTCCGCTTGTCACCTCCTGTCCGCTTGTCACCTCCTGTCCGCTTGTCACCTCCTGTCCGCTTGTCACCTCCTGTCCGCTTGTCACCTGTTGACTTGTCACACACTGTCCTCACCTCCTGTCACCCACATATAGTCCACCTGTCACCCACATATAGTCCTCCTGTCCACCTCATGTAGTCCTCCTGTCCACCTCATGTAGTCCTCCTGTCCACCTGTCACCCACATGTAGTCTGGCTGTCCACCTGTCACCCACATGTAGTCTGGCTGTCCACCTGTCACCCACATGTAGTCTGGCTGTCCACCTGTTACCCACATATAGTCCACCTGTTCACTTTTCCTCTTTCCATCTATCCTCTTCATCCTCCCCTTCCCTCTTGTCTCCTACGCTTGCCCCCCTCCCTCTCCTACCACCATGACCACCACCACCACTACTATTATTTTATTTTCTGTCTGTTTCAGAATGTGTACCTGTATGACCAGGTCATTGGATACCTCAGTGTAGACCAGTGGGGTGTGGCCGGGTCACTTCTCAGACCAGTGAGACATAACCAGGTCACTGGACAACCAGTGGGGTGTGACCAGGTCATTGGAATTGCTAATTTCTACCATAGAGGAAGTAGCATTAGAAAGACAAACCCCGACAACCAATACCGTTGCAGGACATTTCATCTACGGCAACCACCAGAGAGAACGACGATGAATGTCAACTGTGATGAGGCACCAGTTGCGTTTGTTGACCCAGATGACATAATCCATTTGACGCAGGAGGTGAAGAATTTCTCTGATGCCCTCGCCAAGCTGAAGAGTGTCTTCACTGATGGTACAAGTAAGTCAAATGTTTTCCACAACAGTCTCAAAATTATTTAACTTTTCGAAGAGTAAGAAAGATAACTTACTACTTTAGTGGAACCTTGGTTCACAAACTTAATTTGTTCCTGAAGGTCGTTCATCACATGAAAAGTTGGTGACCGAAAATATTTTTCCCAAACGGAATGTTGAGAGAGAAATACAGTCAAAGAGGGATAGAATAGACTCTGTGTGAAAGACAGATAGATATCACCACAGTAACTAACTACACAGCAAGTGATGCTTTCCTTCTGATACTCCAAGCTTTTTGCCAACTGTTGTTGCCAGCTTGCGTGTTCGTTACTCGAGACACCATTCATGAACCGAGATGTTTTATGTTTAGAAAAATTGTTAGTGAACTGATTTGTTCGTGATGATAAAACCATTCCATCTCACACAATCAAGCATTAACTTAGAGTAAAGTTAAATGGTTACAAAGTTTTTTTTTTTCAACAATTGATAAGATCCCAGACCTCGTGCCATAACCAAATGAGGTGGAACTCATCAAATTGGACCAAAGAAACAATGTTTATATATATAATCAAATATATCTTTTGCTCTATATTGATATCTGTTCTTCCAACCTTTTTTCTCCCTAAAAAATTCTCCTTTTTCTTCAAACTAATATATAAACAGATTGAGCTATCTCTAAACTGTTTGGCAATTATATAATACCATATATAACTCCCCACATAAAATTGGGTTATATATATATATAAGCAAAGGGATATTTAATTTGTTGGTAATTCAACAAACATATATATTTATAAATACAAGCTTTTCTTTCTTTCTCTTTCTTCTCCTATACATACATATACTAGACATGAAAAATGCGCAAGCTCAAAAGTGCCACAGAATGTTATAATAAACCTTCAAAAGTGTGGGACTAGAGTTGTTGCTAAAAAATATTGTAATCATTATATATCGTACATTCTGTGGCATCCTTTATAAAAATAGCTTAAACCAACGAAGCCTTTATTTTTACGCTATTTCACTTAGTTAATTCTTAGAGTGTAACATATAAAAATATCATTTACAACTATAAAATAAATTAATTAATATAATAACAGAGCTGCGGAGCTGAAATTTAGGAAATAATGGAGTATCGGATCCTGAGTTGGAGCCAGTCAATTTTTGGCCGACTCCGCAGCCCTGTATAATACATTTCATATTAAAGTTATTAATAAACCTATTTTACACTTCATGCAAATTACCACGAGATATTGATATTAGATATAAGATACAGCGCAATATCTACAGCTGTAAAAGTACGAAAGCGAAGTAATAATAAGTGGCTTAAGGTAATTCCAATATGAAAGTTTGTAGTGATAAAAATTTGATAATGCAATACGATTGTTAATATTATAGTTCTATGAAAATGTAACAATAGATAACTAAATTATTTTACTATTAGTATATTTAAGAAATTATCATTATAGATTTGATCGTTCATATAAGCATCATATTAAGTTTCAACACAATTATTTTGTTACTATGAGTATATGATAATAATATTACGTAATTATTTATAGCTGTTATTACATTAAACATAGATGTATTTATTTTTATATGTTACACTCTAAGAATTAACTAAGTGAAATAGCGTAAAAATAAAGGCTTCGTTGGTTTAAGCTATTTTTATAAAGGATGCCACAGAATGTACGATATATAATGATTACAATATTTTTTAGCAACAACTCTAGTCCCACACTTTTGAAGGTTTATTATAACATTCTGTGGCACTTTTGAGCTTGCGCATTTTTCATGTCTAGTTTAATATTTTTTTAAGGCAACGCTTGTAATAACTCTAGTTAAACAGGATATATATTAATAATAAATTATCGTTGTAATGTAATTAGATTATGTAATTGTTATTATAAATTATCTTATAAATATTAGTGTAAGATGTATAAAAATATTTTCAGACTTTTAATATAAACAACTACAAAAAACAATCAATATTAAATCAATATATTATACATAATAGAAAACATAAAATATACAATACAAAAACAAAATATTTACATACAATTGCAATTATCAGTGTATATACATTTTCTTTATATTCCATGAGCAAATTAATAAGATTTGTTTTTATTGTACATAATTTGATGACTTGTTGGAGTGTATTAAAAGATAGCAACAATTTGTGATTAAATTGTTATCTTAAGCAACTCACTTTTTAATAGTTGTTGGCTGAGCGAAATTGTAAAAGCCTATGAGCAAATATAAAAAAAAATACACAAACAACATTTCCTTGTGTTATTACAACATTAGATAAAATAATTGAGCAATGTCGTTATATTTTGCTCTTATTGCACATTAATAGTGTTTCTATTTTTCGGCACAAATCCATTACGGCAGTCCATTACTGGTACTTTATTTTATCGAATTAGTAAGTATGAAAGTCGAAGTTAACCTCGGCAGGATTTGAACTTAGAATGCAAAGGACCATAACAATACTGCAAAGCATGGTGTCTGACGCTTTACCAATACTTGTGTTGAGCTGGTCATTAATTTATGGTGGTCGTGCGTGGAGTAGAGCAATCGCTAGTTGAAATATTATGAACAAAACATTTTTATTTGCCGAAGAACATATTTTCAATACTGTTTGTGAATGTGACGAAGGAAATACATTCTGATATGGAACAGTGTACAAAGTGTGTCTGTGAATAACATAATTGTTTCTACCTTTGGCACAAGGCCAGCAATTACCCAGTACATTACTGGTACTTTATTTTATCGACCCCGCAAGGATGAAAGGCAAAGTCAACCTCAGCGGGATTTGAACTCAGATCGAAAAGGGACGTAACTATGCTGGAAAGCATGGCGTCCGACCCTCTACCGATAATACTGCCAATCCACCGTCTGTGAATAACATAATGTTACCTCATGTTGTTGTCAAGACATAATGGATTTCGTATATCCAGTTAGAAGATGAAACCTAGCCATCTCGGATTAGTTATATTTCATGCCATGTGTAAACGTGTTTGAGGATAGCAAAATATGCGCGTTAATTATAATAATTAGTTAATATTACAAAATATACCTAATTAAACTCTTTGCTTGAAATTTTATCATTCTTCGTTTATATATATATATATAGAGAGAGAGAGAGAGAGGGAGAGAGATTTATCTAGTCCTTCGCTCAAGATTAATCTATAAGTTTAGATGTTTGCCTTCGTTTAAGTAAATATTACAGTAAGATTTTTAATATAAACAACTACAAAAAACAATTAATATTAAAACGAAAAAATTATCAATGATAAAAGAAGCGGATGCAACTTTTTTTTTTATAAAGTTATATTCCTGTTTCTTTAAAGAACATTTCATTTTTGTTCTATTGTAGGCGAAATAATGCAATGGTTTAATAGGGAAGATATAACTTACGAATTATGTCTCTAACCGTGTAACGCTTTTTAAGTAGATAACTACAATTGAAAATACTAAAGAAATGGAACCAACAATTCAATTTGAAAGTCGTCTAGTGACAGTGTATTACTGGTACTTTATTTTATCGACCCCGTAACGATGAAAGGCAAAAATGCAAATGCTTAAAATTTAAATTGCCTTAATTCTATCGTCTGCTGTTTCATTAAAGGGAGATTATCGTCTGTATTTAATTCTATCGTCTACTGTTCCACTAAACAGATATACCTCCACTATCGTCTCTATTTATACATTTTAACTTATAACTTATACACATTTGATTTGAAATATTTTATCTAGTCCCCCCTCTCAATATTATGATGATTTCTTTCGAATGAAACAGTTCTAGTCCTGTAGAAACCATTTATATATATAATTGAACTGAGTTAAAAATTCACAATATTTATAATTAAATAAGCTCATATATATATGTGTGTATTTATCTGTTTATTGTATTATATATAATGTGTGTATATACAGGATGTCCCCCAAAAATATATACACACTTCAACAGCATTCTAATAACTATTGCCTGTACAGGTAATCAAAGTGTCAATCGAATGTTAGTTTCGTGTTTTAACAGTACAAATTTACAATACACACATAAAACCAGTGTATATACATACATGAGTGTGTATACACATACATGAATGTGTATATACAATATATATGTATATATATATAGACACATATATTCACGGTGCAACGGTACATTAAAATATAGATGCGGGAGAGGGGGGGTGTATATATAGGGGCGCTGGGGATAAAGGAGTGTAAAGCATGTGTAATTGATATATTGAAGGAGAGGAGCGTGCAGCGATAGAGTAACAAATATATAGAGAGGGGGAGAGATGGTATTGAAGGGGAGGAGTGCAAAGCGAAAGAGTAAGAGATATATATAGAGACGGAACAGATAGAGAGAAACAGGCGTAAGTAACAGTGGAAGAGATATAGAGAGAGAGGTACTCTGATTGGTTGAAAATTAGCCAATGACATACGATCACCACCACCACGGCTATCCCCGAAAAATTTTTTAATTAAGAAGCTACGCATATATGTTAGAACACGAAAAGTGAACATTCTGTTGTTTCACACTTTTCGTGTTCTAACAGATATCCTAATAATTATTTAAATCTACCTAGCGTCATAAAATAACGTTTTTTTTCAGCCCTACGCCTCAACCTCATTTGCATATTCATCTAAATAATTTGAAATATTTGTTTGTTTTTTCCTCTCTTCCCCTTTTTCCTTTTACTATCCAGGTAAAACTTGAACCGTTAAGGTCTCATTCCGGGATATGTTAATATTTATAAAACAAACTTTGTATTTTATCTGATGAGAGCGTACCAAAGTTTTGGTACCCTTGAAATATATATAATAGAATAAATAAGGTTTTTATAAATATAGTTTCCATTTATTAATATCATTGATATATTTATATATATATATACAGTATATAAGTGTGAAGAGCAAATAGTAAAAAATATACCTAATTTCTCTTCAAAGTCCCGACTGCTGCAGTTGCAGCAATTAAAGTGAACTCAAGCTGTGAGGTCTTGGCTTGTCAAGAGACTCCCCCAGTGTCAGGACAAATTGCTTGAACTGATTGTTACTAGTGAAATTTTCCAAACAGAAAATTTTCCTGTGTTTTTATGGTCATCCAGAAGGGTTGTAAAGGGTAGACTATTGGCGAGTAACAGATTTGCTAGGAGTCGCAGTCTATTTATTTCAGCCTAATTTTTTTTTACTCGACCATAAGAGATTTAGCACAAATTATATATGAATTGAGTTTTAAAGTAGTTTTTAGAAGCAATGTGAAAATATAATAAACATGATCAATGAATAGAAGCTCAAACAATGCACAAGAAGAATTAATATGTAGGGCTTGATTCAAAATTTTCTATCTTCACCATTTAGCATTTATATTGGTCATATCTAGCCAGAATTCTCTCACTTTTTTTCTGTTTAAACCAGCTGTAACCGGCCACTTATACTGATGTTACGGTATTTTTCTCAAAATAAATATCAAAATCTCATAGATTCAATATTATCTCAGATAATTATGTGAGATAAAGCCTTTACTGTGAAAATACAAATCTAAATACAGGGTAATGTAAATGCTAAAGGGTTAAAAGACTTTCATCAGTGAATTGCTTTAAGATATTTTAGGAAATTTTTAGCATTGTTTAACTGTCATTAACCAATGCTAGAAAGCAGCATTGTTTGGGCTTCTAGTCATTTAAAACTTTTATAATATATATATATATATATATATATATATATATATATATATATATATATACATACATATACATACATATACATACATACATGCATACATACACATGCATGCATACATACATACATACATACATACATACATACATACATACATACATAGTACAAGGATCGGAATTAAGAGTATTCCACAGTTTACAGTAATAATAATAATAATAATATTAGCTCAAATAAGAATAGAGAATTTTCTTCTGAGCTCGGGTACAAGTATATTACACAAATAGAAGTGTGTTACACAGTGAAATGTGTGTAAAGAATTATTACAAGTGAGTTTTACCGTTACTGTATAGAAAACAATATCTACAGGTTTAGCAATTAAATAGAAAAAAACCAGTAACGGTAAAAATCACTTGTAATAATCCTTTACACACATTTCACTGTGTAACACACTTCTATTTGTGTAATATACTTGTATCCGAGCTCAGCAGAAAATTCTTCTTTGAGCTAATATTATTATTACCGTGGGATTGGGAGTAGCGGTAGAGGGTCAGACGCCATGCTTTCCAGCATAGTTACGTCCCTTTATGATCTGAGTTCAAATCCCGCCGAGGTTGACTTTGCCTTTCATCCTTACGGGGTCGATAAAATAAAGTACCAGTAATACACTGGGATAATTGCTGGCCTTGTGCCTAAAGTAGAAACAATTATTATTACTGTGAACTGCGGAATACTCTTAATTCCGATCCTTGTACTTAAAGAGCTCCAAATTGTTGAGCTAATAAATTCGAATGGTTGGGCTGCTCTCTCTAGCATTTTCCCCAATCTATGAGAACCATTATTTGATGCAAATAACACTTAATTTCGCCCTACCCTGGGCAGCGTGTATATTAGCTTTCTCTCTATCCATGAGGCTAGATGTGTCGTAAACAGAATCCACATTTGCTGACTGATGAAACTGTGGCTGTTAAACTGCACATTTCTGTGGGGAAATTTAGTCTAGAAATAGCCGTCGAAACGGCTTGAGCTCTGCCGTCGGGGTCATACATTTTCCTATTACCCACTCTACTACCCTAAGTATTGAGTACTCTGGTGCGTTATGGTCCATCTGATTCCTTACCACAACTCTTTCGTTATATATATATATATACACATACACACACGCTTTCACATGTTGTTGCTGTTGATTTTTTTGTTGTCTATTTATATATATATGTGTTGTTGTTGTAGTTTGTGGGGATGAAATCAAAGTAGCTGCCCATGAACAACTGGGGGAGGTACTGTACACACTACGGCAGGTACTACAACAATACTTTGCCCTCCAGTCAGAAGATATCTTTGCCACTGCTGCCAACCTCATCAGTAAAATAAAAAGTAAGTGCCATCATCATCACCATCATTATGACCAACACCATGATCATCACTACCATTACCACCATCATCACTATCACCATTATCACCATCACCACCACCACCATCATCACCACCACCACCATCATCACCACTTCATTATCACTACCACCACCACCACCACCATCATCACCACTTCATCATCACCACCATCACTCATCATCACCACCACCACCACCACCAACATCATCAACACCACCATCATTGTTTTGCATGATTATGTATGTATGTATGTATGTATGTATGGTCCCATAACTCCTGATAGTCATAGGGGGCACCATATTGACATACAGCATTTCTTGGGCATTTTAAGCACATTTCTCCCACAGCACATTTCTCCCAGAGAAAGATAGAAAGTTAGAGAGAGGAAATGAGAAAGAGATATAGAGGAAAAATCGACCCCAGTACTGGACTGGTTCTTTTTTTTTTATAGATCTCGAAAGGATGAAAGGCAAAGTTGACCTCGGCGGGATTTGAGCTCAGAGAGTCAGAGTGAATACCATAAAGTATTCTATCTGACGTTCTAATGACTCGGCTAATTCGACACCTTTTACATGATTATATATATCCTTATATATAAAAATACTGTGTGTGGTATTAACTGAGTGGTCCCAAACTATTCCTTGTCAGAAATACACTGGAGTGGCACATTTGTGGGTCATTGGAACAGAGAGTGACTCACCAGTGGCACAGTAGAGCAGTGAGTGACCCACCTGTGGCTCATTAGAGCAGTGAGTGAATCACATGTGGCTCATTTGTGGATCAGTGGGTTGCTCACTGTGGGGAAGTGAGTGACCCACCTGTGGGTCATTGGAGCAGTGAATGCCCCGCTTGTGACACAGTAGAGCAGTGAGTGGCCCATTTGTGATACAGTGGAGCATTGAGTGGCCCATTTGTGACACGGTGGAGCATTGAGTGGCCCATTTGTGATACAGTGGAGCATTGAGTGGCCCATTTGTGACACGGTGGAGCAGTGAGTGGCCCATTTGTGATACAGTGGAGCATTGAGTGGCCCATTTGTGATACAGTGGAGCATTGAGTGGCCCATTTGTGACACGGTGGAGCATTGAGTGGCCCATTTGTGATACAGTGGAGCAGTGAGTGGCCCATTTGTGATACAGTGGAGCAGTGAGTGGCCCATTTGTGACACAGTGGAGCAGTGAGTGGCCCATTTGTGACATGGTGGAGCAGTGAGTGGCCCATTTGTGACATGGTGGAGCAGTGAGTGGCCCATTTGTGACACGGTGGGGCAATGAGTGGCACATTTGTGACACAGTGGAGCAGTGAGTGGCCCATTTGTGACACGGTGGGGCAGTGAGTGGCCCATTTGTGACACAGTGGAGCAGTGAGTGGCACATTTGTGACACAGTGGAGCAGTGAGTGGCACATTTGTGACACAGTGGAGCAGTGAGTGGCACATTTGTGACACGGTGGAGCAGTGAGTGGCCCATTTGTGACACGGTGGAGCAGTGAGTGGCCCATTTGTGACACAGTGGAGCAGTGAGTGGCCCATTTGTGACACAGTGGAGCAGTGAGTGGCACATTTGTGACACGGTGGAGCAGTGAGTGGCCCATTTGTGACACGGTGGAGCAGTGAGTGGCCCATTTGTGACACGGTGGAGCAGTGAGTGGCCCATTTGTGATACGGTGAAGCAGTGAGTGGCCCATTTGTGACATGGTGGGGCAATGAGTGGCACATTGGAGCTGTAAGTAGCTCATTTATGGGCCAGTGGAGCTGCGAGTGCCTTGTGGCTCATTGAAAACTTATTGCCAAACAAAGGTATTGTTCATAAAATGTGACATGGAAAACCTTTGTTATTGATATGTAACTGTAGTCAGGCAACATGACTCGGGTGTGGCTCATATATGATGTATACATACGTGTCTATGTACATATATATGTATGTAAGTATGTACATATGTATGTATACATGTGTGTGTGTGTGTGTGTGTGTGTATAGCAAATATAAGGAGGTGCAGTGTTATGGAGACAGAGAGCTGAAAGGGTGTGTGTGATCTACAGATACTCCATGTATCTGTATACAGCATGATTGTATTGTACGTCACACTCTGACGTGCAAGGTTGATTTATTTGGAGGTGCAGTGTTGTTTGGTGAAGGACATGGTGTGGCCCTTAGACAGCCCTATTGTCCTACTTATATCATGCCACCACCAAGATGACAACCATACTGCACATTCTGAGGTGGAGGGGTCAATTGTGCAGAGGTGCAATGTTGAGTAGGTTGTCTGGGGATGGACAAGGTGTGGCCCTTAGACAGCCCTATTGTCCGAGATATATCATGTCACCAATTAAATGATGATTAAACTGCAGTCTGACATGTAGGGGTCAATTGTCTGGTGGTGCAATGGTGCAGTATTGCAGCCTGGACTTATAAATCAGAAATATTTCTAGTGGCTGTTGGCTGTCCTTGATTGTGGTTGGTGTGTATTAAACTACACAGATAACTATGTTAGGTATATTTTGATGTATTGGGTGTATACTGATGTACACATATAGCAGTGTTATGTATATTTTAATGTACACATATAGCTGTGTTGGCAGCTGACTTGGTAGACACCCACAAAACCCACAAAATTATTAACCAACTTTCCAACAACAACAACAACCCTGAGCACCTTTTTGAATTCCATGTGTCTAACACCCATGGACATGCCTACACAATCAGAAAACAGTACAGCTCCCATGACTTTCAGAAACATTTTTGGAACAAACTACCTGCATCAGTTGTTAACTGTCAGGACAGTGCATCCTTAAAAAATTCCATGCTTCCTGAAATTTGCCAACATTACATCTGATATTCTTTCTCCATAGACACACATGCATGCAGCTGTGTGTATGTTTGTGTGTATATCAAGACTCATACACTATTCCCTTTCCTGACATTTATACATTATTTTATGTAATATACATGCACCTTTGACAAGTTGTAGTGCACCTGAGCTCTGTACACAATCATTTTCATTATTATTAACTTTGCCTTTCATCCTTACGGGGTCGATAAAATAAAGTACCAGTAATGTACTGGTAATTGCTGGCCTTGTGCCTAAAGTAGAAACAGTTATTATTAATTATATATAATATATATAAATTTTTATTATATGTATAATTTAATACATATATATTAATTTTCAGTATTTATAATTTTATAGGTATCAATTTTTGTTATATATATAATTGAATATATAGATATTAATTTTTATTATGTATATAATTCAATATATATTAATTTTCATTATATATATAATCCTGCTGAGATTAACTTTGCTTTTCATCCTTACGGGGTCGATAAAATAAAGTACCAGTAATGCACTGGGGTAATTGCTGTCCTTGTGCCAAAAAAATAGAAACAATTATATATATAATTTAATCATCATCATCATCATCATCATCATTTTACGTCCGCTTTTCCCTGCTTGCAAGGGTGGGACGGGTCTTATTCAGCACAGCATCTCTCCACTCGTCACGGTCCCTCGTCATCTCCACTGTGAGCTTCAATGATCTGAGGTCTGTTCTCACCACCTCT
>OZ024749.1:27006374-27013874 GCA_964016885.1 Eledone cirrhosa | reverse complement strand
GTTAGGAAGGGCATCCAGCTGTAGAAAACCCGCCAGACAGTCCTATGCGAGCAATGACAACCACTCTTGTCTCAAGTGGGAAAACTCCCGTCCAAACCCATGCAAGCGTGGAACATGGACGTTAAACGATGACGATGACGATGATAATGATATGTATATATATATGAATATATATATATGTATATATATATGAATATATATATATGAATATATATATATGTTTATATGGGAAATGGCCTTGCTCAGTATGTAGGAAAGGTGTAGGTAGGAACTCCATTCTTTGCCCCAAATGCAAACAATGGGTACACAAGAGATGTAGCGGGATCTCAGGAAGCTTAATTAAGAATGTAGGATTCACATGCAGCAGCTGTGCTGAAACAGCAAGCAAACAGCCACAGGAAACAAGTACCACCAATCTCTGGGAGGGCCCTGTAGAAACAGTAGACAGCTTCTGCTACCTAGGTGACCGAATTAGCAACGGAGGTGGGTGCTCAGAAAGTACAATAACTAGGGTAAGAACGGGATGGAAGAAGTTTAGGGAACTACTACCACTGCTAGCTGCAAAAGGCTTCTCCCTCAGAATGAAAGGCAGACTGTATGATGCGTGTATCCGAACAGCGATGTTGCATGGTAGTGAGACCTGGGCGCTGAAGGTGGAAGACTTACGTAGATTAGAGAGAAACGAAGCCTGCATGCTCCGATGGATGTGTAACAGTAATATACGTGAACGACAAAGCATAAATGAATTGAGAGAGAGACTGAGCATAAGAGGAATCAAATGCTGCGTGCAGGAGAGGCGGTTACGCTGGTATGGACATGTGATGCGTATGAAGGATGACAGCTGCATAAAAAGGTGCAGAGCACTAGAAGTTGATGGAAACCGCGGAGTGGGGAGACCCAAGATGACTTGGGATGAGGTGATAAAAGCCGACCTTACCCAACTACACCTCTCAAAGTCAATGACACACGACCGTGACTTCTGGTGTCACGCAGTAATACAGGGTACCCGACCTCCCATGGGTACATGCTGAAGCATATAAACAATATGCCCCCCCCCCCCCCCCCACCGCAAGGTGGTCGTGGAGGTGCCACGGCAAAAAAGCACCCAGCCCACACTGTAAAGTGGACGTGTAGGCGCCACGAAAAAGCACCCAGCACTCACTGTAAATGAGGTTGGTGTTAGGAAGGGCATCCAGCTGTAGAAATCAAGCCAGATCAGTTCCTGTATGAGCAAGGCATGGTCAGCCGACCAGACACTGCCCACAACAGGACAACCCGTCTAACCCATGCTAGCGTGGAAGAACGGACGTAAAACGGTGATGATGATGATGATGATGATGATGATATATATGAATATATATATATGTATATATATATGTATATATATATATGTATGTATGTATGTATGTATGTATGTATGTATATATGTATATGTATGTATGTATGTATATATGTATATATATGTATATGTATATATATGTATATGTATATATATGTATATATATATGTATGTATGTATATATGTATATATGTATGTATATATATATGTATGTATATATATATGTATGTATATATATATATGTATGTATATATATATGTATATATATAAAAAAAACCTGTCAAAGGGCAAAGGAGCTCTTAAGAGTCAATGGCAATCCAAAATCACTGGGAGAGATGAGCCCTTAGCCTTTGTCAAGGCAGAATTCTAGGAGAAGGAAAACTCTGATATAACACCTGCAACCCTGATGGTATCCAATGATGTTGACTTGTTCTTCTTTTTGGTAAATATCATCTTGGTTAAGAGAGTGGGACTGGCTTTGTGCAGTGCCTTTGCTCACTATAAAAGCTTCACGGCACAGGCATTGCTTTATATCTGGAGATCTCTCTGCACTTGTCGTCACATGATAGCATGGGCCCAGCACTATGTGTCAATAATTGTCACAAGTGTAGTGTTTGTACCAAAGTTTTCAAGTCGCTGGCTGGACTAAAATGTCACACTTGTTCAGTGCATCGGTAGGGGTTCTCCTACATGGATATAAAGTAGTGGCCGTACTCGAAAACGAGTTGGCAGCCACCATATATATATATATATATATATATATATATATATATATAATGTATATATATATGTATATATATATATATATGTATATATATATGTATATATATATATATATGTATATATATATGTCTATATATATGTATGTATATATGTATGTATATATATATGTATATATATATGTATATATATATGTATATATATATGTATATATGTATATACATAGATATATATATACATATATATATATATATACATATGGATATCTAAATGAAAAATATGTGAAGGCCAGATTCCAATGACTTCTGTTTGCCTATTACATCATGGCCTGCGTATTGGAATGACTGGATGACAAACTCAGCTACCAATTAGTGAAACTATACAACGTAAAGAAAAACACACATACATATATATATATATATATATATGTAAACAGAAATATACATATACACACACTCACAAGTTAAAATCAAAAAGTAAGAATCAAGAATCTATTTTTTTCTTTGTTAGAAATCTATATTTTATAGACCCAGGAGGGTAGCAAAGTTGAACTCAGAATCTAGAGCAGTGGCTCCCAAGTGTTCCACAAAGGTGTGTGTGGGGTTCTATGAAAATGTAGAGAAGTATATTTATATTGTGACCATATAACAGTATAAGAATTTAGGGCTCCCCTAAAAGTTTCTGAACCAAAAAGCGTTATGCATTTGAAAAAGTTTCGGAAACTCTGATCTAGAGGATTAGAAGTGTTTATTGTTTGGAATTTAACCCATTCTTTTAGACATTTCTGTAATGTACACACCTTTAATTAATTAACACCTAACATCTAATTAATGTTTCCACAATTGAAAACATGTTTTCTTGAGATAAGTCACTGATAAAATACCTCAGTTAATTCAGCCAAATATGAAATTTTTGGAAACAAAATAATTAATAATAATAATAATAATAATTGTAATAATAATTTCTAATTTGGGCAGAAGGCCAGCAAATTTTGGTGAAGGGCAAAGTTGATTAGATCAACCTTAGTACTTGTCTGGTACTTTATTTTATAATAATAATGGTTTCTAATTTAGGTATAAGGCTAGCAATTTGGGGAGGAGAGAGAAGTTGATTAAATCGACCCTAGTGCGGAACTGGTACTTCATTTTATCGACCCTGTAGGGATGAATGGCAAAGCTAACCCCGGCAGGATTTGAACTCAGAACGTAAAGGGCCGTAACTATGCCACAAAGCATGTTGTCTGATGCTCTACCAATCCACCACCCTTTATTTTATAATAATAGGTATAAGGCTAACAATTTTTGAGGCGAGGAAAGTTGATTGAATTGGCCCCAGTGTGTTACTGGTACTTAATTTTATGATAGTAATAATAATAATGGTTTCGGATTTAGGCACAAGGCCAGCAAATTTTTTGAGGGGCAGGGGGAAAATTGATTAAATTGATCCCATTACATTACTGGTACTTTATTTTATTGACTCCATAAGGATGAAAAACAAATCTAACCTTGACGGGATTTGAACTCAGAATGTAAAGGGGAATAACTTTAGGCCGCGAAGCATGTTGTCCAATGCTCTACCGATACTGCCAATCCACCAACCTAATAATAATAATAATAATTGTTTCTACGTTTGGCACAAGGCCAGCAAATACCCAGTACATTACTGGTACTTTATTTTATCGACCCCGTAAGGATGAAAGGCAAAGTTAACCTCAGCGGGATTTGAACTCAGATCATAAAGGGACGTAACACCATGCTTTGAAGCATAGTTACGTCCCTTTATGATCTGAGTTCAAATCCCGCCGAGGTTAACTTTGCCTTTCATCCTTACGGCATCGATAAAATAAAGTACCAGTAATGTACTGGGTAATTGCTGGCCTTGTGCCAAAAGTAGAAACAATTATGATTTATCATATGTAAATTAACGATTTTATTTATTATATATTATTTACAATTTGCATTTAGGTAGGTCTCTGGAAATTTGGGGGGGGGGGGGTGCTAGGGGTATTACATGGACGTGAGGTGAGGATGGTGGCTCAAATATTTTGAGAATCTCTGATGTAGAGGATGGAACAATTAATTATATTGGTGATAAAAGCTGACCTTGCCCAATTGCACCTCTCAAAGGTGATGACATAGGACTGAGACCTCTGGCGTTACGCAGTAATACAGAAGTTCCGACTTCCCACGGGTACAAGCCAAAACTGAAGCATATAGACAGTATGCCCCCACCCACTTCCATTGTAAAGTGGTCATGTAGGTGTCACGACAAAAAAAGCACCCAGCCCACACTGTAAGGTGGTCGTGTAGGTGCCACGGTAAAAAAGCACCCAGATACTCACTGTATATAAGGTTGGTGTTAGGCAGGGCATCCAACTGTAGAAATGAAGCCAAAATCAGTTCTGTATGAGCAAGACATGGTCACTTGACCTGGCATTGCCCACAGCAGGACAACCTGTCTAACCCATGCTAGAATGGATGTAAAATGGTGATAATGATGATGATAGTCCCAGTACATGGCTGGTACTTTATTTTATCCACACCAGAAGGATGATAGCCTCAGTCAGACACTCTGAAATTAGAACTCAGAATTTTAAGGCATCATCATCAGAGTGATATAAATATAATGCCGAAACACATTCTACTTTGTGGCTGCCGCCCTCTACCTTTTCTGCCAATAATAATATTATTAATGAATATTTAATTATTCTAAATAATTGTAAATAATTGTAAAATGTAAATAATGATAATATTATTGGCACAATTTAAAGAAATATTCTCCTGGAATGTCAGAATATTAAGATTGATAATAAAGATTATTTATTGAAAATATTGTGGAAGAAGTGAAATATACAAGATTGTTATCTTCTAGTATTTTAGTTAATGCGTAATTTATATATACTAATATATATATAGGTGCGTGGCTTCATGGTTAAGGTATTTGGCTCACAATCGTAAAATCATGAGTTCGATTCCTGGTGGCACGTCGTGTTCTTGAGCAAGACACTTTATTTCATGTTCCAGTCCACTCAGCTGGCAAAAGTGAGTTGTACCTGTAATTCAAAGAGCCAGCCTTGTCACATTTTGTGTCATGCTGAATCTCCCTGAGAAATACGTTAAGTGTACAATTGTCTGTGGAATGCTCAGTCACTGGACTGGGTTTTGTGTTGTGTTCTTGAGCAAAATACTTCATTTCATATTGTTCCAGTATACTCAGCTAAAAATAAGTACCAGCAGCAGCTGGAGGTTTAACTCTGCAATGGACTGGTGTCCTGTCCAGGGGAAATCTCGAATTCTCAGTTGCTTAATGTCAAGGACACTGGGATAAGTGTTGGCCACCTTAACCTTACAACTATTGTATTTTACCCGCTACAGTAATTTCTCTTCTTGTTGTTGTCTAGTGTGTCAGAGTATCTGATGGGAGACATTGATGCCCTCTACACAGCAGATATTGCAAAATCAAAGGTAAGGAAAACACTTCAAGACTAAATCAGTTTCTCTTTCATCAGAGTTTGAACTCACAGCAGTTCATTCCACCTATTATAAGTGTTGGAGAAAAAAGCTTTACAGTATTTGTTCGGTTTTCAAATAATCTATATATAAATTTCTGCGATTCTGTCACAACACGTAAAGAGGGAGGAGTTGTTTGACTACCTCATACTACTCCTCTCTCTTTACATGTGCTGCCTGCGTGAATGTATGTGTGTGTAAAAGGAAGGAAGGTTTTTGTAAGTATGTCTGTGTTTGTGCGTTTATATTTATATACTCATACATATAAATGTATGCATATGCACATATACACATGCACACACATATACACATAGACGTCAGCATATGGGAAACAATTCTAGTTTTGAAAATAATCAAGATTTTTAAGGAATTTAGTAATATGATAATTTATGCTATTCATAGTATATCCAGCCAGAATTTTCTTACCTCTTTCCGTTCAAACCGGCCATAGCTGGTCACTTGTACTTATGTTAACCCTTTAGCATTCACATTACTATATATATATACTATTGTATTTTGGTGGTAAACACTTTAACTTACATAATTATCTCACATAATATCGAATCTATGAGATTTTGATGTTATTTATCTTGAGAACAATACCTTAACATCAGTATGAGTGGCCAGTTATAGACGATTTGAACAGAAAGAGGTGAGACATTTCTGGCCTGATACGGCCGGTTTGAATGCTAAAGGGTTAAGGATTTTTCTCAAAATAAATATCAAAATCTCGTACATTTAACATTATGTGAGATAAAGTGTTTACCATGAAAATACAATAGTATATATAGAGTAATGTAAATGCTAAAGGGATAAACATACTATCATATACATACACACATACATATATATGTGTGTGTGTGTACACACCCCGTAAAAGTGTAACATCAGATAGGGTAATCAGATGACACATCGTGACATAATCAAATGTAAAAATAAACAAAATCAGTTGATGTATCATACGGCAGAGAAAATATTACCCTTTATGGTATATTATAGTTATATCATATGGAGGCACATGGCTTAGTGGTTAGAGCATTGGCCTTGCAATCGAAAGGTTGTGAGTTCAATTCTCAGACTGGGTGATGTGTTGTTTCCTTGAGCAAGACACTTTATTTCACATTGCTCCAGTTTACTCAGCTGTAGAAATGAGATGATAGGGACTGGGGTCCATATCATTCCACTGCAAAGTGGTCATGGAGGTTCCACGGCAAAAAAGCACCCAGCACTCACTGTAAATGTGGTTGGTGTTAGGAAGGGCATCCAGCTGTAGAAATCAAGCCAGAATCAGTTCCCGTCCCACCCTTGCAAGCAGGGAAAAGTGGACGTAAAATGAAATGATGATGATGATGATCATATCTTAGTTATGTCATGTTTCACATGTCGTATAGTTTCTATGACATGCTTGTAAAGTCATGTCATTTCTTAGTTTTTGTCATAGTCAGCCATGGTATGTTATAGTTTCTTTGACATGGGTATATAGTTGTCACATCTTAGTTATGTCACATTTAAGTTATGTCATATCATGGTCAGGTGATATAGTTGTCATGTCATATAGTAATGTCACATCTTAGTTATGTCACATCTTAGTTATGTCATATCATAGTCATGTCATATAGCTGTGTCATAGTTATGTCATAGTTATGTCATATATTTTCTATAACATGGTTGTCATTATGGCTATGACATAATCATATAGTCCTTTCATAGCTACTATGCTATAGTTGTAGATATGTAGTTACCATGTTATAGTCATATCATATCATAGTTGCTATGTTATATAGTTATATCATATCATAGTTGCTATGTCATAGTCATATATCATAGTTGCTATGTTATAGTTACAGTCATATCATGATAGTTGCTATGTCATAGTCATATTATATCATAGTTGCTATGTTATAGTTATAGTCATATCATAGTTGCTATGTC
>OZ024749.1:26991374-27001374 GCA_964016885.1 Eledone cirrhosa | reverse complement strand
AAAAGGTAAGGTGTTTGTGTGAATGTGTGTCTGTGTGTTTTTGAGTGTGTGTGTTTGTGTACACCTATGTGAATATATGTATGTCTGTGTGTTTTTGTGTACACCTATGTGAATATATGTATGTATGTGTATGTTTGTGTACACCTATGTGAATATATGTATGTCTATGTGTGTTTGTGTATGTCTGTGTGAATATATGTATGTATGTCTGCATGTATCTGTATGTTTGTGTACACCTATGTGAATATATGTATGTCTGTGTGTGTTTGTGTATGTCTATGTGAATATATGTATGTCTGTATCTCTGTACATCTGTGTGAATACATGTCTGTATGTATTTGTGTATGTTTGTGTACACCTATGTGAATATATGTAGGTCTGTGTGAATATATGTATGTCTGTGTATCTCTGAACATCTGTGTGAATATATGTATGTATGTGTATGTTTGTGTACACCTATGTGAATATATGTAGGTCTGTGTGAATATATGTACGTCTCTGTGTATCTCTGTACATCTGTGTGAATATACGTATGTATGTGTGTGTGTATCTCTGTGTGTTTGTGTGAATATATTTGTGTGTCTGTATGTATATGCATGTCTGAGATTATGTGCATATATATATGTGTATCTATTTTCTTTACTTTGTTTTAATTGTCCGTATATGAATATATATTATATTTATATGTCATATATGTGTATATATGTATATTTATAGATTTATATCTTATTTCTCATTCTTTCTTCTGATGAAGGACTAGTGTCCAAAACGTTAAGACCCTCTTCCTGCTATTTCAAGGGTTAACCTTATATATTCCTTCCATATGCTGTACCGATTGTGTTGTTATTCCTATTTACCTTTTACATACATACACACACACTCACACTCACACTCACACACACATCCACCTCTGTTTTTTGTTGTTTCCTTCAAGTATATATATGGAGGCACATGGCTTAGTGGTTAGAGAATTGGCCTTGTGGTGTGTTGTTTCCTTGAGCAGGACACTTTATTTCACATTGCTCCAGTTTACTCAGCTGCAGAAAAGTGGTTGTGGATGTGCCACAGCAAAAAAGCACCCAGCCCACACTGCAAAGTGGACGTGGAGGTGCCACGGCAAAAAAGCACCCAGCACTCACTGTAAATGAGGTTGATGTTAGGAAGGGCATCCAGATGTAGAAATCAAGCCAGAATCAGTTCCCGTCCCACCCTTGCAAGCAGGGAAAAAGCGGACGTAAAATGAAATGATGATTATATATATATATATATATTGTTATACTTGGGGAGGGTCATATTTGTGTAATATTGCCAGAATTAATAACAGAACACACTCACTGTTTGGTTGGTTTTCGCTTTTCGCTTCTGTGTCTTTTATATCGGTAATCTAATTTATTCGGTCCTCAATGTTGCCATTGAAAGAACTTTGATAAACTATATATATGTGTTTGTGTCTATATTGTAGCTGTATTATTTTTGACCGTCGGTCAGTCAATGGCAACATTGAGGACCGAATAAATTAGATTACCGATATAAAAGACACAGAAGCGAAAACCAACCAAACAGTGAGTGTGTTCTGTTATTAATTCTGTCAATATTACACAAATATGACCCTCCCCAAGTATAACAATATTTGTTTCGACACACGATTTCATATCAAAAACCTTGCGAAACTAATTCATCGCCGTTATATATATATTTATATATATATTTATATATATATAATTCATGGAAAACTGGCGTATATGTTCCTCCAAAGCTGACGATTGCTGACGAATGAAGATGAGCTTGCTTTAGGAAACTCCGAGTACCTAGGAAGGTATACGCCAGTTTGCCATGTATTTTATATATATATATATATATATATACTCTTTTACTTTTACCTGAAGCCATGCTGGAGCACTGCCCTTTATATATACATATATATCATCATCATTCATTTCATTTTACGTCCGCTTTTTCCCTGCTTGCAAGGGTGGGAGGGGAACTGATTCTGGCTTGATTTCTACAGCTGGATGCCCTTCCTAACACCAACCTCATTTACAGTGAGTGCTGGGTGCTTTTTTTCCGTGGCGCCTACACGACCACTTTGCAGTGGAATAATATGGACCCCTGTCCCTATCATCTCATTTCTACAGCTGAGTAAACTGGAGCAATGTGAAATAAAGTGTCTTTCTCAAGGAAACAACACATCACCCGGTCTGAGAATTGAACTCACAACCTTTCGATTGCAAGGCCAATGCTCTAATCACTAAGCCATGTGCCTCCATATATATATATAAAATCAAAAGTATATATTAAGTTAAAAACTCACAATAATCCACTATAATTAAAATAGCTAAAGAAAAATCTTTCCAAACCTTATAATACTGTAAGAAGAGACGAACATATATATCTGTGTTCATCTCTCCTTACAGTATCATCGTCATTTTACGTCCACTTATCCCTGCTTGCAAGGGTGGGACGGTGTGTGTGTATATATATATATAGAATATGCAATCTATTGTATAGAAAAGCACTCAACCAGTTGGGAGCAATATATATATATATAACGAAGGAAATGTGGTAAGGAACCAGATGGACCATAATGCACCAAAGTACTCAATACTTAGGGTAGTAGAGTGGGTAATAGGAACGAGTAGGACCCCGACGGCTGAGCTCAAGCCGTTTCGACGGCTAATTCTGCACTAGTCCAGAATTAGCCATCTAAACGGGGTCCTACTCGTTCCTATATATATATATGTATATATATATATATATATATATATATATATATGTATACACACATACATATACATGTGTGTGTGTTTATGTAAATATGTATATATATGTATATTATCTATATTTGTATATATATATATATATATATATATATATATATATCTACACAAGCCGAAACTGATTGGCGCCGCAATTGGTATTTTCCATCTCTCTCTGTATATATGTCTATATTTATGTATATAAATCCTGATCTCTCACAATCTGGTACTCTGTCTAACTTATGCAAGTGTGGAAAATGGACGCTAAACAATGATGACATACACATATATATGTGTCTGTGTGTGTGTGTGTGTGTGTGTGTGTGTATTGGTGGTGAATTAGTCATTAGAACATCAGATAGAATACTTTGGGGTATTCATTCTGGTACTCTGTGATCAGATTTCAAATCTCACGGTGGTCATCTCTGCCTTTCATGCTTGATAAAAAAGTACCAGTCTTGTACTGGTGTGGATTCTTCCCCTCTATCTCTTTCTTACTTCCCCTCTCTCTCTTTCTCACTTCCCCTCTCTCTCTTTCTCACTTCCCCTCTCTCTCTTTCTCACTTCCCCTCTATCTCTTTCTCACACTCTCTCTAACTCTCTTTCTTTCTCCCTTCCTGGGGTACCAGTCCAGTACTAGGCTCGATTCTTTCTTCCAATTTTGTTTCCCCACTTCCTCTATATCACTCCACTTCTCTCTGGAGTACCAGTCCAGTACTGAGGTCGATTTTTTCTTCTATATCTCATTCTCACTTCCTCTCTACCTCTTCCTCACTTCCTTTCTATCACTCACTCACTCTGTCACCCTTTCTGGAAGAAATCTGCTGTGTTCAGACCTGGAGATGGGCTCCACCAGGTTTTAAAAAAGGCCCAACAAATGTTGTACGGCACTATTATATCCATAAGACTCCATCAGGGGTTACAGGTACCATACGCACATATATATCTATGTACATATATATATATATATATATATATATATATATATATATATATATATATATATATATATATGTTTGGAGGCACATGGCTTAGTGGTTAGAGCATTGGCCTTGCAATCGAAAGGTTGTGAATTCAATTCTCAGACCGGGTGATGTGTTGTTTCCTTGAGCAAGACACTTTATTTCACATTGCTCCAGTTTACTCAGCTGTAGAATTGATACGATAGGACTGGGGTCCCTATCATTCCACTGCAAAGTGGTTGTGGAGGTGCCATGGCAAAAAAAGCACCCAGCACTCAGTGTAAATGAGGTTGGTGTTAGGAAGGGCATCCAGCTGTAGAAATCAAGCCAGAATCAGTTCCCGTCCCACCCTTGCAAGCAGGGAAAAGCGGACGTAAAATAATGATGATGATGTTTATATTTGTGTATATATATAAACAATGAGTTATTTAATTTGTTGATTATTCAACAATGTTAATTTATAACAGATTAGAAGCACCCAACAAATTTCTTCTGGAGTATAATATCAATAATATTAATAAATGGAAAATATCTTTATAAAACCATATTTATTTTATTATATATATTTCAAAAGTACCAGTATTTTGGTACGCTATCGTCAGATAAAATACAATATTTGGTTTACAGATAATGACATATCTATCTACATATGAACTTAATGTTATGCGACATATATATATATATATCCATGTTTATATATATGTATATATACATGTTTATATATATGTATATATACATGTTTATATATATGTGCATATTTACATGTCCATTACAGTCCAGAAATAGCTGTCGAAACGGCTTGAGCTCTGCCATCGGGGTCATACCTTTTCCTATTACCCACTCTACTACCCTAAGTATTGAGTACTCTGGTGCGTTATGGTCCATCTGGTTCCTTACCACAATTCCTTCATTATATATATATGTATGTATATATATATATATATATATATATATATATATATATATATATATATATATATACACATGTTTATATATGCATATATATATATGTATATATATCTATGAATATCTATGTATATATATGTTTAATGAATATGTTCTGCTGGTGATGACACGTGGAAGTGAGACACCGGCACTCAAGATGAACACTGAAGAGACTCTTGCAGTGGCCCAATGTAAAATGGAGCAAATCATGCTCGGCATCACCTTACATGACAAGAAGAGCAACAGCTGGATTTGACAGCTGACTGGAGTAAAGGACATAATCAAGACCATCAAGAAGGGCAAACATAGATAGGCTGGCCTGATCTCTCATTTCTGGGACAACAGGTGGACTATTACAACAGTAGACATCAAGACAGTGGGGAAGAAGTAGAGCAGCCATGTCATACTGAGGGTCCTCCGAGGGCCATATGGGTCACACATGTGTTGTCTGAGGGCCACATGGGTCACACATGTGTTGTCTGTGGGCTACACACGACAACTAATTGCACAACAATTTTTTTTTATTTTATGTTATGGAGATAAAACATGCTCACGCTGTAAAAACCTTTGGGTGAGCCACAGGTGTGCTTGTAAAGGGCTGCATGTTTGACATGCCTGAACTAGAGGGTGGCGAAAGGCAAGATGATGCAAAGATCTGACCCAATACCTTGGCCCTGCACAGGCCAGTATGACCAGATTTAGGAAGCGGTGGAAGTCAACCAGTGAGGGGTTCCTCCAACAGGAGTGAGATGGCCCTGGATTTGGATTTGAATCTGTACCATGTGAACTAGAATGAAACCCTTGTTATCAACAAGTTGGTGATCGGAAGTAAAACAATCAACCATCCCTGTTGATTTCTGATATATTGTAGTGTCTGTGTGTCACCATATCATTTGCCACCCTCTAGCTCAGGCATATCAAACATGCGGCCTGCAGCCCTTTACAAGCACACCTGCGGCTCACACAAAGGATTTTACAACGTGAGCCTGTTTTATCTTTGTAATATAAAATAAAAGGAATTGTTGTAATGTGCACAATTAGTTGTGTGTGACCCAGGGAACACCTTTGATTCACTTTGACAGTCTGGTGGTTCTTTAGCCTCCAAATCAACCATCATCATCATCATCATCATCATTCTTCGACTACTGTCAAGATGATGGATCTCACTCTCATGCCCCAGAATTCCCTGTCCCCCATATAGTGTGGTTCCCCGAGGAACAGGAACCCTGGTGCAGTCAGTTGCGAAATCCATCAATCTTTTCAAATAGCTAATAATGTGTGTGGGCGCCACTACTACACACATGTGAAAGAATTTGACAGCCAAGTCTTGAAGAAGGTGCTTTCTCCTCCATAAATCAACCATAAAGAAGCAGTGGTTTGATAAAAAGCATTCCCGATGTGCCCATCCTGTTTGTTTGTTGGTTGAGATATTGTAATATATGACTATATTATTATTATGTGTTGTGGTGGTGGATTGGCAGTATCGGTAGAGCGTCGGACACCATGCTTTCCAGCATAGTTACGGCCCTTTACATTCTGAGTTCAAATCACGCTGAGGTTAACTTGGCCTTTCATCCTTACGGGGTCGATAAAATAAAGTACCAGTAATGCACTGGTGTAATTGCTGGCCTTGTGCCAAAAGTAGAAACAATTATTATATGATGTGTTGTTTAGTCCCAGGACAGTTCTGAGTCAACATTTCTATTGATACATAGGTATTTGATCAAATGACCTTGTTGACATTTTCAGGTAGGGATGATAAGAATGGTGGTGGTGGTGGTGTTCGTGTTGTTGTTGATGTTGTTTATATGGAGCTTCAGAGTAGGTGTGGCTACAGGGAAGGGTCTGTGTATAAGTAGCCTTATCCTCCTCTCCATCCCAATCCTGATATTCTTTACTTCCACCTTACCTTACCCACACCTTTCATATACTTTCATCTTGTTGGAATTTTATTTACAGGTAAATTGATTATCAGCTACACCTGTGTCAGTGTGTGCGCGCGCGTGTGTGTGTGTGTGCATATGTATGTGTGTAGCTGTCTCTCTGCCTGTCTGTCTGTGTGTGTGTGTATGTAGCTGTCTCTCTCTGTCTGTGTGTGTATATGTGTGTATCACTGTCTGTCTTGTGTGTCTGTGTGTGTATCACACTGTCAGTGTGTGTGTATGTGTGATGTATGCCTCTGTGTGTGTGTGTTTATATCACTCACTCTGTCTGTGTGTGTATCACAGTATGTCGCTGTGTATGTGTCAGTGTGTATGTGTTGCTGTGTGTGTATGTGTATCACAGTATGTCGCTGTGTGTGTGTCAGTGTGTGTTGCTGTGTGTGTGTGTATCACAGTATGTTGCTGTGTGTGTATCATAGTATGTCGCTGTGTGTGTGTCAGTGTGTATGTGTCGCTGTGTGTGTGTGTGTGTATCACAGTATGTTGCTGTGTCAGTGTGTATGTGTTGCTGTGTGTGTGTGTGTGTGTGTGTATCACAGTATGTCGCTGTGTCAGTGTGTATGTGTTGCTGTGTGTGTGTGTGTGTGTGTCACTGTATGTGTCTCCCACTGTCTGTGTGTCTCTGTCTTATGATGCCAACCTATACCAACCCCACTTCTAGTTCTATGAAGCAGAACCCCTTATTTTAAAGAGTCCTTATTTAAATTAAAATCTTCCAACATAATTTAATATAGGAGCCTTTTGTTATTTTAGAAATACCATCATAATAATTGTTTCTATATCTGGCCCAAGGCCCACAATTTTGGGGGAGGAGAAAATTGATTAAATCAAAACCAGTGCATTACTGGTACTTTATTTTATAGACCCTGTAAGGATGAAAGGCAAAGCTAACCTCGTCGGGATTTGAATTCCGAAGGTAAAGGGCCGTAACTATATGCAGCAAAGCATGTTATCTGATGCTCTACTGATTCTGCCAGTCCACTGCCCTAAATACTATCTTAACCCTTTACCATTTAAACTGGTCATACCCGGCCAGAATTCTCTCACCTCTTTCTGTTCAAACCAGCTGTAACCAGCTGCAAGTACTTATGTTATGGTATTGTTCTCAAAATAAATAATATCAAAATCTTGTAGATTCGCTATTATGTGCAATAATTATATGAGATAAAATGTTTACCATGAAAATAAAATAGTAAATATAGAGTTATGTAAATGCTAAAGTGTTGATAATGAAATCCTCATCTCCATGATGACTTGGGTTGGAAGGGATGTTTTGAGACAATGTTTTACAGCCAGATGCTTTTCCTGATTCCAATCCTTTTAGTCACCTCTTATGTCATGTGATGTTTATTTATAATTATAGGTAGGTTAATGAATGGGTCATTTCAAGCATGGGAAACCTTTTTTTAGGAGTGAGCTATGAGATGTAACTCAGCATAATGCAGGTCTCACAACTAAAATAAATTCAAGGTAATTTTTTTTGTTAGGAGTGCCATTTAGAAAGGGAAATAGGTTGTATGTGGTCCTTGGACTGCAGTTTGCCCATGACTGGGTTAAACACTTCTTCCTGAATATGTTAGGATATTAGTAAAGGACCAGTGTAGGTGGTATTGATGACAGGAGGTAGGGCTTGAAATTTTGTAGAACGATTCTGTGTTAAGGTATCTATGTAGGCCCAGCGTAGGTGGTATTAGTGGCTGAAGTTGGGACCTGAGATCTTGTTGAACCTGAGATCTTGTTGAACCATCCTGGATGTATTAGGGTATCTGTGGAGGCCCAGCGTGGGTGGTGTTACTGGCTGGAGGTATGGCCTGATATTAGAACCATCCTGGATGTATTAGGGTATCTGTAGGCTCAGCGTGGGTGGTGTTACTGGCTGGAGGTAGGGCCTGAGATTAGAACCATTCTGGATGTATTAGGGTATCTGTAGGCTCAGCGTGGGTGGTGTTACTGGCTGGAGGTAGGGCCTGAGATTAGAACCATCCTGGATGTATTAGGGTATCTGTAGGCTCAGCGTGGGTGGTGTTACTGGCTGGAGGTAGGGCCTGAGATTAGAACCATCCTGGATGTATTAGGGTATTTGTAGGCTCAGCGTGGGTGGTGTTAATGACTGGAGGTGGGGCTTCAGATGTTGTAGAACCATCATAAATGTGTTAGGGTATCTGTAGTGGCCCAACGTGAGTGATGTTAGTTACTAGAGATCAAGCTTGAGATCTTGTGGAACACTCGGCCCTTATCTTTAACAAGCCACACCAAACACTAGTGTGATATGTTATCACCAGTCTAGTGTGTTTGGTGTTTGTGGTTGTGGTGGTGGTAGTAGTGTTGTTGGTGGTGGTACTGGTGGTTGTTGTGTTGGTGATTGTTGTTGTTGTGTTGGTGGTTGTGGATGTGGTGGTGGTGGTTGTTGGTGGTAGTGTTGTTGTTGATGGTAATGGTGGTTGCTGTGGTGGTGGTAGTGATTGTGGTGGTGTTGTTGTTGGTGGTAGTGATGTTGGTGTTGTAGTATTGTTGTTCTTGCTACTGTTAGTAGGACTTCTGTTAACAGGAGGTAGAAAGGAAACAGTCTGGTATTGATGAAAGAAGGAAGGAGGGGGTAAAAGTGTAGGTGTGGAGGGATAACTGTGTGGGTGGGGACAGCCAAGGTATTCATGAATAAAGGGGAGGGGGAGGATAGCAGTGTTGGTAGGAACAGTCTAAGGTGTGATGGAGAAGTTTGTGGTAAACAAGAGGATGGAAGGTGTGGGGTGGTAGTTAGTGTATTGGGTGGGAAGAGGAACCACTCAACCACCACCACCACCAACACTACCACCACCAAGAACACCACTACCACCACCAACACCACTACTACCAATAACAACACCACCACCACTACCAACATCACCACCACCAATACCACCACCACTACTACCAACAACACTACCACCACCAACACCACCAACACCACCACCACCAATAACACCACTACCACCATCACCAACACCTCAACCACCACCAATACCACCACCACTACTACCAACAACACTACCACCACCAACACCACCAACAACACCACCACCACCAATAACACCACTACCACCACCACCAACACCTCAACCACCACCAACAATACCACCACCACAACTACCAAAAACACTACCACCACCACCACCACCAATAACACCACTACCACCACCAACACTACCACCACCAACAACACTACCACCACCAACACTACCACCACCAACAACACTACCACCATCACCAACAACAACACTATCACCACCAACAACACTACCACCACCAACACCACCACCACCACCAACACCACCACCACCACCAATAACACCACCACCACCAACAACACCTTAATCACCACTACCACCACCAACACTACCACCACCACCAACACTAC
>OZ024749.1:26958874-26986374 GCA_964016885.1 Eledone cirrhosa | reverse complement strand
CTGTTTATTTGTTTGTGTGTGTGTGTATATATATATATATATAAGAATATAGTGTACATAGGTGAGACAGCTCGTAGTATAGGGGAACGGATAAATGAACACTGGCGAGACCTTCAAGATAGTAAAGAATCATCTGTACTCTACCAACATGCTAAAATAGAACATAAGGGTAAATTAGAGAACATAGAAATAAAAATAGAATCTACACACAGAAAAGACGCAATGTTTAGACAAATCACAGAGGCAATAAATATAAATGAACTCCAACCAAAATTAAATAGAAAATATTAAGGACAAAATGAAGACACACACGTACATAGAACAAACAACCAACCAGTAACATGTAAATAAACAAATAAATAAACAAATATAAACACACACAGACATCCGGATGTAACGCATGCGCAAACTCAGCACACAACACGCACAAAAACAAGATGGCGTAGGACAGTACAAAGGAGAGGCACAAAAACAAAGAAAAGAATCCCCAGTCACTGAAGAGGTCACAGAATGTGTGACGAAAGAACTTTGACAATATATAAACAATCATCTGGTTGTGGAACAAACCAACCAACCGGAAATTTATAAATTCCTAAATTTATAAATTTATTATAATAAATTGAAGTGAAAGCAACTGGTGCGTGTGTTTCTTATTGGCAACATGACCCTCCCAAAGTATAACAATATATATATATATATATATTGGAAAAGTAAATAACAACATATATATATATAAATGTATATATATGTATGTATGTATGTATATATGTATATATACATTTATATAACTCTCTCTCTCCCTCCCCCTCTCTCTAGGTCTCTACCTCCGGGTCTCCTGCCGGTTGGTTTTGCCCGTAAAATCTGTCCAGTGATTCTTTCCTGAGACATTCTAACCCCATATCCATAGCATCGGAGCTGTGATTTCTCAATTCGGAGAAGTAACAGCTCTACCTGAAGTGACTCTCTGATCTCCGAGCTACAAATCTGTCCAGTGGTTCTTCCCTGTGACATTCTAACCCTATATCCATAGCATCGGAGCTGTGATCTCTCAATTCGGAGAAGTAACAGCTCTACCTGAAGTGACTCTCTGATCTCCGAGCTACAAATCTGTCCAGTGGTTCTTCCCTGTGACATTCTAACCCTATATCCATAGCATCGGAGCTGTGATCTCTCAATTCGGAGAAGTAACAGCTCTACCTGAAGTGACTCTCTGATCTCCGAGCTACAAATCTGTCCAGTGGTTCTTCCCTGTGACATTCTAACCCTATATCCATAGCATCGGAGCTGTGATCTCTCAATTCGGAGAAGTAACAGCTCTACCTGAAGTGACTCTCTGATCTCCGAGCTACAAATCTGTCCAGTGGTTCTTCCCTGTGACATTCTAACCCTATATCCATAGCATCGGAGCTGTGATCTCTCAATTCGGAGAAGTAACGGCTCTACCTGAAGTGACTCTCTGATCTCCGAGCTACAAATCTGTCCAGTGGTTCTTCCCTGTGACATTCTAACCCTATATCCATAGTATCGGAGCTGTGATCTCTCAATTCAGAGTAGTAGCGGCTCTACCTGGAGTGAGTCTCTGATCTATGAGCTACGCACTTTATTGAGTAACGTTACTCTAAAGGCCCTTTTAGTCGTTTGTATTCGTGATTGTATTCTTTCATGACTGTAGGTAAGGATTGGTACAAAAACCGAATTGAAGAAAGCGAGTTTGGCTTTTACGCTTATCTCCCTTCTTCTAATTACTGAATGCTGAAGCTGGTACAATATTGGTGGATTGGCAGTATTCGGTAGAGGGTCGGACGCCATGCTTTCCAGCATAGTTACGTCCCTTTACGATCGGAGTTCAAATCCCGCCGAGGTTGACTTTGCCTTTCATCCTTACAGGGTCAATAAAATAAAGTACCAGTAATGCACTGGGTAATTGCTGGCCTTGTGCCTAAAGTAGAAGCAATTATTGTACCAGCTTTTGAGATTCTTGCACTTAATTCAGCCTCCTGCCTTCCATCACTTGTGAACACAGCCTGGAGATGATTGAACTTCTCCATCTGCTTCAGTGGAACTCCATATTAGATTAACCATTTAGCAAAATAAACATCTAATAAGGGCTTCAAGTAAAGAAGGACCTCAAAACAATCAAAAGGCATATATAATTTCTTGTAACAAGGGGCCTCAGTTGTGTATAACCCTTTAGCATTTAAACCAGCTGTATCTGTCCTGAATTCTCTCACCTCTTTCTGTTCAAACCAGCTGCCCATACTGATGTTAAGGTATTGTTCTCAAAATAAATATCAAAATTTCATAGATTCAATATTATATGAGATAAAGCCTTTACTGTGAAAATATAATAGTAAATATAGAGTAATGTAAATGCTAAAGGGTTAAGTGCACTACAACTTCTCTGGTATTGGGGACATGATAAAATATACCTAGTTCACTTTGTAAAGGCATTGGTCATAGGAATGGCATCCAGCTATAGTAAATTGCCAAACAAAGGGTCAAAAGGGCTCCTCAGTTCTGGCAAAGGCATGAACACTTCCCTCGTCTTAATGCTATGATAAAATGCACCCAGGGCACTCTGTAAAGTGAGAAGAACATATTTGAGTGAGATATCTCTATCTGTGAGGTTTGTAGCTCCAATTATGTATTAACTTGGTCTGTATAACGGCCCAACTAATCCTTGTTTGCAGGGAAAACGTATCTTAAATCATGCTGACCTGAGTTTATTTTAAGGAAATTTTAGAACTACAAATCTTTGAAGGAGGCGCCATGACCCAGTCTTTGATATTCTCAGAGTCTGAGAAGCATTTCTAATGTAATGTAATGGCTACTTTTAATGTTTTATAAACGTTTTAAGTATTTTAATTGTCATTTACAATGTAAGTGTATATAATATTTCACACAAAATGCAAACTTCCTGCACAAAATTAGATTTAGAACTAGAGAAAATTAGATTTATAACGGGGCAACATTAGACTTAGAACTAGACATTAGATTTAGAACGGAACAACATTAGATTTATAACGGGGCAACATTAGACTTAGAACGGGACAAAATTTGATTTAGAAATAGACAAAGAATTACAGAACAGCACAAGCTGGTTGAGAGGCCTGTTTGAAAAAAATATATTACAAGTCTCCCTTTCCAAATGCTGATGGGTCTGTGTCCTGTCCTTGGAGGCACAAAGATTGCATATCTCGAGAACCCAAAGAGGGTTCAGAAGGGAGCAAACCATTACAATTGGAAGAAGCTTCACCAGATACTCAGTTCCCATCTACCCTGTTTCACCTATTTGTATGGTTTAAGTATTGCTCACTACTCAGTCTATCGTACTCTGTAATCAGTCGCGTATCGAGTGACAAAAAGTGAAGCCACAGAGCATGAAGTGATGTTTGTGTCTCCACCACCGTGATCTCACTTTAAATATATATATATATATATATATATACACACACATACACATACACACACACATAATACACACACATACATACACACACATACATACACACACACATACACACACACACACATACATACACACACACATACACACACAGAGACTCACATGTATGAATATATGGAGTATCGAGGAAATAGGATAAAATGATTATATAAAATTATATCATTTATCCTGTTCCCTTCATATATTCATGCATACAAATGTTAGTTTGTAAACAACAAAGTAGATGAGATGTTATTCAACAAATAGTATAAAGATTGGTCACACACACACACACACATATATATATATATAATGTATAAAACAATGTAGTAGGTTAGTAGGTTAGAATTTAACTCATTCATTTCTTACACAATTTGTATTATACGTATTTCATTACGTAACAGTGATGACTCATCAAAAGTATATGTGAACAGAAAATTACATGAATAAAATGTCATGAACAAAAATAAAATAAATTACTCATGCACTTTCCATTCACTATTATTTCATGGGCAGACTATTGGTAGTGTTCCCTCAACAACATCAAAAACCCGTCCATGTTGACATAAGGAAATATGTATAACAGTGATTATGTAACAAATAAATGACAACCTCCCCCCCTCTCTAATATGTCTGTCTGTTTTTACTCCAACAGTCTTATGAGGTTATATCCAGTCCAGTGAACATCACAGCTCACACTCCAGTTGATGAAATCAAGACAATTAGTAAGTTTCACTTTACACAGCTTTGGTCTCTCTGTTTAGCAGTGTGCTGGGCGGGGGTGGGGTAAGTATAAGAGGTCCTTGAATTATCCTTGCTAGCCATTACTCCCTCTCATTTGCATTTGGTTCCTCTGTTTGGTGGGGGGGGGGGGGGGGGGTAAGTATAGGAAGTCTTTGAATTATCCTTGCTAGCCATTGCCCCCACTCATCTGCATTTGGTGCCTCTGCAGGAGGGAGTCTAAGTATAGGGGATCCCTGAATTATCCTCGCATCTGCATTTTGTGCCTCTGTTTGTTTTTTTTTGGTGGGTGGGTGAGGGTGGGGTGGGGGTTAGATATAGATGATCCCTTTTGTAGGTATAGGAGGTTCCTGAATTACAGGGGTTGGTTTTTGGTTCTTACCTGCATTTAGTCTCTCTATTTGGGGTTTTTTGATGGTATAGAGGGTCGTTGAATTATTGTAGATACTCTTTAGCCCCACACCTGCTTTTGGTATGTTTGTGGGTTTTGTAAGGAGTTTTGTCGGTATAGGGGCTCCGAGTTATCCAGTCTGATCATTACTCTTCCTCACTTTTTTGGTGTTTCTGTTGGTTTTTGCCCCCTCTTGCCTACGTTTGTTGTCTGTGTATAGGGGTTTTATAGATATAAGGGATCCCCTAAATTACAGGGGTTGGTTTTTTCCCCCTCTTGCCTACGTTTGGTGTCTGTGTATAGGGATTTTGTGGATATAAGGTGCCCCCCCCCCAAATTACAAGGGTTAGTTTTTGCCCCCTCTTGCCTACATTTGGTATCTGAGTATAGGGGTTTTGTGGATATAAGGTGCCCCCTAAATTACAGGGGTTGGTTTTTACCTGCTTTTACTGGATATTTTCTTCTTTATATTTTATCCCCCATATTTTTTGATTTTTACCTTCATCTTACTCAATCTACCCACCTCCTGCACTGTTTTTGTATTGTGGCCTTGTACTGTGATCAGTCATGTGACCTTGTATTGTCACCTATGTCATGTGGCCTTGTGGTCAATTCTGACTTTGTACTGTGATCAGTCATGTATCTTACTGGTCAATACTGACCTTGTATTGTGATCAGTCATGTGACCTTGTGGTCAATACTGACCTTGTACAGTCACCAAAGACTTGTAACCTTGTGGCCAATAGTGACCTTGTGCTGTGACTAAAGTCTCGTGGTCAATACTGACCTTGTACTGTCACCAAAGACTTGAGGTCAATAGTCGCTGTGTACAGTCACCAAAGTCATGTGATTTTGTGACCACTACTAACCTTTTACAGTCACCAAAAGTCTTGTGGTCAATACTAATCTTGTGCTGATTTTCTTTCTCTCACAGATGTAATGGGGCCTGATGAAGTGAATGCGATTCTGCGACAACTTGATTCTGGCATGGAGGAAGCCTTACAGAAGGCCAAAGCTTGGTCAAAATACCTCAAAGACATAATTAATTATATTGATAAGAAGGCACAGTTTGGTATGTAAACAAATTAACAGTTTCTCATCTGTCTGTCTGTCTCTCTCTCTCTTATTTTTAAATCTGATACACCATCATATTTAGCAGATGAAGGGCCAGGGTGGGGTGAAGGTTATTGTGTAGGAGGTTGACTAGGTTTTAACCAGAGGCCCCTACAATATTTAACTCTAAATGCCCTGTACCACATGTAGCCACATTAGCAAGACACTTGAAAATTATAAAACTATACTATGACTGTATTATATGAAAAATTTTTCTAATGACTTATCTGTAAATAATGTTGCTATAAACCTTTGAATTAACAAACCACATGAAACAACATTAACAAGACCCCTTTTTTTGCTTGGGTATTTAAACCGGCCATATCCGGCCAGAATTCTCTCCCCTCCTTCTATTCAAACCAGCTATAACCGGCTGCGGATACTTATGTTAAAGTATTGTTCTCAAAATAAATATCAAAATCTCATAGATTTGATATTATGTGAGATAACGTGTTTACTGTAAAAATACAATAGTATATATAGAATAATGTAAATGTTAAAAGGTTAATATTTGAAAAGAATAATTGTGGTGTGAATGCAATCTTTCATATACGTGTACTTTAATGCCTGACATATTTAATATAGTGAGGTGAAAAACTTCTATGCAGTTAGATTATCCAGCATATTAGTAAACAAAACAAAAAAAGTAGAAAACAACACGGTGACTACATCACATTTAAAATTAACCCTTTAGCATTCACGTTACTCTATAATTACTACTATATTTTAATGGTAAAGGCTTAATTATCTCACATAATATCGAATCTATGAGATTTTGAAAGTATTTATTTTGAGAACAATACCTTAACATCAGTTTGAGCGACCAGTTACAGCCAGTTTCAACAGAAAGAGGTAGAGAATTCTGGCTGGTTTTGGTCGGTTTGAACACTAAAGGGTAACCTTTAATACACTGAATTTTTTTAATGAATTACTTCCCTTGGCACTGCATTATGTATTAAGGGGGAGATTATTGGTGACATAAGTTGCCTAGAGCGCCCAGAAGATTAAAGACATTAGTTTACTGCAAATTTTCACAACAATCTGTCCATGAGTTTCTTTCAAGAGATCAAAATTAAAGAGAGACTTGCAGTGTGCTGCTAATAAGTATTTAACTCTTTCATTTGTGTATTTCTAATGAAATACTCTTTATTTCAATTAATTGTCTTTTGTGGTTATGAAAACTGAAAAGGAAGAGAAAGGGAAGGGCTCTAGGGTCACAGAAGAATGGGAGGGGAGAGGGTGATGGGCTCTAGGCCTAATGAGTGGTGGTATTGGGGCTGCAAAAGGTTGCAAAAGCATTCCCGCGGATAATGGCCAGCAACACCTGCTGCAACAGCCACCCCACCTCCCGGAGCTTCTTCTTCACACCGGGTCCAAGTAAGCCTGAGGTCTCAACAGTGAGTGGTATGAAGAGGAAGTGGCCGGACAACCCTCGGTATTTGTTTATTTCAATTAATTAATGAAGAATTTTGAGGGGTTTACTAAAATCATTTCATTATTAATATAGAGGGCGGTGGATTGGCAGTATCGGTAGAGGGTCGGGCGCCATGCTTTGACGCATAGAGTTACGCCCCTTTCCATTCCGAGTTCAAATCCCGCCGAGGTTAACTTTGCCATTCATCCTTACGGAGTCGATAAAATAAAGTACCAGTAATTCACTGGTTAATTGCTGGCCTTGTGCCAAAAGTAGAAATAATTATTAATATAGTAATTAATATAATAAAGGGCAGTGAATTGGCAGTATCGGTGGAGGGTCGGACGCCATGCTTTCCAGCATAGTTACGTCCCTTTACGGTCTGAGTTCAAATCCCGTCGAGGTTAACTTTGCCTTTCATCTTTAGGGGGTCGATAAAATAAAGTACCAGTAATGTACTGGAATAATTGCTGGCATTGTGCCAAAAGTAAAAACAATTATTAAGATAGTAATTTAACAGATTGTTTTTATGTAAAATTATGTTGGGAGATTTTAAGTAGGATTCCTGTCTTTCACGGACACACTATTTCTATTGTTGATAATATTTGCCATTCCTGTCAGATGGAGTAACATGAAAAAAAGTATTTAGCTCAAGAACACCTGTGTCCTGGTTCAGTATTCAAACCCACAAACTTATGATTGTATGTCCAACACCCTCACTACTGTGCTATGTTCCTTTATATGAATGATAACATTGTTTCCTTGATCCGATCTGATGACCAATGGAAACATTGTTTCCTTGGTCCAATCTGATGACCAACAGATAGTATCAGTAATGGAAAGACCAATGGAAACATTGTTTCCTTGGTCCAATCTGATGACCAACAGATAGTATCAGTAATGGAAAGACCAATGGAAACATTGTTTCCTTGGTCCAATCTGATGACCAACAGATAGTATCAGTAATGGAAAGACCAATGGAAACATTGTTTCCTTGGTCCAATCTGATGACCAACAGATAGTATCAGTAATGGAAAGACCAATGGAAACATTGTTTCCTTGGTCCAATCTGATGACCAACAGATAGTATCAGCAATGGAAAGACCAATGGAAACATTGTTTCCTTGGTCTGATCTGACAACTGGCAGATAGTATAAGCAATGGAAAGACTAATGGAAACATTGTTTCCTTGGTCCAATCCAATAATCAACTGTTTCTTTTTTGGGGGTTTCATGTTCATTTTGTTTTCTACAGAAACTGATTTTGCTAAGAATATCATCCGTCTTGCCCAGACCACCAAATCAACAATTATTGAAGATGTAAGTTTTGGTCCTACCTTTCTTTCACCTATGTTTCCTCACTTTATTTTCTATATGCACAAGAAACTGCCTTAATGATTCTATTAAAATAATAAACTGGCTGACTAAACACATGTGCTTTCCTCCTGTAAACATTCTTTTTTTCAATTCTTCTTCTTCTTACTCTCATATACCTTTCTATTTTTATTTTCTTCTATCACTCTCATTCTATCTTCCAATGAAGGACTAAAGTCTGAAATGTTAAAGTTCTTTTCTTACTATATCAAGCATGAAGCTAATATGTATCATTATTGTACCGTTGAAATTGAAACTTAGATTCACTACAAGGATAATACCCAATTTTCTAATGTTCTTATCATTGTAATGAATATGTATGTATATATATATATATATAGACAATATATATATATATAGATATATATATAGGCCGAAACAAATGAGATCGTGTGGGTGTCACGACAAAAAAACACACAGTCCACGCTGTAATGTGGCTGTGTAGGCAACACGGTAAAAACCTCCCAGACCCACACTGTAAATGTGGTTGGTGTTATGAAGGGCATCCAACTGTAGAAAACCTGCCAGACAGTCCTATGCGAGCAAGACAATCACTCTTGCCTCAAGTGGGAAAACCCCCGTCCAAACCCATGCAAGCGTGGAACACGGACGTTAAACGTTGATGATGATATATATATATATATAGACAATATACCCCACACCCTCCCACTGCAAAGTGGTCGTGGAGGTGCCACGGCAATAAAGCACCCAGCCCACACTGTAAAGTGGATGTGTAGGCGCCACGGAAAAAAGCAGCCAGCACTCACTGTAAATGAGGTTGGTGTTAGGAAGGGCATCCAGCTGTAGAAGTCAAGCCAGAATCAGTTCCCGACCGGATACTGCCCACAACAGGACAACCCGTCTAACCCATGCTAGCGTGGAAGAACGGATGTAAAACGGTGATGATGATGATGATCATCATCATTTCATCATTTCATTTTACGTCCGCTTTTTCCCTGCTTGCAAGGGTGGGACGGGAACTGATTCTGGCTTGATTTCTACAGCTGGATGCCCTTCCTAACACCAACCTCATTTACAGTGAGTGCTGGGTGCTTTTTTTTTTTTTTTGCCGTGGCACCTCCACGACCACTTTGCAGTGGAATGATATGGACCCCAGTCCCTATCATCTCATTTCTACAGCTGAGTAAACTGGAGCAATGTGAAATAAAGTGTCTTGCTCAAGGAAACAACACATCACCTGGTCTGAGAATTGAACTCACAACCTTTCGATTGCAAGGCCAATGCTCTAACCACTAAACCATGTGCCTCCATATATGATGATGTATATGTATATGATGTATATGTATATATGATGTATATGTATATATATAGAAAACCTGCCAGACAGTCCTATACGAGCAAGACAACCAATCTTGCCTCTAGTGGGACAATTCCCGTCTAAACCCATGCTAGCGTGGAAGATAGATGTTAAACGATGATGATGATATATATATATATATATAAAACAGTAAATGTCTGTCTGTGGGTGTGTATGATTTTTATGCATTTCCACATTTCTCTACCGATTTTGATGATTTTTTTCCCCAATGTGCTCCAAATTTACCAGGGCAAGTCAACGCGTAATTATTTTTGCCAAAAATTTCCTGCTTCTATAAAAAAAAATCGATAAAAAACTAAATACATGCTGTAACCCTCTCTCTTACACGCTTCATTCCTCTCACTACTACCATCAAAATTATATGAAACTACATACATGTTGCAACTCTCTTTAAAAGGCTCATCCTTTCCTCTACTCCACTTTCAATCTCCTCTGCAACTCTCTTTAAAAGGTTACTGCCTCCGTCTACTACCCTACAGTTTAGAACGACGACAAAACTTCTTTTGAAGGAATGCGACACAAACTTTGAAACCTAAGCAACACATCGATTTATACAACAACCATAGCTTTACTCTCTCCGTCGCTCTTCCCTCTCTCTACAATAGATTATTCCGCCTCTTTATAATTTAACTGCTTTACTCTCTTCATGCTTCGAGGTTTAACACTAGCTTCACTCTCTCCATCGCTCTTCTCTCTATAATAGAATATTCCCCCCTCTTCGTTCGGGAACGCGAAAAAAACTTTGATAACTAAGTGACACTCATACATCAAAATTTAAAAAGCCGATAACACTAAATACTGCTCTCTCAATGTTACATTTTACACACTTTACATTTTACATCAAATAACAAATATTCAAAAGCAACAGATGTCAGGAGAAGGTCATGAAGCAAAAAAATTTCAAATCAATCAACACTAAGGGCAAAAATCGATCATGATCATTCCCCCTCTCTATAATTTAACTGCTTTACTCTCTCTGTCGCTCTTCACTCCCTATATGACAACACTGCAGAGAGAGAAACAATGTATATGATCAAATGGAGCGTTCCGTATATTCCCTCTCTCTATAATTTAACTGCTTTACTCTCTCTGTTGCTCTTCACTCCCTATATGACAACACTGCAGTGGAGAGTTCCGTATTGACATACGGCTTATCTGGGGCATTTTCAATCGGCTTATTGCAAATAACAACCCGCAAAATAACACTTCATATAACAGATTAATGCTATAGACATATGAATCGGAATGTAACCCGTTAACTTTTTCCTGGGCAAAATTATTCGAACAGACATGACCTCATTGCCAGAGTGTTCCGACTGAAACTGGCTAAACTCATGGCTTTAATAAAAAAGGTCAGGTATTTAGGGCTGTAAAATGTGACATGTTCACCGTCGAATGGCAAAAACGAGGGCTGCCACATACTCACATTTTGATTTGGTCAGAAACTGACCAGGAATTACATGACATCATCAAAGCTAACATGGTCCGTGTGCGTCAGGTCCTAATGAGCATCACACGTGTCTGAAAGGGGGGTTGTGCATTAAGGGATACTCCAAAAAATTTGTTAACCAGACTCAGACTGGTGGCAACGGGTACCCCCCGTACAGACAACCTTTTCCCCCACCCCAGAAAAAAACCCCAGTTGATGGATGTGAATCCGAAATATATAGGGACTATTAAATCTCTCCCAAGGTAACTCTCTCTTGTGTTGTTATTTTTATTTTATCCTTTATACTCTTCCCTTCATTCTACACATCTCCCACATCTTATACACACCACGCATCTCAACGTACACCCACTTACATCTCTCTCTCCACCACCGGACCTTGTTACCCGGAGATTTACCCATTTGCATTGTCGAGGCTTCCAAACGACTTAAAGATATTTACTTATTGTTCCACAATGCTTCAAGCAAACTTCAATACTCTCTTATCCTTACACCTGAGCCAGGAATTGTTTGCATCCGTAAGGGAACTGTTTAGACTGTCGGAGAAATGGGCCAACGCTGGCTGCCAAATTATTTTCCTGAAACGCTGCCTAAAAAACGATGTCATCCCCAACACCATCAAGAACATCCGCTTACCAGTAAGCCTACGTACACCAGCCTTCCAAAACACCACTAACTGCATACATCGCACGTGTATTAAACAGATCCTGAGACATCTCAACCGCCAATTACACGTCCATAAGCGGACACTCTCAGAGCGGACACATCGACTGCCAATAGCACCCGGGGACTTGCTCCTAAAAATCACTAAAGCAATCGACCAGTGCTACCACTCCAGAGTCCAATACGAGAAAAAACGGCTCAAGCGAAAATATGAGTGGATCTTGTCGAAACGCCACAACGAGAACATCGACACTAACGAACAGACGGACCAGAACCACGTGGAAAACAACAACTTAACAACCGCCACCGCCGCAACCACCAACACCGAGCCATACCTCAACGATGCGACGCACCTGGTCACCGACCTAACCGGCACTCTCACGAGCGACGAACTGAAACTCCTACACCTCGGACCTAAGTTCATCGTCACACAACGTCTCGACGACAGACTCATACTCAACATCGAGGCCAACTTTTGTTGAGCCGCTTACCAACTTAAATGGGTGACCGCCATCAACAGCGCCACAGAAAATAACAGCGCCAACGCAACCCACCGCAAGTTCCCCACTTACCGCCCCGACAACCCACTCCACCCACCAACCACGAACTCGACACTAAACTCATCAGGCTAAAACACTCCATCTCGGATATACTTCACAAACACACACATACACGCACAACACATAACCTCACCAAATCTCAACTCACCACTCTCTCCAACCTAAAATCGAAGAACCTCATCTATCTCCCCTCCGACAAGGGAAAAGAATTCTGCGTCATCAGCAGAGAGGCCTACAACACCCTGGCCCTCCAACACCTTGACGATGACAACCTCTACTCCAAGGTCACGGGAATCACTCCTGCGCAGATAGAAGAACACATCAACTCCGCCTGGACCAACATCTGCGACCGGCGGAAGCTCCCGAAGAAGCTGAGATACAACCTCCTCACGAGGAACAGCAGACTACCCGCCTTCTACCACCTCGTGAAAACACACAAACAGGGACCCGACCTGAAGATCAGGCCCATTGTATCGAGCGTGGAGGGACCACTCTACAAAATTTCATGGCTCCTAGCCAGAATACTCAAACCCATCTTAGACACCATGCCGGGACACGTTAACAGCTCCGAGGAGGTGTTGAAGCGCCTGCATCAAATGGATCCCGACACCAGAAGGAATAACAGATATGCCTTCAGCTTTGATGTAGTCGCTCTCTACACCTCGGTCCCGGCACTCCCGGCCATCAATATACTAATGGAACGCGTCCAATCCACTGACCTACACTGCTTCGGGCTCACCACCACTGACATCCACCAACTCCTATCCATCGTTGTCGACAACACCTACTTCGGATTCCTTGACCAAATATACCAACAAATCTCGGGACTGCCCATGGGATCAAGCCTATCATGTGTGCTAGCGAACTCTTACATGGACAACCTCGAACGCAAGGCACTCAACGCCTGCCACCCCAACGCCATAGCCTTTTTCTCAAGGTACGTGGACGATATCCTCATCCTCACATCTTCCCAAGACACGGCGAACAGAATCTATGAGACGTTCAACAACACGGACGAGAACATTGACTTCAGTGTTGAACACCCCAACGAAGACGGGCCACTTGCCCTCCTCGACTTCCGAATCAACATCACGGAACAGGGAAGGATCCACTGCAACTTCTACCGAAAGGCAGCCTGCAGGGACCTATTCGTTCACTACAAGTCCGCCCTCCCTAACAGTGCCAAAAGAGGATACATCACGAACGAGATCGCGCGAATCAAAAACAGATGCAGCGATCCCGCGAGTGGTGTCACTCATACCAAGCGATTCCTCGAGGTGCTGGAGACGAATGGGTACCCTACCTCGATCACAGACAGAATAGGAGACACCAGACGCAAGAGACAGAGAAGCACCCAAGGCAAGTGCTTCCTTAAAATACCACAGCTGGGCGAGAAAACCACCAATGCTATCCGCAAGGCTATACGGAGGGAGGGCCTCGACATCCACCTGGCCCACTCGGGCCCCTCCCTGCGAAGATGCCTTTCCAGGAAACCCGAAAAATCTACTGACGCATGCTCCCTCAGAGACTGCCCGATACGCCATGCGAATTGTTGCCTACGCACATACGTCGTGTATAAGATAGAATGTGATGGGTGCAACCAATACTACATAGGTAGCACAATTCGACCTTTGCATATCCGGATCAAGGAACACACTAAAACCAGGGCCTCGTCTTTCCACAAACACATAGACAAATGCGGAAACAAAGACGGAAGGCCCATTGTCACAATTCTAGCGACTGAAAGAAACGTTGGCACGTTACGTATCAAGGAAGCGCTTTTTATCAAACGACTGCAACCGCAAATAAACAACCGATCAGAGAGAAGCGAAATGAGATGGCTGGTTTAAGTTAACAAGCGATGCAACAACACACAACACACGCACACACACACACACACACACAAACGAGACAACTACACACACACGCGAACGAGACAACTACACACACACACACACACACACACACAGTAGCATTCCACCATACGAACATACTACACTGCCAATACAGAGGAACAAGGCAACAACACACGCACACACACACACTCAAGCGAGACAACAACACACGCACACACACACACAGTAACATTTAACAAACAGGCAGAGAATGGACTGACAGCTAGCACCATCCCACTCCCTCATTTGGCCGCTGACCTCTGTACGACCGACCCCATTTCACGCGCACGCGCGCTCTGCCGAATACCTCAGATATTCAAAACAACAAACAGCCAAACAGCGAAGGACGCGTTCTGGACTTGTCCGACAGACAACCTTTTCCCCCACCCAGGAAAAAAACCCCAGTTGATGGATGTGAATCCGAAATATATAGGGACTATTAAATCTCTCCCAAGGTAACTCTCTCTTGTGTTGTTATTTTTATTTTATCCTTTATACTCTTCCCTTCATTCTACACATCTCACACATCTTATACACACCACGCATCTCAACGTACACCCACTTACATCTCTCTCTCCACCACCGGACCTTGTTACCCGGAGATTTACCCATTTGCATTGTCGAGGCTTCCAAACGACTTAAAGATATTTACATATATATATATATATATATATTTATATATGTGTGTGTATATATAAATTTATATATGTGTATGTATATGTATGTCTGTCCATCCAGACATGATGTAGTCAGTAACTTCAACTTCTACATACATTGCCATTCTTTTCAACAGGCATTCCTCCCTCTGCAGTCAGTTTACTGTTTTCTTTTGAATATGGTGAGTACAACATTATTATAGCTTACACGGTCGGTTGGTCTGTCTGTCAGTGTCTGTGTGTACATGCGTATCTGACTGTGTTTCAGTGTGTGCCCGTTTTTGTGTGTGTGTGTTTTTGTGTGTTTTATTAAATCTCTCTTTATTTATTTCTTCGTCAAGGACATTGATTACGCCATTTCCTGCCAGAAGACCCAAGCAGAATTGCAAAGCAAAAAGTTTATACAGGTTAGTCCATATTGAAACTCTACCATTTTATTATTTACCTTGTTTCTGGTTTTGCCTGTAAAATCTTTCCAGCGATTCTTTCCTCAGGACCAACAGGGGTAGACTGCGAGCAAGATAGTTCGATGACATCCATGAGCTTGGCTGGTCTTGCTTGGGGATCCAGCCAGATCAGTTGGAGACGGTTGCTTCTAACAGGATCCGCTGGAGGGAGTGTTTGAGGACTCTGTCCCCAAGACACTCTCAGGAATAAGTGGGTGAAGAAAAGAAGACCATGGATGCCTTTCCTAACACCAAACACATATACAGTGTGTCGTGACTTCTGCACTACCACTTTACAGTGTGGACTGGGTACTTTAAACATTTCGTTAACCCTTTAGCATATAAACCATCTGTATCCGCCTAGAATTCTCTCACCTCTTTCTGTTCAAATTCGCTGTAACCGGCTGCTCATACTGATGTTAAGGTATTGTTCTCAAAATAAATAATATCAAAATCTCATAGATTTGATATTATGTGAGATAATTATGTGAGGTAAAGCGTTTACTGTGAAAATATAATAGGAAATATAGAGTAATGTAAATGCTAAAGTGTTAACAAGAATCTGAGAAGAAGAACTGGACGTTTTGGTGATAAAATTACTTATTTGTCTTCATACCATTGTTTTCCATAGCCACTTGCAGCACGACGAACAGACCATGATAAAGCAAGGAAACAGATCAAAGAGACTTGGAGTAGAGAAGTGAAGAAAATGGTAAGTTCCTCATCTTTGGATCTGTTTTTGTTTTATTTAGGAATTACTGTATGTATGTTTTAGTGGTTAGCAGAGGTGTAACTAGGGTATGGCAAGTATGGAATGTGCCATGGGCACCATGTATTCGAATTGGACCTGGAGCACTTTCTATTAAAGTCAGATAAGCTATTGTCGAAGAGTGATAAAAGAAACTTCTTCAGATGTAAGATCTGCCTTTGATTATCATGGGTGAGATTGCTGGGTGTAGAAGTGTGAGGAGTTCTAAGTGGAAGGAAGTGACAGAAGAGGAAGACCAAGAAAGATATTGGTAGAGGTGATGACAGCTGACTGGAAGAAACTGTACCTCGAAGAGGAGATGGCAAAGGAAAGAGACAGGTGAAGAGAGAAACTGTACTTTAAAGGACTTGTCTTAACCATCTAGCATGGAATAATGGCCTTAAAAATGATGATGATAGTGTTAAAGGACTGATGTGGTATAGAAGAGGACTTATCTAACCTATGCTAGCATGGAATTTTTTGAAAATGATTGAGAAGATGCCAAACCTCACTGACTCACTGAGTTAGGTGGAACTAGTCAAATTGGACCAGGGAAATAATGTTTCCATTGGTCTTTCCACTGCTGATACCATCTGCCAGTTGCAACTCCTGGCAGAAAGCATGGAATGTAAAAATGGCTGTAAAAATGAGTGAAAGGAGACATGTGGTGATGGAGAGGACTGGTCTAACCCATGCTAGCATGGAATAATGACTGTACAAATGATGATGATGATGATAGTCTGAAAGAAATAATGTGGTACTGGAGAGGACTAACCCATCCTACCACATGGTCTAACCCATGGTACCACATCGTCTAATCCATGCTACCACATGGTCTAATCCATGCTACCACACCATTGTGATAGCATGGGTTAGACAAGTCCTCTTCAGTAAAAATGATGATGACAATATCTTTGTTTATTTCAATGTATTAAAAAAAAAAAACTTATATTTGTTCATTGTTTTTTCCTCTCTAATCTCAACCCATCTCTGTCTCTTTCCTTCTTTTTCCCCTCTCTCTTTATCTCTCCTTCTCTCTCTTTATCTCACCCTCTCTCTTTCTCTCCTTTCTCTCTCCCCTTCTCTCTCCTATCCCCTTTCTCCCCTTCCCCATCACCCCCCCTCTCTCTCTCTCTCTCTTCCAGCAAGAATCTATCTCTAATGTCCGCAAGGCCCGGTCATTGTACTGCAATCGTAAACAAGAGAACGAGAAAGCTCGGGAAATGGCCAGTAAAGCCGAGACTGAGCTGAATGTCCAAGGTGGTACCAGCACCATTTTTACCAAAGTGGACAAACGGAAGAAGATAGTCGAGGAGACCATGTCTCGGGTAAGGAGATATTTGTTGCTCTTGTTGTTGCCCTTGTTTTTACTACCTTTGTTGTTGTTTAGCCCTAGGTCAACACACTTGAGCCTCTTAACTGTTGTTTAGACCTAGGTCAGAATATCTGATTTTGTATTACTGTTGTTGTTTAGCCCTAGGTCAGAACACCTGATCTTTTTAGTATTACTGTTGTTGTTGTTTAACCCTAGGTCAATACACTTGAGCCTCTTAACTGTTGTTTAGCCCTAGGTCAGAATATCTGATCTTGTATTACTGTTGTTGTTGTTGTTTAACCCTAGGTCAACACACTTGAGCCTCTTAACTGTTGTTTAGCCCTAGGTCAGAATATCTGATCTTGTATTACTGTTGTTGTTGTTTAACCCTAGGTCAGAATATCTGATCTTGTATTACTGTTGCTGTTGTTGTTGTTTAGCCCTAGGTCAGAATATCTGATCTTGTATTACTGTTGTTGTTTAACCCTAGGTGAACACACTTGAGCCTCTTAACTGTTGTTGTTTAGCCCTAGGTCAGCACACCTGGTATTTTTAGTATTACTGGTATTTAACCCTAGGTCGACACACATGAGCCTCTTAACTGTTGTTGTTTAACCCTAGGTCAACACATTTGAGCCTCTTAACTGTTGTTGTTTAGCCCTAGGTCAGCACACCTGATCTTTTTAGTATTACTGGTATTTAACCCTAGATCAACACACTTAAGCCTCTTAACTGTTGTTGTCTAGCCCTAGGTCAACACACTTGAGCCTCTTAACTGTTGTTGTTTAACCCTAGGTCAACACACTTGAGCCTCTTAACTGTTGTTGTTTAACCCTAGGTCAACACACTTGAGCCTCTTAACTGTTGTTGTTTAGCCCTAGGTCAACACACTTGAATCTCTTAACAGTTGTTGTTTAGCCCTAGGTCAACACACTTGAGCCTCTTAACTGTTGTTGTTTAGCCCTAGGTCAACACACTTGAGCCTCTTAACTGTTGTTGTTTAACCCTAGGTCAACACACTTGAGCCTCTTAACTGTTGTTGTTTAACCCTAGGTCAACACACTTGAGCCTCTTAACTGTTGTTGTTTAGCCCTAGGTCAACACACTTGAGCCTCTTAACTGTTGTTTAGCCCTAGGTCAGAACACTTGAGCCTCTTAACTGTTGTTTAGCCCTAGGTCAACACACTTGAACCTCTTAACAGTTGTTGTTTAGCCCTAGGTCAACACACTTGAGCCTCTTAACTGTTGTTGTTTAGCCCTAGGTCAACACACTTGAGCCTCTTAACTGTTGTTGTTTAACCCTAGGTCAGAACACTTGAACCTCTTAACTGTTGTTGTTTAACCCTAGGTCAACACACTTGAGCCTCTTAACTGTTGTTGTTTAGCCCTAGGTCAGAACACTTGAGCCTCTTAACTGTTGTTTAACCCTAGGTCAACACACTTGAGCCTCTTAACTGTTGTCTAGCCCTAGGTCAACACACTTGAGCCTCTTAACTGTTGTTGTTTAACCCTAGGTCAACACACTTGAGCCTCTTAACTGTTGTTGTTTAGCCCTAGGTCAACACACTTGAGCCTCTTAACTGTTGTTGTTTAGCCCTAGGTCAGAACACTTGAGCCTCTTAACTGTTGTTGTTTAACCCTAGGTCAACACACTTGAGCCTCTTAACTGTTGTTGTTTAACCCTAGGTCAACACACTTGAGCCTCTTAACTGTTGTTTAGCCCTAGGTCAACACACTTGAGCCTCTTAACTGTTGTTGTTTAGCCCTAGGTCAACACACTTGAGCCTCTTAACTGTTGTTATTTAACCCAAGTTCAGAACACTTGAGCTATTTAACTGTTGTTGTTTAGCCCTAGGTCAGAATATCTGATCTTGTATTACTGTTGTTGTTCTTGTTTAGCCCTAGGTCAACACCTGTTCATTTATTAATGTTGTTGTTTAGCCCTAGGTCAGAATATCTGATCTTGTATTACTGTTGTTGTTGAGTCTTAGATCAGTACCAGAGGTGTAACTAGGGTCTGGCAAGCTTGGGCACCACATGAAGGGGGCACCACTTGAACTAGGAACACGTTCCATGAAAGTCATATAAGTCTCGTCAGAGAGTGAAACAAGAAACTCCTTCAGATGTATCATGGCTGAGAACACTATGGTGGCTGGATCATTAAAGCATTTATATACATTATTAGGCCTCCATAGGTAAAAATACAGTGCTGGGCAGGGGCGTAATTTCACTGCTTGCCATAGGCACTATTTTCCCTAGTTATGCCTCTGATCAGTACACCTGATATTTTAACTGTTGTTGTTTAGCCATATGTGAACACATCTGATTCTTTATCACTTGTAATAATTGTTTCTACTTTTGGCACAAGGCCAGCAATTACCCAGTACATTACTGGTATTTTATTTTATCGACCCTGTAAGGATGAAAGGCAAAATTAACCTTGACGGGATTTGAACTCAGACTGTAATGGGGCGTAACTATGCTAGAAAGCATGGCGTCCAACCCTCTCCCGATACTGCCAATTCACCATAATTGTGTGTGGCATTCATTTTTCAAACTTCAACTTTCCAGTTCAGTTCAAATGTTCAGAAATGATTCCAATGCTCACATTTATCTCCCTTGCAAGCTCTCCAACAGTTGTGCAAGGATTTGCGTCCATCAAAGCCTTCAATTCATTGTTATCAATGGCAGAAGGATGTCCATGACACTTATCTTCAAGAGTGAATTCATCATGATGGAGTTATTGAAATCAATGTTACACTGTGTTTACAGCTGAGTTTAACCCTTTAGCATTTAAACTGGCCATATCCGGCCAGAATTCCCTTACGTCTTTCAGTTCAAACCGGCTGTAACTGGCCACTTATACTGATGTTAAGGTTTTGTTCTCAAAATAAATATCTAAATCTCATGGTCATTATTATATGAGATAATTATGTGAGATAAAGCCTTTACCATGAAAATACTATAGTATATATAATGTAAATGTTATAGTTTAAACTTTATTGATGTTTCTATATGTTACTACCACAATATGGCTGACATTAAATTTTATTGGTTTTCGAGGAATATCCCTGTGATATTTATGTTATGTGTACATCATCATCATCATCATCGTTTAATGTCTATCTTCCACGCTAACATGGGTTAGATGGGAATTGTCCCACTTGAGGCAAGATTGATCGGGTGATCGTGTCTCGCTCGTATACAAATGTATCTAGCAGGTTTTCTATGGCTGGATGCCCTTCCTAACACCAACCACATTTACAGTGTGGGCTGGGCTGGGAACCTTTTTACTGTGTCTCCTACATTCATGTTTGTGGAATATGCATGTGATATTTGTTATGTGTACATGTCTGTGGAATATCCTTGTGATATCTGTTATGTGTACATGTCTGTGGAATATCCCTGATATATCTATGTTGTGTGTACGTGTCTGTGGAATGCTCAGCCACTTGTATGTTAATTTGTTGATCAAACAACTGGAGCACATTCATTGTCAGTACCAAAAGAGGGCCAAAACAACAACAACAACAACAGTAGTAGAAGGGGCAAAGAGTAGACAACTCAGTACATTTGTGGGCTCAAGGTTGGGATATGTCTGTATGTCTGATGCAGGGTTGTGACTGAGGACCTGAGTCTAGGGTTAATCTGTGGACCAGAGACTGGAGTGTATCTATAGGTCTGATGCAGGGGTATGCCAGTGGACCAGTCGCTGGGGTCTATCTGTCAACCAAAGACTGGGGCGTATCAGTACCAGTGACTGGAGTGCGTTTATGAACCAGAGGTTGGGATATGTGTGAAGGCCTGATATTGGGCTGTGTTTGTATGTCTGATGCAGGTGTGACTGTTTTTAATTTATTTCCAAAGATGGTAGGATATTTTAGAGAGAGAGAAATTTTGCTACTACTTCTAGCAGGTTGAGTGACTCAGTAGAGGCAGCACACACAGTTTGGCTTATTCAATGCTTACTTAATCATTGTCCCTCGTGTTCAGCACAAATACTGCATCTATTTTGGTTTTTACTTCAACCTGACTGAGATGAGATACAATCTTCTTTCACTGATGTTGTTGTTGTTATTACTATTGTTGTTGTTATTATTATTACTATTATTATTATTATTATTATATTATGTATTATTTTTAGTTTTATTATGACATACGACACTAATGGAATGTGGCTTGTAAACTGTTTTACCTCCCCTTACTTTCTCCCCCCCCTCCTCCCCGCGTCACCACCATCACCCTGCATATGGTTTCTGATTTTTAACCAATCACATTAGAGTATTTGCTGCTGCTGTTGTTGCTGCTGCTGCTTCTATTACTGGAGCTTAGATTTAATAAAAAAACCAAAAAAACCCTACACCAACAACAACAAAACCAAACCCCCTCCTCTCACAAAAACAACACAAAACAACAGAACACAATATAATACAACATAACATAACTGTATGAAACATTGTTGCTGTAGGTTATATAGGCAGAAATTGTTTGTTTGTGTACCACTGTAGACATTTAATACAGTCAGCACCATACAGAGGTTTTAAATAGACGGATGTCTGTGTGGATATGTTGGGCATGAGTCTATGTATGAATGTGTGTATGTATGTATGAATGTGTGTATGTATGTATGCCTAGCATGTGTATGTGTGAATGTGTGTATTTGCGAATGTGTGTATGTGTGCATGTATAGATACTGGGCATGTGTGAATGTGTGTATGTATGTATGCTGGGCATGTGTGTATGTGTGAATGTGTGTATGCTGGGCATGTGTGTGTGTATTTGCGAATGTGTGTATGTGTGAATGTGTGTATGCTGGGCATGTGTGTGTGTGTGTGTATGCTGGGCATGTGTGTGTGTGTGTGTATTTGCGAATGTGTGTATGTGTGCATGTGTAGATGCTGGGCATGTGTGAATGTGTGTATGTATGTATGCTAGGCATGTGTGAATGTGTGTATGTATGTATGCTAGGCATGTGTGAATGTGTGTATGTATGTATGCTAGGCATGTGTGAATGTGTGTATGCTGGGCATGTGTGAATGTGTGTATTTGCGAATGTGTGTGCATGTGTATATGCTGGGTATGTGTGAATGTGTGAATTCTGGGCATGTGTGGATGTGTGTATTTGTGTGCAAATGTGTATGTGTGTATACTAGCCATGTGTGGATGTGTGTGTGTGTATGCTGGGCATGTGTGGATGTGTGTGTGTATGTTGCGATGTGTCTGGATGTGTATATACTGTACTATATAGATGTGTGTATGCTGTATTGTACAGAAGTATGTGTGTGTTGGATGTGTGCGTGCAAGGGCCAGTCAAAAATGAATACATTGTATTTTTTTAGGCAAATATTTTTTGAAAGTATGGAGATTAAATTCTAATCTTGCCCTAAATATTCTCTCTTTTTAGTCTCTTTTATCTAATTTTAATCCTAACCCCCGCCCACCTCTTTTAGAAAGTGTCTTATTCTGTGAGAAAGAAAACTAAAATTGGCATACATGTTCTTTAAGTTTAACATGTATATATAGGTGTGTGTGTGTATTTGTGTGTATGTGTGTATGTATTTGTGATTTGTTTATATATATATATATATATATATATATATATATATATATATATATATATATAATTGTTTCTACTTTTGGCACAAGGCCAGCAATTACCCAGAACCTATAATATATGAGTATGTGTGTGTATATATATGTATATATATATATATGTGTGTGTGTGTACACATATCTCTCTCTTTATATATATATATATATATATATATAAGCATGAAACTAATAAGATTTTGTGTTTTTGCATCTCTGTTCATTCTTGAACTATATAAATATATATATATATATAATCAGAAATATAAGGAAGAGAAAGAAAGACATTTAAAAACAAAATTTAATTCTTACTGTGTTTCATCTTTAAGTACATTTACAATGCAGTAGGTAGACATATATGTATATATTCCACCATAGAGATGCACTTATAAGACTCATCAGGGAAAAATGTTTGTCCCAAAAGATGTCACTGAAGGGATAGTCCAGTACAGTGTATATGTATGTATATATATATGTATGTATGTATATATATATATTTTTAGTCCTGCAGGATGTCCAAAGTCACCCTCCTTACCAAGAAACCTTGGTGGGGTTACCAGTTTAGTCGCCAACGACCCGACCATGAGACAGGTTGTACTGGGATACATGTTACCAGTAGCACCAACTGGTGACCTGACTTGTCGTCACATGGTACCATGGGCTCAGCACTATGTGTCAATAATTGTCAGAAGTGTAGTGTTTGTACCAGAGTTTTCAAGTCGTTGGCTGGACTAAAAAGTCACACTCGTTCAGCGCATCGGTAGGGGTTCTCCTACATGGATATAAAGTAGTGGCCGTACTCGAAAACGAGTTGGCAGCCACCATGTTTATATATATATATATATATAGCAAGAAAGAAAAGTTGCCCATAAAAAAACAGATACAAAAGACAAATGAACAAAAGCATCTATTGTATTTTACTCATTAGGTGAGGTGTACTCAATAATATTGTAGAGTGTAGTTGTTCATCATGGCTCTTTTGTTCTGGAATTTTCACCAGAATCTTCCTGGTTCCTAAAACTAGGAAAACAATTGGTTCAGTTATTTTTTTTTACCTGTCAGGGCAACCAACCATGTAGCAGGAAGACTTTAAGGTGACAAGGCTACTGGATCAGCCTTAATATATATATATATATATATATATATATATATATATATATATATACATACACTCATAGATACATACACATATATATATGTTTGTGTGTGTATAGGTGTATGAGTGATTATAAATATAGGTGTATATATAGATACATACACATATATATATGTTTGTGTGTGAATAGGTGTATGAGTGATTATAAATATAGGTGTATATATAGATACATACACATATATATATGTTTGTGTGTGTATAGGTGTATGAGTGATTATAAATATAGGTGTATATATGTGTGTGTATAAATGAGTATATATGTATGAATGTTCATGAGTGAGATTGGTCCAGTGCAAGGCCTTCACTTAAAAAAGTATCAAGCACAGGCATCACTTGATCCAAAACATCTTTCACTTCTTGTGTGTTATGTGAACTTGGCCTTTTCTTTTTTCTTTTGCTGCAGTTCATGCAGAAAGGAATCTAAGTCCTTGGTCGGGCTAAAAAGACCTGTTTATGCCATCCATATACGAGAAAAAGGTCAAGGGATGACAATTCTCAAAATTGACATACAGCTGTTATATATATATATATATATATATATATATATATATATATATATATATATATATATATATATATATATATATATATAAAAGAATAGAGGTGTAACACACGAGTTGTGATATATTGGTAAAAGGAAAAGAAAATGCTGACAAATTGTTCCCAGTGAGAAATAGTTTAATTAGGAATAAGTATAAATTAGTAATAAGTATTGGTTAGTATTCAGTTTTGGTTTTAAGTCTTTACCGGTTGCGCATTTCTAATGCTTTTCAAAAATAATTTTGAGATAGAGCACTCTATCTTAAAACCAAAACTGAATACTAACCAATACTTATTACTAATTTATACTTATTCCTAATTAAACTATTTCTCACTGGGAACAATTTGTCAGCTTTTTCTTTTCCTTTTACCAATATATCACAACTCGTGTAAAAGGTAAACAGAAATAACAACACAATCAATACAGTATATGGGAGGAATATATTAGTTTATATGTATATGTGTGTGTGTGTGTTGAATGATTCCGTAGAACAGATAACTGAAATATACAAAGCTGGAATATTATAGTATAGTTACTTTCAACACCGTTTCATTGCTACCATTGCTTTCTTATTCCACATTTGGCTTAGTTTGTGTGTTAGCACTCTGTGGGATTGAAAACCAATGGTAGTTCGAAACCATGTTGAAGATAACTATGCTATAATATATATATATATATATCATCATCATCATTTTACGTCCGCTTTTCCCTGCTTGCAAGTGTGGGATGGGTCCTATTCAGCACAGCATCGCTCCACTTGTCACGGTCCTTCGTCATCTCCTCCGTGAGCTTCAGCAATCTGAGGTTTGCTCTCACCACCTCCGCCCATGTTTTTCATGGTCTTCCTCTACTGTGTCTTCCTTCTACTGGCATTTCTTGGCAATTCTTTACGCAGCGGTCATCCTCCTTATCTATATATTGAAAACATATAAAAATGAGAAAACTCATTGCTGGAATAGCCGTGAAAACAGCTAAATGCTGTCAAAGGCAGTAATGGGCAAAAATGTCTGAGACCAGCGGCCAGTGGTCAACAGAGACAATCCACAAGGGGGGTGATAGGCAGATGAAATATAGAAAAGATTGAAAAAGAAGGACAAGAAGAAGTGCGCTGGTGCACAGAAGTGACTGATGTAAGTGTGTATATGTGTGTGTGTGTAGACCTGGGAGGGCTTTTCATCTGCGTCAAGGACAGGTTGGTGCAACAATATAATGTACTTGATTGAGTGCTAGATTGTATATTGTGCCCTTGGCCCTCCTGGAGGTCAGTGGCTCTATCTGATTACTGACCATTCAGGGATGATATACTTAGATCTTGCTAGCAGAGAAAACAGATGTTAAATGATGGTGATCCTGATGATGTATATATATATATATGTGTATGTGTGTATATATATAAGTAGAAGGGGTATTTAATTTGTTGGAAGTCCGACAAATATAAATGTTTATAACTGATTTAAAGCACTCAACAGTTTAGTGGAGTAAATATTCAATGATATTAAATAAATGGAAACTATATTTATAAAACCATATTTATTTTATTATATATATTTGAAGGGTACCAAGACACATTGGGTCGCTTTCCTCAGATAAAATACAAAGTTTGTTTTATAGATAGACATACCCATGAAAATCATACCTTATTGGTTGGATATTCACTGGATAGTGGAAATATATTAGGGATTTTTAAACTTATGGGTGAATATGGATATTCACTGGATAGTGGAAATATATTAGGGATTTTTAAACTTATGGGTGAATATGGATATTCACTGGATAGTGGAAATATATTAGGGATTTTTAAACTTATGGGTGAATATGCATATTCACCCATAAGATTAAAAATCCCTAATATATTTCCACTATCCAGTGAATATCCAACCAATAAGGTATGATTTTCATGGGTATGTCTCTATTTATAAAACAAACTTTGTATTTTATCTGAGGAAAGCGACCCAATGTGTCTTGGTACCCTTCAAATATATATAATAAAATAAATATGGTTTTATAAATATAGTTTCCATTTATTTAATATCATTGTATATATATATATATATGTGTGTGTATATTTACATACATATAATCAAACAGGGTGTATATATTCTAGATAATAGAGGGTGTATATATTCTATTTTTTAAACCATTTTCAATAAATCTTTTTTTTTCATCTTTTATTTTTGTCAATGTATTGTCTTAGTGTGTGTGCTTTTGTGTGTACATACGTGTGTATGTGTGTGTATTTGTGGTTGTGTGTGCATGTGTTTGTGCATGTATGTGCATGTGGCTGTGTAACTTGTATTTCTACCTGATATAACAAAAGACCTCCTTATTAACCAGATTTAATCCTTTAATTACTATAGCAGTGGTGTTGGGTCAGGTCACCATTCTGTTGTTATGATAAATCCTCAGTCACCACAAATTATGTTGAGGTAAAATATACAGAAAAAAAATAGTTTATCACATAACAACAACAATACCAGCACTTTAGAATATCTTATTTAAAAAAAACATATATATATTATAAAGTAAAATGCAGAAATAAATAAATAATTAAGGGAATTCAACCTGTCATTTTACTTTATAATATATTTAACTCCGTTCCCACACCACCAGCATGATTCAACATCAAAGATGGATGAGTTGCATAACGTTGAGTGCTTTCCTTCTATTA
>OZ024749.1:26916756-26938674 GCA_964016885.1 Eledone cirrhosa | reverse complement strand
CTTTATGTTAAGGTATTGTTCTCAAAATAAATATAAAAAGCTCATAGATTTGATATTATGTGAAATAATTATGTGAGATAAAGTGTTTACTGTGAAAATACAATAGTATATATAGAGTATAGGGTTAAAATATATAGAGTAAAGGCTTAATATATATAGAGTAAAGGGTTAAAACAAAAAATAAATGTTTTAAACTGAGAAAATTAGTGTTTAAACTGGAAAAACTGAAGGGATTGATTTGGTTGTTGGGCAGGATTGCCAAGCAAAGTGGTGTGAGATGGCAGGAAACCATTGATGGATAAGCTAAATGATAGAGAGGGATCAAAGTGCTGGATCAGTTGGTGCAAAACAATTGATGGAAGAGGTGAATGGAGAGGGATCAAAGTGGTGGGAAATAATTGATGGAAGAGGTAAATGAAGGAGAGGGATCAAAATGGTGGATCAGTTGGTGAGAAACAATTGGAGAGGGATAAAAGTGCTGGATCAGTTGGTGCGAAACAATTGATGGAAGAGGTGAATGGAGAGGGATCAAAGTGGTGGGAAATAATTGATGGAAGAAGTGAATGGAGAGGGATCAAAATAGTGGATCAGATGGTGAGGAACAATTGATGGGAGAGGTGAATGAAGGAGTGGGATCAAAATGGTGGATCAGATGGTGCAAACAATTGATGGAAGAGGTGAATGAAGGAGAGTGATCAAAATGGTGGATCAATTGGTGAGAAACAATTGATGGAAGAGGTGAATGAAGGAGAGGGATCAAAATGGTGGATCAGTTGGTGAGAAACAATTGATGGAAGAAGTGAATGAAGGAGAGGAATCAAAATGGTGGATCAGTTGGTGAGAAACAATTGATGGAAGAGGTGAATGAAAGAGAGGGATCAAAGTGGTGTGAGATGGTAGGAAGCCATCTAACATCCTATCATCTCTATATAACTACCATCAATGTAACCATATGTCTGCCAGTCTCTCTTTCCCTTACACCAGTTCATGCTGCATCACCACCACCACCTAACATCTTATCATCTCTATAACTACCAGCCAATATAACCACGTCTGTCTCTTTCCCCTTACATGCTACACCACTACCACCACCATTACCACCACCACCACCTAACATTCTATCATCTCTATATAACTATATGTTTATCTCTCTATCTCTCTTTCCTTTAAACCAGTTCATGACACTCTGTGAGAACAGTAAAAAATATGAACCAGCCAGTAAATATGCTGAATATGTACGTAGGTTGCCGAGTGGAGATCCCCATCAATCCGAAGAACTGTTTGTATTTAAACCATACGTTCCTAATTCAAAGTAAGTATATTTCTGCATGGTTTCTGTTCCTATATTAACCCTTTAGCATTTATACCAGTTGTATCCGGCCAGAATTCTCTCACCTTTTCTGTTCAAACCAGTCGTAACCAGCTGCTCATACTGATGTTAAAGTATTGTTCTCAAAAGAATTATCAAAATCTCGTAGATTTGATATTATGAGAGATAATTATGTGTGGTAAAACCTTTTTGTGAAAATACAATAGTATATATAGAGTAATGTAAATGCTAAAGGGTTAAAATAAAGAATCAATAATTTCATGAAAGAGAGAAAGGAGCAGATACTGCAATAGCCTGGGGTTCAAAGGCCCTCAACTCTTCAATAAGCTGCTAAGAAAATTGAGAGATCTGAGTTCAAATCCTGCTGAGGTTAGCTTTGCCTTTCATCCTTACAGGAGCAATAAAATAAAGTACCAGACATGCACTGGGGTCGATTTAATCAACCTTCCTCTCCCCTCAAATTACTGACCTTGTGCCTATACTAGAAATCATTATTATTATTATTATTATTATATTAGGGCGGTGGATTGGCAGTATCGGTAGAGGGTCGGACGCCATGCTTTGACGCATAGAGTTACGGCCCTTGCCATTCTGAGTTCAAATCCTGCCGAGGTTAACTTTGCCTTTCATCCCTACGGGGTTGATAAAATAAAGTGCCAGTAATGCACTGGGTAATTGCTGGCCTTGTGCCTAAAGTAGAAACAATTATTATTATTATTATTACCCACATCATACCGTCCTGTGCCGTCTGTAATGTTTTTCTTGATGTCAGCCCTTGTGGCCAATAAAGAAATCATTATTATTATTATTATTGTTCTTTGAGTCTCGGTCATTGATGTTAGTTAACTGGAAAGTTTCTTGAAATGAATATCAAGCCACTACCTGCAGCCTCAGATATTCGGGACGTATCGGAGGGTTCTTGCTGTTTCCAGCAAGCATGCCTTTTGAAGCGTTCCAAAAAGTGTGGCGGGGCCAATTTTCTTTAACCATCCCTGGAAACTTTTTGAGATAGTACCTAGTGCGCCTATGACAATCGGGACCACTTTGACTTCATGGCAGTTCCAAATCCTTTTTACCTCCCACTTTAAGTCCTGGTATCGGTTAATTTTCTCCCTCTCCTTCTCTTGCACTCTCGTGACGAATGGGCAAGCCACATCCACAATCAGTCGCGATCTTTTTTCCTTGTCCAAAACCACGTCAGGTCAGGTCTATTGTGTTACAGTTTCTTGTCCGTCTGTATCCTAAAATCCCACAGCACCTTCACCTGATCGTTTTCTATCACCGACTCTGGCTTATGCTCATACCATTTCTCAGAATGTGGTAAATTGTTTACTTTGCATAGGTGCCAGTGGATCACTCTGCCCATCACATCATGTCTCCAGCCCTTATAGTGAATCTGGGCTAGGTGTTTACACTCGGATACAATGTGAGCCACAGTCTCCTTTCTCTCTCCACATATCCTGCATAGTGGGCTAGCCTCCTCCTTGTAAATATGGTGTTTCAACCACTTCGTTTTGAGGGCCTGCTCTTGCGCAGCCATTAGCATTCCTTCTGTAGCCTTTTTAAGGTCTCCTCTTTTTAACCAGTTCCATGTCTGTGGATCTCTGAATTCAGTTTTCTCAAAGAAGGTACTATGAAGGGATTTTTCATGAAGGCTGCTCTATCTCCTTGTTGTTATTTCTTCCTTGGACATCCCCTGGTCTATTGTCCTCTCCTTCAGTACAATTCTGAGCATTGGCTCCTTACTATCAGTCACGTATTTGTGTAGGTTGTTTTTCTCCATCTGAACACAGTCCTCTATGCTGATAAGACCTCTTCCACCTTCAGATTTCCTTAAGTAGAGTCTATCGACATCACTCCTCTTGTGGAACATGTAGATTATTATTATTATTGTTGTTGTTGTTATTGTTTTGTAGGTCCTCAGAAGAGCGGAAAACTTACGTAACCAACAGCCCTTCATATTCATCTGAAACACCATCCCAAGAAGGATCACCATCCTGCTACAATACATCTGATGGACATCAAGGTAAATGTTGACATGTTATGAGTAGATTTTAAATGAGAGAGAGAGAGAGAGATGGGGAGAGGGAGGAATGATTGTCTGAGTGAGTGCTAGTTTGTATAATCTGGGTCTATCTCTCTCTTGGCCTCCCACCTCTCTCTCTCACTCCCACCTCCTCTCTCTCCCACCTCCTCTCTCTCTCTCCCACCTCTTCTCTCTCTCCCACCTCTTCTCTCTCCCACCTCTCTCTCTCCACTCTCCCACCCCTCACTCTCTCTCTCTCTCCACTCTCCCACCTCTCTCTCTCACTCTCCCACCACCTCTCTCTCTCTCACTCTCCCACCACCTCTCTCACTCTCCCACCACTTCTCTCTCACTCGCCTACCACTTCTCACTCTCCCACCACTTCTCTCTCTCTCACTTTCCCACCACCTCTCTCACTCTCCCACCACCTCTCTCTCTCTCTCTCACTCTCCCACCACCTCTCTCTCACTCTCCCACCACCTCTCTCTCTCTCACTCTCCTACCACCTCTCTCTCACTCTCCCACCTCTCTCTCTCACTCTCCCACCTCTCTCTCTCACTCTCCCACCTATCTCTCACTCTCCCACCTATCTCTCTCTCACCCACCTCTCTCTCTCTCTCCCACTTCTCTCTCTCTCTCACTCTCCCACCACCTCTCTCTCTCACTCTCCCACTCTCCCACCTCCCCTCTCTCTCACTCTCCCACCCCCTCTCTCTCTCACTCTCCCACCTATCTCTCACTCTCCCACTCCTCTCTCACTCTCCCACTCCTCTCTCTCTCACTCTCCCACTCCTCTCTCTCTCACTCTCCCACTCCTCTCTCTCTCACTCTCCCACTCCTCTCTCTCTCACTCTCCCACTTCTCTCTCTCTCACTCTCCCACTTCTCTCTCTCTCACTCTCCCACTTCTCTCACTCTCCCACTTCTCTCACTCTCCCACTTCTCTCTCTCTCTCTCCCACTTCTCTCTCTCTCCCACTTCTCTCTCACTCACTCTCAAACCTCTTCTCACTCTCCTACCCCTCTCTCTCACTCTTCTCTCACCTCTCACTTTGTCTTTTCTATCTCACTTCTCACTTTCTTTCTCCTCTCACTTCTCTCTTTCTTTCTCCTCTCACTTCTCTCTTTCTGTCACTCATGCTCTATTGCTCTATTTCTCTCTTCCTTCTCCCCCCTCTCTCTCTCTCTCTCTCTCTCATTCATTCTCTCTCTCTCTCTTTCACTATCACTCATTCTCTCCCTCTTTCTCTATTTCTTTCCAGTATCTCAGAATACCAACATTAAGGAATGGCCCTCAGGTGACCTTGGAAGTGATTCTGACAGCAGCCCTTCTGCTGGGTCAACCCCTCCAGTCAGTCCTAGAGGTCCCATAGCCTTACAGACATCCAACATCAATTCTATGGAAGACTTGTTACAAGGTGACACTGAGGAATCAGAATATGGTAAGTCTTATAACATTGTAGAACTCATCTTTATTTGGACGCCATGCTTTGCAGCATAGTTATGGCCCTTTACGTTCTGAGTTCAAATCCTGCCGAGGTTAGCTTTGCCTTTCAAACCTAAAATAAAGTACCAGTAATGTACTGGGGTCGATTTAATTGACTTTCTCCTCCCCTTCAAATTACTGGCCTTGTGCCTAAAGTAGAAACAATTATTATTATTATGAGCGGTGGATTGGCAGTATCTGTAAAGAGTCGGACGTCAAGCTTTGTAACATAGAGTTACGGCCCTTTATGATCTAAGTTCAAATCCCGCCGAGGTTAACTTTGCCTTTCATCCTTACGGGGTCGATAAAATAAAGTATTACACTGGGATAATTGCTGGCCTTGTGCCAAAAGTAGAAACAATTATTATTAGTGTTAGGGTAGAGAATTGGTAGAGCATCATACACCCTGCTTCACAGCATAGAATTATAGCCCTTTATGTTCTGAGTTCAAATCCCGTTATGGTTAGCTTTGCCTTTTATCCTTACAAGAGTTGATAAAATAAAGCACCAGTAATGCACTGGGGTCAATTCAATCAACTTTCCCCTCCCCAAAAATGATTGGCCTTGTGCCTCAATCAGCAACCTTTATTATTATTATGGTGGATTGGCAGTATCAGTAGAGGGTCACACGCCATGTTTAGCAGCATATAGTTACGGTCTGATTTCAAATCCTGCCAAGGTTAACTTTGCCTTTCATCCTTACGGGGTCAATAAAATAAAGTACCAGTAATGTACTGGGATAACTGCTGGCCTTGTGCCAAAAGTAGAAACAATTATTATGGTGAGGGCAGTTGATTGGTAGTATTAGTAGAACTTCAGACAACATGCTTTGTGATATAGTTGCGACCCTTTATGCTCTGGGTTCAAATCCCTGCCTATCATCCTTATGGGGGTCATTAAAATAATGTACCAGTAAAAAACTGTTGATTTAACCTTCAACATGCTAGAAATATTTATGAATTGCTTCCCTTGATACTGCATTATGTATAAGGGGAGATTACTCTGTTAGCGACATATTGCACCTAGAGCGTGCTGAAGGTTAATCGACTTTCCTCTTCCACCAATAATTGTTGGTCTTGTGCCTAAATCAGAAACCATTATTATTGGTGGATTGGCTGTTGTAGAGGGTCGGACGCCATGCTTTGCAGCAAAGAGTTACCGACCTTTATGGACTGAGTTCAAATCCTGCCGAGGTTAACTTTGCCTTTCATCCTTACGGGGTCGATAAAATAAAGTACCAGTAATACACTGGGATAATTGCTGGCCTTGTGCCAAAAAAGTAGAAACAATTATTATTATATAGATGGTGACTTGGCAGAATCGGTAGAGCGTCAGACACCATGCTTTACAGCATGGAGTTATGGCCCTTTAAGTTTGAGTTCAAATCCAGTTGAGGTTAGCTTTGCCGTTCATCCCTACGAGGTTGATAAAATAAAGTACCAGTAATGCACTGGGGTTTATTTAATCGACTTTCCCCTCCCACCACAAATTGTTGGCCTTGTGCCAAAAGTAGAAACCATTATTATTGCGATCGGTGGAAACTCCACCTTGTCATTCTATAGAGGATTAGTGGAGGGGAAGAGCGACGACGTACTTGGGTCGACTCTGGGTGTAGACGAAAATCAACTAACCAATCTCTTTGGGAGAGGCCGGGGCCTATGGACAACTTCCAGAAATCCCTGATCTGGCAGTGCTACCGAGGAGCTTTGTCAGTTTGGGATAAAACTCTACAGGCATGTCCGAGATGTGCGCAGGGCGACGAAACCGTCCTGGACGCACTCGTCCAGTGTCCGAGCATTGCTGACTTGTGGGTTTATATCGAAAACCTGCTGTCGCGTGTAGGATGGATCCGGCTATCAGCTGAGTCCATCGTGAGGATTGCCCTACCGTCTTCCTTTAGCTGGGAAGGGCAGGCAGTTTTTATCTGTCTGGTGGCCATGGCGAAAGGGATAGCATGGTGGACGCGTTTGAAAGGACTGAAGACGAGCACTTACCTCTTCGGTGATGCCCTGATTAACTTTTTCAAATTTCATTTGAAAAGGAAAATGAGGGTGGAGAGGGAAGTGCTCTCTTCCTAGCATTTTGTTAAAAGATGGGTGAGAGAGGCAAGCATGGCCCGAATGAATGGGCCTACTCTGAGTATGCGCCTGCAAATTGAAGGTGGAAAACTGGGTGAGGGCACATGCCCTGGTAGTCAGGGTCACCATGGCTTTTTAATGGGCTTTCTCCACGAATGTTGCTTGGAAGTCTCCCCCTTATTGGGGAATTTTTCATTGTTTCTTTTTTTTTTTTTGTTACATCCTCTGTTTTTGTTTTTTTTACATGCAGAAATGCCCATTTGACCCGTCCTGTATTGTCCTTAATGTTTAATTTTGTGTAAACCCTTGTGGTTAATAAAGAAAGCATTATTATTATTATTTTTATCATTATTATTTATTGTAGGTCATCCTCCCAAATCTCAGAAGATGATAGATGCCACATCTGGAGCTAAGGTAATTCACCAAATTTTCTTCTTATATTTAATTATCTAATTAATTAGTTATATTCATTTGTTCTGTGACTGGTGGTGTTGGCAGTCTAGTCATGTAGATGTGTGTGGTGGTGTTGGCTGTCTAGTCATGTAGATGTTTGTGGTGGTGTTGGCAGTCTAGTCATGTAGATGTTTGTGGTGGTGTTGGCAGTCTAGTCATGTAGATGTTTGTGGTGGTGTTGGCTGTCTAGTCATGTAGATGTTTGTGGGGGTGTTGGCTGTCTAGTCATGTAGATGTTTGTGGTGGTGTTGGCTGTCTAGTCATGTAGATGTTTGTGCTGGTGTTGGCAGTCTAGTCATGTAGATGTTTGTGGTGGTGTTGGCAGTCTAGTCATGTAGATGTTTGTGGGGGTGTTGGCTGTCTAGTCATGTAGATTTTTGTGGGGGTGTTGGCTGTCTAGTCATGTAGATTTTTGTGGTGGTGTTGGCAGTCTAGTCATGTAGATGTGTGTGGTGGTGTTGGCTGTCTAGTCATGTAGATGTTTGTGGTGGTGTTGGCAGTCTAGTCATGTAGATGTTTGTGGTGGTGTTGGCAGTCTAGTCATGTAGATGTTTGTGGTGGTGTTGGCTGTCTAGTCATGTAGATGTTTGTGGTGGTGTTGGCAGTCTAGTCATGTAGATGTTTGTGGTGGTGTTGGCAGTCTAGTCATGTAGATGTTTGTGGTGGTGTTGGCTGTCTAGTCATGTAGATGTTTGTGGTGGTGTTGGCAGTCTAGTCATGTAGATGTTTGTGGTGGTGTTGGCAGTCTAGTCATGTAGATGTTTGTGGTGGTGTTGGCTGTCTAGTCATGTAGATGTTTGTGGTGGTGTTGGCAGTCTAGTCATGTAGATGTTTGTGGTGGTGTTGGCAGTCTAGTCATGTAGATGTTTGTGGGGGTGTTGGCTGTCTAGTCATGTAGATGTTTGTGCTGGTGTTGGCAGTCTAGTCATGTAGATGTTTGTGGTGGTGTTGGCAGTCTAGTCATGTAGATGTTTGTGGGGGTGTTGGCTGTCTAGTCATGTAGATTTTTGTGGGGGTGTTGGCTGTCTAGTCATGTAGATTTTTGTGGTGGTGTTGGCAGTCTAGTCATGTAGATGTGTGTGGTGGTGTTGGCTGTCTAGTCATGTAGATGTTTGTGGTGGTGTTGGCAGTCTAGTCATGTAGATGTTTGTGCTGGTGTTGGCAGTCTAGTCATGTAGATGTTTGTGGTGGTGTTGGCAGTCTAGTCATGTAGATGTTTGTGGGGGTGTTGGCTGTCTAGTCATGTAGATTTTTGTGGTGGTGTTGGCAGTCTAGTCATGTAGATGTTTGTGGTGGTGTTGGCAGTCTAGTCATGTAGATGTTTGTGGTGGTGTTGGCTGTCTAGTCATGTAGATGTTTGTGGTGGTGTTGGCAGTCTAGTCATGTAGATGTTTGTGGTGGTGTTGGCAGTCTAGTCATGTAGATGTTTGTGGTGGTGTTGGCAGTCTAGTCATGTAGATGTTTGTGGTGGTGTTGGCAGTCTAGTCATGTAGATGTTTGTGGTGGTGTTGGCTGTCTAGTCATGTAGATGTTTGTGGTGGTGTTGGCAGTCTAGTCATGTAGATGTTTGTGGTGGTGTTGGCAGTCTAGTCATGTAGATGTTTGTGGTGGTGTTGGCAGTCTAGTCATGTAGATGTTTGTGGTGGTGTTGGCTGTCTAGTCATGTAGATGTTTGTGGTGGTGTTGGCAGTCTAGTCATGTAGATGTTTGTGGTGGTGTTGGCTGTTTAGTCATGTAGATGTTTGTGGTGGTGTTGGCAGTCTAGTCATGTAGATGTTTGTGGTGGTGTTGGCAGTCTAGTCATGTAGATGTTTGTGGTGGTGTTGGCAGTCTAGTCATGTAGATGTTTGTGGTGGTGTTGGCTGTCTAGTCATGTAGATGTTTGTGGTGGTGTTGGCTGTCTAGTCATGTAGATGTTTGTGGTGGTGTTGGCAGTCTAGTCATGTAGATGTTTGTGGTGGTGTTGGCTGTCTAGTCATGTAGATGTTTGTGGTGGTGTTGGCAGTCTAGTCATGTAGATGTTTGTGGTGGTGTTGGCAGTCTAGTCATGTAGATGTTTGTGGTGGTGTTGGCAGTCTAGTCATGTAGATGTTTGTGGTGGTGTTGGCTGTCTAGTCATGTAGATGTTTGTGGTGGTGTTGGCTGTCTAGTCATGTAGATGTTTGTGGTGGTGTTGGCTGTCTAGTCATGTAGATGTTTGTGGTGGTGTTGGCAGTCTAGTCATGTAGATGTTTGTGGTGGTGTTGGCAGTCTAGTCATGTAGATGTTTGTGGTGGTGTTGGCTGTCTAGTCATGTAGATGTTTGTGGTGGTGTTGGCTGTCTAGTCATGTAGATGTTTGTGGTGGTGTTGGCAGTCTAGTCATGTAGATGTTTGTGGTGGTGTTGGCTGTCTAGTCATGTAGATGTTTGTGGTGGTGTTGGCTGTCTAGTCATGTAGATGTTTGTGGTGGTGTTGGCTGTCTAGTCATGTAGATGTTTGTGCTGGTGTTGGCTGTCTAGTCATGTAGATGTTTGTGGTGGTGTTGGCAGTCTAGTCATGTAGATGTTTGTGGTGGTGTTGGCTGTCTAGTCATGTAGATGTTTGTGGTGGTGTTGGCAGTCTAGTCATGTAGATGTTTGTGGGGGTGTTGGCTGTCTAGTCATGTAGATGTTTGTGGTGGTGTTGGCAGTCTAGTCATGTAGATGTTTGTGGTGGTGTTGGCTGTCTAGTCATGTAGATGTTTGTGCTGGTGTTGGCTGTCTAGTCATGTAGATGTTTGTGGTGGTGTTGGCTGTCTAGTCATGTAGATGTTTGTGGTGGTGTTGGCTGTCTAGTCATGTAGATGTTTGTGCTGGTGTTGGCAGTCTAGTCATGTAGATGTTTGTGGTGGTGTTGGCAGTCTAGTCATGTAGATGTTTGTGGGGGTGTTGGCTGTCTAGTCATGTAGATGTTTGTGGTGGTGTTGGCAGTCTAGTCATGTAGATGTTTGTGGTGGTGTTGGCAGTCTAGTCATGTAGATGTTTGTGGTGGTGCTTCTGTGCATGTTAGTGATGGTGGTGATACAAGTTCTGTAGATGTTGGTGATGGTGCTAATCATTACCATAATCACTAACACCGCCACAACCATCATCATCATTATTGTCATTACAGTTCCTGTATGAGCAAGACATGGTCAGCCGACCAGACACTGCCCACAACAGGACAACCCGTCTAACCCATGCTAGCGTGGAAGAATGGACGTAAAACGGTGATGATGATGATGACAACCACCACCACCATCACCACTATCACTACCATGATCATCATTATATTATTTTGTTTATGGATTGGCAGTATCGGTAGAGCGTCAGACAACATGCTTTGCAGCATGTAGTTACAACCCTTCACATTCTGAGTTCAAATCCCGCTAAGGTTAGCTTTGCCTGTCGTCCTTACGGGGGTCGATAATTTAAAGTACCAGTAATGCACTGGGGTTGATTTAATCAACTTTCCCCTCCTCTTCAAAGTGCCTAAAGTAGAAATAAATTATCATTATTATTATTATTTTGCACCTTAAGGATGAGAGGTTAACTTTGCCTTTCATCCTTCTGGGGTCGATAAAATAAAGTACCAGTAATACACTGGGATAATTGCTAGCTTTGTGCCAAAAGTAGAAACAATTATTTTGCACCTTATCACTGCATTACTAAGTGCTGCTCTGTGTCCCTTGGGTATATTCAGTGTGGTTTTTGGTGCTGTTTGTTGTATTGTATTGAGAGTGGTCTTTGTAATATGTAAGCGGTGCCTGGTAGTGCTATTTTTTGTATGTTGCATATATTTGTAAATCCTGGAGTTTTGGTTATATTATTATTATGTTTGTTTCAGTTAAACCAAGGTTTCCTCGGTAAACATTGTCACACATTTGGTGTGCAGTTAGAAGACCATTTAAAGACATTCAACACACAAGTCCCCCTCATTATTACTAAATGTCTCAGTGAAATTGAAAGGAAAGGTATAACAATCAAGGTAAGACAAATCTTAATACGCTCATATGCCCTATACTAGACATTTCTTTTTTGTTAGGTTCTTTATGCTTGACTGTGGATGTGTCATGGTTGGGTTGTTGGTGGTGGATGTGATATGGTTCGGTTGTTGTCAGTGGATGTGTCATGGCTGGCTTGTTGATGGATGTGTCATGGATCAACCCCCCCCCCCCCCCCCCCCCCCCCCCAGTTTAACTTTCCTTGGCTCAACCCTCCACAGCTCAATTCTCCTAACTCAACCCTCACCATATCAACTCTTCTTGGCTCAATCCTCCCCAGCTCAACTCTCGTTGGCTCAATCCTCCCCAGCTCAACTCTCGTTGGCTCAACCCTCGCCAGTTTAATTCTCCTTAACTCAACCAGCTCAATTCTCCTTAACTCAACCAGCTCAATTCTCCTTAACTCAACCCTCTCCAGCTCAATTCTTCTTAACTCAACCCTCTCCAGCTCAACTCTCCTTGGCTCAACATTCACTATATCAACTCTCCTTGGATCAACCCTCTTCAGCTCCCAACTAAACAGCTGATGCTGTTGATAAATTAGTTGGAATCAGTTCAACTCTTCTCAGTTAAATATCATCACAACCAGTAACTACAAAGTGAGAGATACTGCATTTGTAGATCTAGCCAACTATTAGGCAATATAACCAGGAGGGTGCATAAAATATAATTATCTTCATGATGTTATACTTGTTGTTGGTGTTGTAGTGTACCACTACCGTTATTCACATTATCCACTCCTACTATGTTCCTATTTTAGAGTATCTATCATGTGTCTGGCGTGAAATACTTCCCTTTATCCACACCTATGTTCCTATTATAGTGCATCTATTGTGTGTCTACTATGTTCCTATTTTAGGGTATTTATCATGTGTCTACTATGTTCCTATTTTAGGGTATTTATCATGTGTCTACTATGTTCCTATTTTAGGGTATTTATCATGTGTCTACTATGTTCTTATTGTAGGGTATCTATCGCGTGTCTGGAGTGAAATCCAAAGTGGAAAGTTTGTGTAAACAGTTTGAAGCTGATCCTGGTGGTGTTGATCTTGAAGAGCAGCATCCCAATGTTATAACTAGTGTTCTGAAGATGTACCTCAGACAGGTAGGTTTGTTATTATTATTGCTTGGTGAGATGGGCACTACCCAGCATTTCTGAGGCTCATTGAACTGCCATGATGGACACAGAGTAAAATGTCTTGAGTGGCACCCCAGTTAAGAACTTGATTGATTGTTATAAGTGAGGGCAGTGTCTGTGTTGTTATTGTTGTAGTTGAGTCTGTAAAAGGGCAGTGGATTGGTAGTATTGGTTGAGCATTGGACAACATACTTCACAGCATAGTTATGGCCTTTTATGTTCTGTGTTCAAATCATGACAAGGTTAGCTTTTCTTTTCATCCTTACAGGATAAATAAAACAAAGTACTAGTGACACTGGGTTGATTTAATTGATTTCCACTTCCCCCAAAAAATTGTTGGCCTTGTGCCTAAATCAGAAACCATTATTAAGGTTGGCACATTGTCAAAATTGGTAGCGCATTGGACAAAAAACTTCAGTATTTAGTCTGACTCTTTACATTCTGAGTTCAAATCCCGCTGAGCTCAACTTTACCTTTCATCCTTCTGGGGTTGATAAAATAAAGTACCAGTCAAATACTGCGGTTGATTTAATCGACTTTCCCTTCACCCCCAAATTACTGGCCTTATGCCTAAATTATAAACCAGTATTATTGTTATTACAGTGTTGGGTCAACACACTGTTATTGCCAGCTGTTGGGTCAAAACACCTGTGGTGCTGCTTATGAGGAGTCAAGATGCCTGTGCTTTTTCATGCATCGTGTCAACATCATAATACTGCTACATTGCTAGATCAACACATCTGTTCTACTATATTGTTGGGTTAATACACATCTATTCTGCTATATTATTGGGCTTACACATCTGTACCACTGCTGGTATAAAGTCAAGACATCTGTACCATAGCTTGTATAGGATTAACATATCTGTACCATTGCTGTTGTAGCCAAAACATCTCTACCATTGCTGATGTAGGGTCAATACATTTATACCATTGTTAGTATAGGGCCAATACATCCATACTGTTGCTGGTATAGGGTAAGACACCCATACCGTTGCTGGTATAGGGTCATCACATCTGTTTAGACATAAACCCAGAAAGCCTTCCTTGTTTGTCCCAGTTTTCGCTGTTAATATTCAAGAGTTAACCCACAATGTGAATGTTTGAAATAAACCCTGGAACCCTTCCTTGTTTGTACCAGTTTACCCAGTCAATATTCAAGGGTTATCCCACAAGGTAAATGTTTGAAATAAACCCTGGCACCCCTACTTGTTTGTCCCAGTTTCCCCATTTAATGTTTACTTATTTCTCTTCCAGCTTCCAGAGCCATTACTCACATTCGATGCCTATGGAGGTTTTATCCAAACTGCCAAAGTAAGTATGATCAGAGTTGTCATTTCTATGCAGTATATGTGGTGTGAGGGGGGGGGGGGGGGGTGAATGTGTGAATGTATGTGTGGTGTGAAGAATGTATATATTGTGTGTATGAGTTGTGTGTGGTGTGGTGTGATGTGTGTATGTGGTGTTAGTGTATGTATGTATGTGTGGTGTATGTTTGGTGTTAGGTGTGGTGTGTATGTGTGGTATGTGTGTGGTGTATGTATATGTGGCATGTGTTAGTTCTCTGTGGGTTCTAATGAATTCCAGTCGCTCTAACAATAAAAGTCTGCTCATGAAATTAACGTGCAAATGGTTGAACATTCTACATACAAGTATACCATTAATAAGACCCGTGCCACCCTTGCAAGCAGGCAAAAACGGGCGTAAAATGATGATGATGATGATGATTTCAGTCCCCAATGTTAAGCAATGTGTTGTCTCTATGCCAGTCCCCTATATATCAACTAATCAATGTGTCCACTATATATCAACTAATCAATGTGACCCCTATATTTCAAATAACCAATGTGTCCCCTATATTTCAACCAACCAGTGTGACCCCTATATAGCAACTAACCAATGTGTCCCCTATATAGCAACTAACCAATGTGACCCCTATATGCCAGTCCCCTATATATCAACTAACCAATGAGTCCCCTATATATATATCAACTAATCAGTGTGACCCCTATGTGCCTGTCTCCTATATATCAACTAATCAATGCGTCCCCTATATTTCAGGACTACAATGCAGGGTCATTAAGTACAGAGAAGACAGTAGAGAAATTAAAGGAGTTGATTGGTCAACTTCCAGCAGCCAACAACAAAACAACATCACTTTTAATCTCTCACCTCCGACAGTAAGTTTCATACTTCTTCTTCTTGATGGTGGTAGTGGTGGTGGTTGTAGTTGTAATGGTGGTGGTGGTGGTGGTGGTTGTAGTTGTGGTGGTGGTGATGGTGGTGGTGGTGGTGGTGGTTGTAGTGGTGGTGGTGGTGGTGGTGGTGGTTGTAGTGGTGGTGGTGGTGGTTGTAATTGTAATGGTGGTGGTGGTGGTTGTAGTTGTAATGGTGGTGGTGGTGGTGGTTGTAGTTGTAATGGTGGTGGTGGTGGTGGTTGTAGTTGTAATGGTGGTGGTGGTGGTGGTGGTTGTAGTTGTAATGGTGGTGATGGTGGTGGTGGTTGTAGTTGTAGTGGTGGTGGTGGTGGTAATAATGGTGGTGATGGTGGTGGTGGTTGTAGTTGTAGTGGTGGTGGTGGTGGTAATAATGGTGGTGATGGTGGTAATAATGGTGGTGATGGTGGTGGTGGTTGTAGTTGTAGTGGTGGTGGTAATAATGGTGGTGGTGGTGGTTGTAGTTGTAATGGTGGTGATGGTGGTGGTGGTTGTAATTGTAATGGTGGTGGTAATAATGGTGGTGGTGGTGGTGGTTGTAATTGTAATGGTGGTGGTGGTTGTAGTTGTAATGGTGGTGGTGGTTGTAGTTGTGGTAGTGGTGGTAATAATGGTGGTGGTGGTGGTGGTGGTGGTTGTAGTTTTAATGGTGGTGGTGGTCGTTGTAGTTGTAGTGGTGGTGGTTGTAGTAGTGGTTGTATTTGTTATTGTGGTGTGGTAATGGTGGTAATGGAGGTGTTGGTGGTGGTGGAAATGCATCATCATTTAACATCCATTTTTTTCTTCTGCTAATAATGGTTGGACAGGTCTCCACAGACCAAGTCAGTACTCAAACAGAGCCACTGACTTTTCAGATGGGCCAGGGGTGGGATGTAGGTGGGTGGGTGGGTGTTTTGCTGCTGTTGCATACCACTTAAATATGATTCGATGCTCTACCGAGTATATTCTATCCTAACACCAGCACTAGGGAGGTTGTGGTATCTTTGATATATCTGAAAGGTTCTCTGGACCCATATTTTCAAATTTATTTACAGAGTATCGAAAGAGTCTGATGAGAACCAAATGAATGCCAGTAATTTAGGGATCGTCTTTGGACCGACCCTTCTTCGACCTTTGTAAGTACCCTGTATTAGGGCACCCTTTTGTCATCATTTTTAGGTCTAGTTTTCCATCCTGAGTATGGGTTAATGGAAGGCTGGTTTCAATTTTGTCTATACACATCCATATATACTCATCCACATACACACACACATGTATGCATATGCATAGATAATAAATATATGTGTGTGTGTGTGTAAATATACACACATTTGGAATTTATTGATATCATATTTGCATGACAGCAACATGAGTCGATTTATCTGAATTAAACCAATCAATACTCATTGATGTCTAAAATTAATTGATTGTTTCTGATTGGCAATTGATTAATTAATTAACTGTTCAATTTTGGAAGGTCTGTGAACAGAGGGCATATACAATGTGAGAACCTCATACAGATGTCAACAACAACCACCCAGGAGAAACATATTTACCAGGATCATAGCAGTTTCTAATGGACCTGGCAACAACATATGTGGTTAAAAATACAATCGCAAATTTACAGTAATTACATAATGGAATTGGAGAATAGTCATCAGCCGGTCGTTGGCCGATCTCATACAGTTCATCACTCTACAGAGTGCATCAGGTGCATTTTATTGAGGCACCTGTACCAGGGAGGTTGTCAAGTCTTTTCCACCACTGAAGAATTCTCTTGATTCTTTATTTGGCAAGTATGTATGAGATTCTCACATTGCCTATGCCTTCTAATCTATCTACTTTTACTCTCCTGATGAAGGGCTAACATCCGATACGTTAAATTTTTTTGTCTCTCTTTCATTCAAAGCAGGAACTTACACACACACACACATATATATATATATATATATATATATATATATATCATATATATCCTATATTTTACAGTGAAGGAACTGCTTCCCTATCATCTCTAGTTGATACTTTCTACCAAACAATGTCTGTAGAACTTCTTATTACATATGCAGATGTAAGTACAAACCTCTTTACAGCCTTTCCCTCCTCCTCTCTTTCTCCTCTCCTTTGTCTCTCCCCTACTTTCTCTCTTCTCTCTTTTGTAGCACATGTGATTTATAACAAACATTAACCCTGTACTTCACTGTTGTACTTCTCTGGCAAGTGACTTGATCTGAGATCATGTGTATAACTTGTCTGGCAAGTGACTTGATCTGAGACTATATGTTTTACTCATCTGGCAAGTGACTTGATCTGAAGTCATGTGTTTAACTTGATCTGAGAACCTGTATTTAACTTGTCTGGCAAGTGACTTGATCTGACATCATGTGTTGAAATTACATCACAGAAAAGTCATTTTAACCATTTAAAAACACACAAAACTGTTAACTTTATATTATATTTATTATTTAGTTCTTGATATCAAAGATTTCATTGCAGTAAAGATGAGGTTTTATGTTTTTAAATGAGTAAAATGACTCTTGCATACTGTAGTTGCTTTAGTTAGATTGTGACTAAACCTGTACTTTAAATGTTAAACCTATAACTATGTATCTATTATATGTAAAATAACTTTTAATTTTTGATATTTCAGCAACTTTTTGGTGAGAAGACAGAAACTGTGATAATTACATCCCAAGAAAGTAAGATAGCTATTTTTATTGCTGTTGTTGTTGTGGTGGTAGTTGTTTAACCCCAGGTCAACAAACCTGACTGAGTAAACCTTATAAATAAAGACACTCAACCACTGATCATCTCATTTCTCTTTAAAGCAGGGACAAACCATCAGCTTGTTTTTCTAATGGCTCACATTTATATCATATATCTTATTTGAGGTTTGAGGTCCACATGTATATTATGCCATATCTTATAAAAATTTGAAAAGGTCTTAGGCCCACAGAGAACACCTTAGTTCCTCACATATATATTATACTATAGGTGGTGAATTAGCACTTGTTAGAATGTTGGATAGATTGCTTTGCAGTATTTATTCTGCCTCTCTGTGCTTTGAGTTCTAATCCCGTTGAGATCAACTTTGCCATTCTTTTGAGGACGATAAAAAGGTACCAGTCTAGTACTGGGTTGATTCTTCCTCTATATCTCTTTCTCACTTCCACTCTTTCACTTTCTATCCTTCTCAAGAAGAAATCCAATGTGTTCAAACCTGGTGAGGGGATAAGCTCCGCCAGGCTTAACCCCTTAGCATTTAAACCAGCTGTATGGAGGCACATGGCTTAGTGGTTAGAGCATTGGCCTTGCAATCGAAAGGTTGTGAGTTCAATTCTCAGACCGGGTGATGTGTTGTTTCCTTGAGCAAGACACTTTATTTCACATTGCTCCAGTTTACTCAGCTGTAGAAATGAGATGATAGGGCTGGGTTCCCTATCATTCCACTACAAAGTGGTTGTGGAAGTGCCACGGCAAAAAAGCACCCAGCCCACACTGGAAATGAGGTTGGTGTTAGGAAGGGCATCCAGCTGTAGAAATCAAGCCAGAATCAGTTCCCGTCCCACCCTTGCAAGCAGGGAAAAGCGGCCGTAAAATGATGATGATGATGCATCTGGTCGAAATTCTCTCCCCTTTTTCAAACCGACTGCATGTGGCCACTCATACAGACATTTTGATATTGTTCTTAAAATAAACAATACCATCATCAAAATCTCGTAGATTCGAGATTATATGAAATAAAACCTTTACTGTGAATATACAATTGTATATATAGAGTAATGTAAATATTAAAGGGTTAAAATACCCAAGAAATGCCATATGACTCCATCAGGAATTATGGGACCATACATCCATATATCGTACCTTGCAAATAAAAAATTTGAAAAATTTTGAGGCTCACAAAAAACACCTGCACTTCAAATTCATCAGTGTACTCCTTGCCAACTCTCACCTTGCTGGTTTGCCTGGCTCTCATGAGTCATTCATCTACACATGGCTTCCTTAGTATCCACCAGATTACAAAGTGAGGCACCTTGTTAAGAAGAGCATCCAGCTGTAGAAACAATGCTACTCGTACATGCTGTACATCATCATCATCATCATTTTACGTCTGCTTTTCCCTGCTTGCAAGGGTGGGACGGGAACTGATTCTGGCTTGATTTCTACAGCTGGATGCCCTTCCTAACAACAACCTCATTTACAGTGAGTGCTGGGTGCTTTTTTTTTCATGGCACCTACACGACCATTTTACAGTGGAATGATAGGGACCTCAGTCCCTATCATCTCATTTCTACAGCTGAGTAAACTGGAGCAATGTGAAATAAAGTGTCTTGCTCAAGGAAACAACACATCACCCGGTTTGAACTGAACTCACAACCTTTCGATTGCAAGGCCAATGCTTTAACCACTAAGCCATGTGGTTAGCATTAAGAAAGGCATCCAGTAATGTAAACCTAGCCAAAAGGAAGCATGCGAGCAAGACCTAGTCACCTGACCAGTCTAGTCACAGCACATGACAGCTGTCTAGCCCATTCAAGCATGAAAAATAGATGTTAAATATATAAAACAGAGGTTTTCTTGCAGTGATATTACTTTAACTTTCACCTGCTCTGCCCTGTTGGTGAGTGTGAATATATATAATTATATAAGGGTATCCAGCTGTTAAATACTCAGACAAATTTACAGTCCTTGCCGAAGCAAGTTATGACACATGGCCAACCCTGGCCAGACTTGCCTCCCAAGGTGGACAACCCGTCTAACCCATGCAAGCATGGAAAAATTTATGTTAAACGGAAATGATGATGAATGATGATATACATATATATCATCATCATCATCGTCATTGTTTAACGTCCATCTTCCATGCTAGCATGTGTAGGATTTTTCCATGCTTGCATAGGTCAGACGGGTCATCCACATTAAGAGACAAGCCTAGCCAGAATTGGCCACACTCTACCTTGCCCTGGTGGGACTGTAAATTTGGCCAGGATTTTTACAACTGGATGCCCTTCCTAACACCCACCATAGTTAATATATATATGTAAATTTTTTATTGTTCAAGTTACCATGGCTAAAGAGAAACCAGAAAAAGTACCGTCAAGGAAATCATCAAAGTAAGAATTCTTTTGTTTTTTCTATATTTCCACTTCTAATTTTTGAATTTCCATATGTAAAACATCTGTCTTGGGAATTTTTGTTAAACATATGATTATTGTTAGGGTATCAAACTCACGATTATGTTTATGGTGTCGTGCTCATGATTATAAGATCCTAGATCCAAACAGCAGAAAATGCGCAGTTACATGAGATGGACAGACAGCTGTACCTTTACTTCATCAACCACCTTGCCGATATGCAATTTTGTGTATGGAGGTGGTATTACACTTGTAATGCCAGTTTGGCAACAGATTGGAGAACTGTTCTGTTAGCCAGAAGTATGTGAGATAACAAAACAAAGAACATACAGGAAAATTTACAGATGTATTTCAACAAAAACATAGATAAATATGTAGAATAATGAGAACTCAATGCAAGTAAGGTGTTAAAACAGCAAAATGCTGTCAATGACAGCTTTGGGTGAAATTTACCTCAAAGGATAGAAATCAGCGGCTAGGAGTATGTTGGCCCACAGAAGTGATAGGAAGAAAGGAGAAAAGGAAGAAAATGAATGAGAGAAGATCAAAGTGACCTTCTCTTCCTATCACTTCTGTAGGCCAACACACTTCCAGCTGCTGATTTCTGTCTTTTGAGGTAAATTTTACCCAACGCTGTAATTGACAACATTTTGCTGTTTTAACAGCTTCTTTGCATTGAGTTCTTCTTATTATTCCACAAATTCTAATACACTCACTTCAAACTCGATATTTATCTATAAACTTTGTTTATAGATAAATACATAAAAAATTACAACGGCTATATAATTCTCTCTTCCTCTCTTTTATTAACTTAAGTTTTTAGCCCTTAAATTTATCAATAACCAATGGTAAAATTCTGTTAGGGTGTTTTTTTGTTTTGAAATACTTGTTTAAAAATGTGTAAGGTGCGAGAAAGAAAGAAAACCGAACCGAACCAATGTTTTTATTATTTAGAAAATCTGGTGGAACTCCAGCAGAATCTCCAGTAGTGGAACAATCAGCACCACAGGTAAGTCAGCTTCCTCTTCCTCTTGTGTTCGTCAGTCGTCTTCTTCTTCCACTTTCTTTTTCTTCCTTTTTATTTTCTTATTTTTATTTTTATTTTTATTTTTATTTTTATTCTTTTTATTTTTATTTTTATTTTTATTTTTATTTTTCTTCTATTTCTTTTTCTTCTATTTCTTTTTCTATTTCTTTTTCTTCTTTCTTCTATCTTTCTTTTTTTCTATTTCTTTTTCTTTTTTTTCTTTATTCATTTGGTTGCAAAATATTTACATACACACACACACACACATATGTACAGGCTCACACACAAACACTCATATACATATATACACACTCATATGCATATATACACTCACTCACATACACATATGCCATATACATACACACTCATATACATACACACTCATATACATACACACTCATATACATATACATACACACTCATATACACATACATACACTGTCTCTTTCCTTCTTTACTCGCACATATACACATAAACACACTCTCATACTCTGTCTTGCTTTGCTACTTTCATATACTCATATATACACACACACACAATACTGTTACATATATTCATACTTCGTATTACTTTTACACACACACACACACATAGTATATATTTATATATATATATATATATATATAACAGTATGCTATAAGGCATACTGTGTGCATATATATATTTATATATGTCTATGTATATATATGTATATGTGTGTTTATATATGCATGTATGTATATATATCTATGCATATATATATGTGCATGCATGTGTATATATGCATGTGTGTATATATATATACACATGTACAAATATATATAACAAGAAGAAAAAGTGCTCTATACATAAACAGAGCTAAGTTATTGTGATTTGTACACACAAAGATTATTGTGCAAACCTAAGGTTTCTTGGTCTGACAAGATTGCAGGATCACAATCACAATTTGTTAACCACTTTTTCATGTGCTTATTAAACCCTTTAGCATTTAAACCAGCTATATCCAGCCAGAATTCTCTCAAATAACTGGCCACTCATACTGATGTTAAGGTATTGTTCTCAAAATAA
>OZ024749.1:26909256-26911756 GCA_964016885.1 Eledone cirrhosa | reverse complement strand
GGCCACTCATACTGACGTTAAGGTATTGTTCTCTAAATAAATAACATTAAAATCTCGGAGATTCGATATTATGTGAGATAAAGTGTTTACCGTGAAAATACAATAGTAACTGTAGTAAATGTGAATGCTGAAGGGTTAAAAGAGACAGTGCCCAAGGATATTCAAACCACTTACCCCCCCCCCCCCCTCCCACCTGCTCACAATCAAGAAATTACTCTACTTCCACTATATATTATAGCCACCACAGTACAGATAATTATAATTGTTTCTACGTTTGGCACAAGGCCAGCAATTACCCCAGTGCATTACTGGTACTTTATTTTATCGACCCTGTAAGGATGAAAGGCAAAGTTAACCTCGACGGGATTTGAACTCAGACCATAAAGGGACGTAACTCTTTGCTTCAAAGCATGGCGTCCGACCTTCTGCCGATACTGCCAATTCACGCCTTTACAGATAATTATAAAAATAAGTACAGATAATTATAATAGTAGTTAACTATAGATAACAGTTGAATAAATCAGTAACACGAACAGCTAACTAGATGTCTGTTTCCATCTCCAGGGTATTTCTACTTGACTTATTCATATTCATCTATTATTATAGTTATATGCAAGGTGGCAGCTATAATTTCAAAATGATTTGTAAAGTCAACCAAGTTTGGTTTATAAACCCAAATATACATTTTATTTTTCCACTCCTGTGTAAGGTCTACACACACGCACATACTTTCATTGCGCGCATATCTACACAGCTATATGTTCCCTCTGAGCTAATCCATTTGAACCAGCTCAGTTATTAGACACAATATGGGCTCAGGCCCCTGGCAAGGAGCCTTCAGGGCCTTGTGAGCACTCCATATGTTATTTTAAGATGGGGAAGCGTGTAGTTGGCTTCAAGCATTGTATAAAGTATAAAAAATAGTGAATATTTGTAACTGATCTGTCGGGCTCTAAGGGCTGAGAAGATAAAGTTGATATAAAGAATGATGTGCTCATGTGCAGAGATGCTATAAAATAGACCCTTGAAAGACGGAAAAAGTTGCTAGCAGCTGATGGCAACTGCTTTGTCTTCTTTTAAAGGTATTCACTCTATATAATTAAGCTCTATTATAGCATCTCTGTGCATGAGGACACTGTTAACTGGAAAAGAGTGTTTTATTAGACAGCTACAGCAATGTAATCGACAGTCGATCGACTTTCGTCAAATCAGACCGAGGAAACAATATTTTCCGTTGGTCTTTCCAATTGCTAATACTATCTAACGGTCGCAACTCCAGGTAGAAGGAGCAATGTGAAATAAAGTGTCTTGCTCAAGGACATAACGCATCGCCTGGTTCAGGAATTGAACTCATAACCTCACTATTGTGAATCCAATTCTCTAATCACTCAGCCACATGCCTCCACATCTCTGCCACGTGCCTCCACAGCAATGTAAATGGGACTTTAAATGTTAAAAACAAAAATGACAACAAAGCCATTGGGTTGTTTAATAGTCCTTAATATTTCGGGATAAAATCCTCTCATCAAAAGAAGAGTTTAAACTAATTTGGAGCTGGATATCTTGGTCCCATTTTATACTTAGTTTGTTTGTTTTTTACTAACTTTCTGATGTTAATTCTACCACCCAAGCACCCCATGGGCCACAGGGGTGGCGGTGTTAAACTGACCAACAGGTTAATTCTACCACCCAAGCACTCCATGGGCCACAGAGTGGTGTTAAACTGACCAACATGGTAATTTTACCACCCAAGCACCTAAATAGGCCGTGGGTGGTGTTAAACTGACCAACATGGTAATTTTACCACCCAAGCACCTAAATAGGCCGTGGGTGGTGTTAAACTGACCAACATGGTAATTCTACCACCCAATCAAGCTACACTGGGATTTGAACTCAGAACACAAAGAGCTGACACTAAAAGTAGTTTAAGTTAAAATCTGGTATCCAAGGAAGCTGGTGATTTAGGATGTTGACCTATCACCGTGGTAACAGAACTGATAATACATAAGGGAAATGAACATACCTTTTGTTCTTTCTCTCTTTCTATCCAGCTCTCTCTTCCCACCCTTTCTCTTTCTCTTAAGATTCCTCTCCCTGTTTGATACAGGCTCTCTCTCTCTCTTGCCACATCCTCTCTCTCTCGCCACATCCTCTCTCTCTCGCCACATCCTCTCTCTCTCGCCACATCCTCTCTCTTCCTCTAGATTCCTCCCCCTCCCCTCTCTCTCTCACATACACACATACATACACAAAATACATACCAATACTTACCAAACCACACACATGCTTATATACTCACACACATGCTCCCACATGGACACTCAGAAATGCACACACAAGCATATACAAACATACATACCAACACTCGTATACGCACATACCCATACAAACTGAGAGGTGTATACAAATACACACAGACATATACAACACATATGCTCTCATATACACATGCAAACACTGACTGTTTTAACCTGTTGACTGCTGCATATATTTTATACAG
>OZ024749.1:26896756-26906756 GCA_964016885.1 Eledone cirrhosa | reverse complement strand
CCGTAACTCTATGCGTCAAAGCATGGCATCCAACCCTCTACCGATACTTCCAATCCACCGCCCTTATTATTGAATAATGATTGCATATCATCATTTTACGTCCACTTTTCCCTGCTTGCAAGGGTGGGACAGGTGTCCTGTTGTGGGCAATGTCCAGTCGGCTGACCTTGTCTTGCCAATACGGGAACTGATTCTGGCTTGATTTCTACAGCTGGATGCCCTTCCTAACACCAACCTCATTTACAGTGAGTGCTGGGTGCTTTTTTTTTTCCGTGGCGCCTCCACGACCACTTTGCAGTGGAATGATAGGGACCCCAGCTCCTATCATTTCATTTCTACAGCTGAGTAAACTGGAGCAATGTGAAATAAAGTGTCTTGCTCAAGGAAACAACACATCACCCGGTCCGAGTATTGAACTGACAACCTTTCGATTGCAAGCCCAATGCTCTAACCACTAAGCCATATGCCTTCATATATATATATATATACACACACACACATTATTGAATAAGTGACAGGAGGTCGGATTGTTGGAATTCCTTTAAAGTTTTTATTTTTGCAGACATTATATATATTTCAAGGGCCAGTAGAATTCCAGCGACATCATCAGCATAAGTCATAAAGGAATCATGTCTGCAAAAATAACTTTAAAGGAATTTCACCAGTCCGGCCTCCTGTCATTTTACTCAATAATATATATATATATAATATGCATTCCTGAGTGAATAATAATAATATTATAATAATATTATTAATATTTGATTCTTTTGCAAGAAAACAGCCTCATAATGCTATGTTCTAGATGACTAATGTCATGCTTTTGTTCCAGTGGTAGCAGAGGGAAAAGATTTTCAGCGAGGGTTTGAATTCCCGGGGAACCCTTTCATTAAAATGAAATATATGTAAGAAATCAAATAGGCATGAGCCTCACACATGTGTCAAGTTTCAACAAGACCGGTTTCGTAGTTTTTGAGTTTTACGTTCACACATACACACACAAACAGACAGAAATTGCTATTTATGTGTGTATATATATATATATATATATATATATATATAAATTCAGTGAGAATCGCATTTCGGCGGGTAGAAAAAGCGAAACGAAACACAAAATGAGAGTTATGCTGGCAAGCGCTCAATAGTTAAAAAACCAGAGCTAAACAATAAGTTAAAACGCCATACAAACTGAAAAAGTGGTCAAGAAGGCATTAACCACCTAAGCCAAAAAACAAATCAAGCTAAACAGGTCAAACAAAATAAATAATATATATATATATATATATATATATATATATATAACGAAGGAAATGTGGTAAGGAACCAGATGGACCATAACGCACCAAAGTACTCAATACTTAGGGTAGTAGAGTGGGTAATAGGAACGAGTAGGACCCCGACGGCTGAGCTCAAGCCGTTTCGACAGCTAATTTTAGTCAAGAATTAGCTGACAAAACGGCTTGAGCTCAACCGTCGGGTTCCTACTCGTTCCTATATATATGTAGGTAACACGGTAAAAAGTTCCCAGTTGCACACTGTAAATGTGGTTGGTGTTAGGAAGGGCATCCAGCCATAGAAAACCTGCCAGATAGTCCTATATGAGCAAGACATGGTCACCTGACCAACCTTGCCTCAAGTGTGACAACTCCTGTCTAACCTATGCTAGCGTGGAAAATGGACGTTAAGCGAAGATGATGATGATGATGATATATATATATAATTGTGGAATAAGTTTATCAAATGGTATGGACACAGCTTCGGTCATTTCCTCTCTCACTCTAAGTCTGAATTATTAAAATTTGAACGCAACCGATTAGATTGTAGAGTCATACATTAATCGGTAAGGAAGACGAATTTGTGTGGGTAGGAAATTTGAGGTACTCGGAGTGATAGATTAATTCAGTGTCACCAATACCTGAACACTGTCATAAAACGCCCTATGTGTGTCAGCTCTGTAATACAATGTGCAGCCTATCAACTTATCTCATTGAATGAGTTAACTATGTTCGGAGGTTACTAGAATAAATTTGGTGATGTTTAGTAATATATGTATATATATATGTGTATTTGTGTATGAATATTTTTATGTGTGTCTATTTGTATATGTATGTGTGTCTCTCTCTCTTTCTCGCTGTGTGTGTGTGTGTGTGTGTGTGTGTGTGTGTGTAAGTATATATATGTGTATGTATGTATCTATATGTATGTATATGTATGTATATGTATGCATATATGTGTATGTATGTATGTATGTATGTATATGTATTTATATACATATAAATATGTGTCTTATGTATGTATGTATGTATGTATATATATATATATATATATATATATATATATATATATATATATATATATATATATAAAAAGTACATCTCTCTGTTCTGGCATGTTATGATGTATGTATTACACCATTACGGCATTACCACCACCACACCACTACTACACCACCACATATTAATACAACAAATAAATGATCATAATGATGATGATGATGTTACTTTGTCTATTTTCAGATACCCTAAGCTCATGTTTTGCTATTGTCAACAAGACTATGTTATGTAGGACCGATTGGAGTTATTCTCCAGTGAAACTGAAAGGGCAGCAACAGCAACAACAGCAACAGTCACTGCAACAACAGCAACAGTCGCAGCAGCAGCAACAACAGCAAGGACTGCTCTTGCAGGAGCAGAAAGACCAACAACATAAAGAACAACCAACACTGCTGCTGCAGCAACAACAACAACAACAAAAGCAACAAAAATTGCAGCAGCAGAAAGGACAACAGCAACCATCACTACTACAACTGCGGCGGCAACAACTTCACCTGCTGCAAGAAAAACATCATCTGCTGCCAAGACAAGTGCAGCAGCAACAACAACATCATCATCATCATCAAGATGTCCATTTAACAGAACCGAAACGTTTCCATTTATCTCCCAAAATGAAACAAAAATCTAACCCTGAGAGCCAAAGTTGTGAGATGTTGAAGGACAATAAACGCAGCCTGACCGAATGTAAATCTGTGCCTTTACAATTGAAGAGTGACCCTCCAAAATCATCGGATCAGAGAACTGTCCCAGCTGTATCTAGGACTGACTTCAGATCCAATTGTCTTCCATCGAGTCTTTCAGATGATGGGGTTCTTTTGACCGCTGCTAGGAGCCTGGAGAATGTCGCACCATTTAGCCCGGCTACTAGCAGTGTTTGTAAACCTGGTAAACCCCCATCAGAATACGTTGAAGTTCCATACTCTGCGTTACGCCACTTGAAGTCGCAGAATGTGGTCACAGCGAAGATGTGCGTGAAAACAACGTCGCCCAAGTTACCCCACTCGCGACACGCTCGAGAGGACTGTTATGACACCTTGCCCGGCATTACATATTCTAGTGCCGGGCCCACATCGTCGACATCCAGTTCCAGGACATCAGGGGGTCACTACCACAAGTCACTGGCTCAGACATACAGCGCCCCGGTCGTTCTCACGTCTGTTGTGCCGATCGAACCGAAGATACCGCCAACAATATCTGAATGCCCTGCCCCTTCTCTCTCCAACTCCTCCAAATTTTCCAAAAGCAAGCCTGTCCTGTTGTCACTACCTCTTACCCCAACAGACTCATTAGAATCCTCCTCCTCTTCATCGGATCTCCACAGTCTCCTCTCTCGGTCACCCTCTGACGATCGCAAAGCACAATTTGTTTGATGATCTGTTTCATTTTTTAAAATTATTTATAAAATATTTTTAAATAAATAAAAGACAACAACCCCCACAACAACAATGTCGTAACTAAAAAAATTGAACCTATATAATTATATACAATACATAATGTATAAATATAAATCTAATATATCCCTTATACAATATACAAATATATTTATATAATATACACAATACATAAATATATTTATATAACTTATACAATATATATAAATATATTTATATAACATACATTATAGATAAATATATTTATATAACATATACAATATATATAAATATATTTACATAATGTACACTATATATATAAATATATTTATGTAACATATATATAAATATATTTATATAACATATACACTTTATATAAATATATTTATGTAACACATATATAAATATATTTATATAACATATACACTATATATAAATATATTTATGTAACATACAATATATATGTTTATGTAACATACACAATATATATGTTTATGTAACATACACAATATATATAAATATATTTATATAACATACACTATATATAAATATATTTAGCTGGATTATTAATTTAACATTTTTTTAATTTTTTTTTCTCAACAACCCTTTCCCTATTTTTCTTATTAATTTTATTAATTTTTCATTTAAAAAGAAATTAACTTTGGTTTTTTTTTTGTGGTCTTTGTTTCGTTTTTCTATTCATGTAGTCCCTTCTCTCTCTCGTTATAAAAGTTACATCAAAATTGCAAAATTTCTAGAACTGTCATAAAAACAAAAAGATAAAAAACTACCCTGGCAAATTTCTGGGGTAGGTGTGTGAATGTGTGTGAGTGTGAATGTCATACCACCAACATGTACCACCTTGTTGTATTACCACATACCATACCACTACATGTCATACTATCACATGTATCACCACATGTATCACAACATACAATGTCATATTGTCGCCATCACAACAATACAAGTGTTGTATCACAACTATATATATATATATAAATATAGGTGTGTGGCTGAGTGGTTAGAGAACTAGATTCACAATAGTGAGGTTGAGATTTCGATTCCCAGACACTTTATTTCACGTTGTTCCTTCTGCCTGGATTTGCGACCAACCGACAGATAGTATTAGCAATTGGGAAGACCAATGGAAACATTGTTTCCTCAGTCCGATTCGACGAGCTCCACCCCACTCATTAAGCAAATGAGGTCTGGGATCTTGTTGATCGACTGTTGATATGTCGTATAAGAGTCATGGGTTGGCCACCCACCCTAAACAATGTTAGTGTTTTGTGTTACATTTATTTTTTGGTTGTTATATTGTTATATTGTACCACAGAGAAAATATTAGTTTTTCAACTTATTTCTACTTAAGTTTAATACACAGACACACACACACATATATAAATGCTTAAATCCAGGCTCTCTCTTTTTCTCTCCCTCTACACCTGCAGCAGAAACAGCAGCAGCTTAGTAGATCCATGGTATGGATTCACATTATGTATCATTATCATTTTTTGCCTTTCATCCTTACGGGGTCGATAAAATAAAGTACCAGTAATGCACTGGATAATTGCTGGCCTTGTGCCTAAAGTAGAAACAATTATCATTTAAAGTTGGACGCCATGCTTTGACGCGTAGAGTTACGGCCCTTGCCATTCTGAGTTCAAATCACGCCGAGGTTAACTGCTTTCATCCTTACGGGGTTGATAAAATAAAGTACCAGTAATACACTGGGTAATTGCTGGCCTTGTGCCAAAAGTAGAAACAATTATCATTTAAAGTTTGGTTTCCCTGGTAGGAAGGATGTGATGGGTCTTCAAAGACCAAGTTAGTATTCAAGCAGGGCCACTAACCTCTCAGATGGGCCGAGAGCTTACATTTCGCTTACATATGTTCCTGTTTTCTACTGAGTGAATTTTGTTGTGGCACTAGCACTAGGAAGGTTGTCATGTCTTTGACACAGCTGAAGAATTCACATGACCCTTTGTTTGGCAGGTTTTCTATGGTTCGCTGCTCTTCCTAACTATCACCAACTATTTTACAGAGTATACTAGGTATGTTTATCGTGTAGATCACTAACACTTATATATACATATTAGTTATTGGTGTTAGGAAGGGCATCCAACTGTAGAAACCAAGCCAAATTAGAGATCCATATGAACAAGATGTGGTCTCTTAATCTGCTGACTTGTCTCCTAACATGACAGCCCTTCTAACCCATGCAAATGTTGGTAAAGGATGATAACCCTTTAGCATTTAAACTGGCCATATCCGGCCAGAATTCTCTCACCTCTTTCTGTTCAAACCAGCCATAACTGGCTGCTCATACTGATGTTAAGGTCTAGTTCTCAAAATAAATATCAAAATCTCATAGATTCGATATTATGTGAGATAAAGCCTTTATCACAAAATTAGAATAGTATATATAGAGTAATGTGAATGCTAAAGGGTTAAACAATGATGATGATACATATACATATATAATCAAACGCTAACTGCAAACTCAAGTAAATGCAATAACAGCTGATCCCATTAAGGGAGTTAACACTGTGAGGACTGGGATGTTAGCCCTGGGTGTTTATAAGGGTTAAATATGTATGGTGCTCAGCAACCTAATAGTTGTACTTCCACAGCAAAGTTTTTGAGCTCAGCACAGCAAACTAATGTATTTCTACAGCAAAAGTGTTGAGCCCAAATCAGGAAGCTAATGTACTTCCACAGCAAAGGCATTGAATTCAGTTCAGCAAGCTAATAGTTGTACTTTCACAGCTAAGTTATAGAGCCCAGCTCAGCAAGCTAATAAATGTTCCCCCAAATTATGTACCCTTATGGCAAAAATGTAGAATCAAGCATGGTAAACTAATCAAACGCTCATTAGTTAAACTGCTTCTTACAGGAGATAAACGCCTGTACCACGTGGTACCTATATACAGTTAGGTGGACTGAGGAAAAGCATATACTGATGCTTGTTAGAAGATTTGAACTTGTTCATCTGCCATCCTTACCACTAAGCCAGCTGTAATTGTGTGTGTATATATAAATATATATAATTATTTTTATTTATTACTTGTGTGTTCCAGCCGAAAGTGCTGGGGCACTGCCATATGTATGTATGTATGTGTGTATGTGTGTGTGTATATATGTGTATATGTATTGAGTGCTATTGGTAACATGTAACCCAATACAACCTGTCGCATAGTCTGGTCATTGGCGACTAAACCGGCAACCCCTACCAAGTTTATTTGGTGAAGAGGGGATTTTGGACACCCTGCAGGTCAAAAAAAGCAAAACCTGACAAAGGGGAGAAGAACCCATAAGAGTCAACGGCCATCCAAAAATGTGTAAATATGTATATACACGTGTGCAAGTGTATATGTGTGTATGTACATATGTATATATATGTATGTATATGCACGGGGACATAGAAATAACTGGGCTGGATACCTGATTGTGCGGGGAAACCACTGGGAGTGAAGGACCCTTAGCATTTGTCAGGGCATTCTTCTAGGAGAAGGCAACTCAGGAAACTGGGATAACTCCGACATAAAACCTGCGGCTCAGTACCTACACATGATGTTGATCTTTTCTTCTTTTTGGGTTATAGCTACTGTCGCTCAGAGAGTGGGATTGGCTCAGTGCACAGTCTTTCCTCACTTTAAAAAAAATCTTCACGCACAGGCGTTGCATGATAGCATTAATTGATAATTATTAATAATGTTATATCGTGCAATGGCCATACTCAATAACGAGGGGGCAGCCATCATATGTATGTGTGTATATATATATATATATATATATTTATTAAAATAACAGATTAAAGTTTAAGCAAAGAATCGCTGAAGATCCCGTTAAGGGTGAAAGCAGCGATTCTTTGCTTAAACTTTAATCTGTTATTTTAATAAATATTTGCTCTACGGTTCTTATATATTTGATATATATTTATCCTTATCGAGCCCTCTTTGGATTTTAGTCTTCACATTTATTATTATTACTATATATATATATGTATGTATCGTGTGTGCATTCATGGAAATATATGTATGTGTTTGTAGAATGTGTGTAACTGTAGTACACACACTAATACTGTGTATAAAGAGCCAGTAGTAATATGTAACTTAATAGTTGTAGTAGTATTATGTGAGTAATAAAGGGAGGAAACTGTTAGTTTACTATGGCTATTATTACTGCTATAAGATTGGCAGTATCGGTAGAGGGTTGGACGCCATGCTTTGACGTATAGAGTTACGGCCCTTGCCTTTCATCCTTATGGGGTCGATAAAATAAAGTACCAATAATGTACTGGGATAATAATTTCTGGCCTTGTGCCAAAAGTAGAAACAATTATTACTGCTATAATATTACCTACATTTAGAACATCCACAGCTGATGGTGATGTTGTGATGTTCATCATGTCTGTTGTGATGTGTGTCTCTATCAATATCTAATGGTGATGTTGTGAGGCTCATCCATGATGTTGTTTCTATCAATATGTAATGGTGATATGATGTTCATTCATCATCTATGTTGTATTTTCTCTTTCTATCGATATCTGATAGTGGTGTTGTGAAGTTCATTCATATCTGTTATCTTGTCTCTTTCTATCAGTCTCATGATGTGATGTTCCTCATGTCTGTTGTGATGTCCATTCATGTGTTGTGTTGCTTGACCTATTAACCTAACCATATGTGATGTTGTGGCGTTAATCTGTTTATTTTTAATCCATAATGAAACTCAATTCACAAAAGAGAAGAAAAAAAAATCAAAATAAAACTAATAAAATTTTGACAAAAAATAACAAATAAAAAAACAAACAAAATAAAACAAAACAAAACAAAAATCTATTTATTTAAAATGGAAAACGAGAAAATCAAAATTTAGTATTATAATTATAATGTTTCAATTAATTTATATTGCTTTCTAAAATCTTCGGGGCTTTTTATTATTATTATTATTATTTTTTTTTTTTTGGTAAATATATTTTTTTCCTTTGTAAATAGAAATTGAATGATGTTCTGGGTGGACGAGGGTGTGGGGGTGTGTTTCAGTTGAGACTGTTGACCCCTCCCCTTCCCTCTCTCATCTGCAATGTCTTTATGATCAGAATTTTAACCCCTTCCCTCATTTTACCATATTTCTCAGGAAAGACACTGCCTATAGTTTTCAAATTATTTTTGAAAATAATCAAGAAATTTGGAAGAATTTAATAATGTAACTAACTTTCTCATTATTAAGTTGGTGGGTGGCGTTTGGAACATAACTTAACAAAGGTTCTTTTACATAAAATTGTGATGGAAATGTTTTTAGATATAAATATATATAATAAACAGTTTTGTATTGTAGAACCAAGTGTGGTTTCAGGCGGTTTGGTATGTAATATTAAATGTTTAAATTTTAGACACAGAGCTGTCAATGAAATCGACCCCAGTATTTGACTGGTATCTTGTTTTATCTACTCTGGGCCACACGTGAACTCAGAATGTATAAAGCCAAGATAAACACTACAAAGTATTTTATCTGACTTTATAACAATCCTACCAACCCCCTCCCCCAATAATTGATTCTACATTTGGCATGAGGCAAGCAATTTGAAAGGAAGGGAAAAGTCGATTAAATCATCCTCAGTGCATTACTGGTATTTAATCGACCCTGTAGGGATGAAAGGCAAAACTAACCTCGGCAGGATTTGAACTTGGAACATAAAGGGACATAACCATATGCCACAGCATTTGACCTCTCTTACCCACTTTTCCATTATTGGTATAAAGTTGTGAAGACAGTTTAGTAATGGGCAGTTGCAACTGGTGAAACAGTCATAGTGCAGGAGCTTCTACTTAGTCTCTAGACCTGCTAGACATAGTAGTCAAGTCTTCTTCAGATAACAGCTACAATTGATTGTAGTCTTAGATGTCCCCAAAGCCGGGGTGGTCAAAGCTGGAATGTCTTTAAACAGGCCTTATCAGTGCAGCTTGGTCTGGGGCTAAACAACAGGTGGCCCAATTTGGGCTAGGCCTGCTAGACATTGTTGCGAAATCTCCCTGAGATCACACACCCTAGTAACAATCTAGTATTATGTATACAGAAATTCTGGATGGTCATGGCTGAAACACCTCTTGATTACTGGTCTGTTTTAAGCTAAGCACCAATAACTCAATTTCCCAAGCTTACTGTTGCATTGGCCTTTTAGTAACCAAGCTGTACCTAGCTTGTTGTATCTATCTACAGCCAGGTAGACTTAACTATTGAGAGCTAAGTGTGACTTAAGAATGCCATTGATAGGATAACAACTAATGAACTTTTGAA